>JAGFBZ010000398.1:0-407500 GCA_018398805.1 Hirundichthys speculiger | reverse complement strand
GAATGAAGGCAGAGTTGCCTAAATGGAGCTCTGCTGTGGTTTCTGTGGTTACTGGTTTCCCTCCTGGTGGTGCAGTTCTAACGTTTGGCCAGCAGATGGAGCTGTTGGATCACTGAATGGCAACAGATGTTTGAGAGAACAACCTCTACTGAATCACTGTATATTCCTCTGAAGAAACTTCACTAAAGCTGATTGAACTGTGTTTCCTGATGAGCTGATGTCAGACTGAAATATGGAACGCCGATTTCTAATTTTGACACCAAGAAACACCATCTCAAACATTTTTCTTAAAAAAGAAATGAGTGTTGATATTATTGCTTTAGTCTTTCCTTGTGAGAACATGACGAGTGTCGTCTGTGTGATTGAACAGGACATCCAGCAGAGACGCGGGCTGGCCAACTCCATCAACTCCTACCTCATCAAACCGGTCCAGAGGATCACAAAGTACCAGCTGCTGCTGAAGGTAGACGCAAAAAGCAGCAGCACACGCGTACAGCTGACGTTAAACCTCCACGCAGTTAAGAGAAAAAGCATCAGCTGAGCCCATAAAACATGGGGCGAATGTGTCCGTTGATGCTGGAAATGAAAGCTGAAGTCAGAGGAACCAGACTGGCTCTTTGTGTGAAGGAGGAAGACAGACAACTTTATCACCCCGTGAAATAAATCTGCCAGAGAAATTCAGGTTTGTGCGCAACAAAGTGCTTGTGACATTGGACAAAAAGCACCTCTGTTTTCTTTCTTTGTGCAGCTTCATGCTTTTTTTTTTTTTTAACCGATAAAATCTTGTTCTTAAAAGCTCAATCTCTCAGATTAATTTCACGGGGTGACAAAACTTCATTTACAAGCACAAACTGGATCCATTTGCATGAGTGAACTTGGAGGCTGCAGATCTCATTGATGCGTCTGTGCTCCTGCAGGAGCTGCTCTCCTGCTGCGAGGAGGGTAAAGGAGAGATCAAAGACGGCTTGGAGGTGATGCTCAGCGTTCCAAAGAGGGCGAATGACGCCATGCATCTGGCCATGCTGGAGGGTAAGATGAGCTCCACGCTGCCGTCGAGCGGTGGTCGCATGTAACGCCGGTCAGATATGAACCCTCAGTTCCTCGTCTTCATCAGGCTTTGAGGAGAACCTGGAGGTGCAGGGCGAGTTGATCCTGCAGGACAGCTTCCAGGTTTGGGACCCGCGGTCGCTCATCCGAAAGGGGCGGGACCGACACCTCTTCTTGTTTGAGTTCTCTCTGGTCTTCAGCAAGGAGTTCAAAGACTCCACTGGGAGAACCAAGTACCAGTACAAGAACAGACTACTGGTGGGTGCGATTCCACGCCCTGACAGCAGGTGTCACTGTTCTGCGTGTGATCGTAATCCGCCTCCTGTCTCTCCTGCAGACGTCCGAGCTGGGGGTGACCGAGCACATTGAGGGTGACCCGTGTAAATTTGCGCTGTGGTCGGGGAGAACGCCCTCCTCTGACAACAAAACTGTGCTGAAAGTGAGTGAACGTGAAACGTGAATGTAAGGCGTCCTCTGTCACCCGTTATATCTCATTAAGAGTCCTCCTCTTCCAGGCTTCCAGCATGGAGGCCAAACAGGAATGGATCAAGAACATCAGAGAGGTGATCCAGGAGAGGATGACTCACCTGAAGGGGGCGCTGAAGGAGCCTCTGCATCTGCCTAAAACACCAGCACTTACCAAACCCAAGAATCACTCAAAGAGGTAAACGAGAGGACACACGGCACTCCCTGATCGAAACGAGTTCTGACAAATTACTGCAAACTAGAGCTGAGCAATTTAACGATTCTGCGATATATATCGATATTTTATTTCCCCAGAGAGTATCGATTTCCTGCACTTTGCAGCAAGAGCCATCAAGTCCACCAGCTACTCTGCTAAGATTAGTGCTTGACTGGACTTGAATTATTGGCTGCCATGGTTCGTTTTTACTTAACCTGGTGGCTAGAATGGCTAGTAGCTACAGTGATCCCTTCCCAATTCGCGGTTTAAGTTCCGCAGTTTTAGTTATTCGTGGATTTTTAAGAAATATATAATATAATTTAAAAAAAAATTAAAAATCACGGAAACATCACATGATGTTGTGCGCGTTCTCTCACAGTGAAGAAATTTTGTGAGCCAGCCCGGCCCCTTTAAGAAAGTGGCCTTATAGGTAATGATGTAGCCTTATGGGTAATGGTGTGGCCTTATGGGTAATGTAGTGTGTGTGTCGTGGGACGGCAGAATGAAAACGGCGTTAGATGAAAAGTGTAGTGAGCAACAACAGCAGTCCAGCGTGTATAGATTTACATTCTCTGTTAACCGACAGGAGCCCAACAATACAACCTGTGTGATGTTACAAGTTCCTGCAGTGCCAGAATAAAGTGCTCGTTCCATGCAGAGAAAACCAGACTTTTTTTGTTGTTGTTGTTAGCGTGTTAACCGCTAATTACGAGCCAAAAATAGCACAATACCAGCAGTTTGTTTACTAGGGTTCAGAGACCAGAGGCTGTGAAGGTAACAGAAAGACCACAGTTGAGCCTTTGTCTTGTTTCGCTGCAGTGCCTCGATAATTTTTTGTGTTTTTTAAACATATGTTAAACACATTATTTAGGTTCGGGGGGCTCCGGCTCCAGTTCGCGGAGACGAATTTTCGCCTGGGGGCGCCGGTCCCCATTAACTGCGAAAAATAAGGGATCACTGTGCCTCATATGTTCAGTATCAAACCAAGAAAAGCTGCCAAAGAAGGCCACTTGCTGTACTTTAACTCTCCATTGTGCCCTTACCTTTAAAACTATTTTTCTCAACACATCTTTTATTAATTTTGGTCCAGCATTTACAAGCTGCCTGTCAGCCATATAATGTGTAATTGATGCTTTCAGTTCAATTAATTCAAACAAAGTCATTGGAACACTCACAAGATGTCACCAAAATCACTTTGTACCTTTAAAATCTTACAGAAAATGATGTAAATGTTTCTTAAGATGAATATCGATATATAGTATCGTGAGCAGAATATCGTGTATCGTATTGGGAGATTAGTGTATCACTACAGCCCGACTGCAAACTCAGCAGAGAGATTTCTTTCCTAGATAACGCGCATATGTCACTGATTTAATGTAACGAGTTTCCACTCTGGCTGTGCTTTGTGTACGCAGGGAGGGGGGTGAAGATGGAGACAGCCAGGGAGACGGCAGCAGCCAGCCAGATACCATCTCCATCGCATCCAGGACATCCCAGAACACTGTAGACAGCGACAAGGTAGGTAGGAGACGACACCTGAGCAGCTGAAGGCAGCTGGAGACTCAGTCAGTAACGAGCTGACGGCCCACACCTGCCTCTGCGCTACGGGGTCTCCCACGCAGCTACTATGGGTGGCAGCAGGGGCTGTCCGTGTGCTTGTGGCAGGAGGGCGACGTCCACATGCCCAGGCTCCCGGGGAAACCCACCTCTGGGGGATTAATGCAGAGACGTGATGCTTTGGAGTTAATTTATGTCTGTGCGAAGCATTTAGCAACGTAGCGATGTGAAAAAGCAATGAAAACCCTGTTCAGGATATGCTCAGGCGTTTGTGCTGAAGCCACCTACCATCGAAGCTCTAACGTCCAAGTAAGACTTTTATTTTGAGAGATTGTTTCACAAGAATTACAGGACAGGACCAATTAGTCCTACTAACTCACTTTACATGATAAAATAAGTGTTTAGGGGGGAGTAACATGTTGCTTCAACCACATGCCTCATTACCACAGTTTCCAAATGTGTCTTTGGTAATGAGGTTTTTATTCATTTAAACTGGTGCTTTGATGTAAGCTGAATTGCAGGGGCGCTCCTACAGTTTTCTTTAAAAGCATTTAACTGAGTTTTGTGATGGGGGTTCATGTATTTGGTGTCTACAAAACATAAAATGTCTAGATTTTGAATGGAGTCTGGTGTTGCTGATGTTCTGGTTTTTTAAACTGGTTTTCCTCAGTGGTACCCCAGACCCTCCCTTCTTACTACTTCTACTACACGCACACACACACGTGCACGTTGCTGTGGCGCTACACTGTGCCCTTTTCCCCCGTGCAACCCCACGCCTACACGCGAGCCTTCCACTAAATGTCAGCAACACACAGACTGGCCTCATCACTGCTGCTTTTGTGCGCTCCCTTGTTTACGCCGTGTCGCTTTGCCGTCTCTACCGTCTTGCTTTGGTCCCAGAAGACGCCATCTTCTGGGACCAAATGCAGCATGCCCCCCCTCTCTTCCCAGTGTACACATTAGTTCTTCTGGAGCGTGGGCGCGCTGTTGCTCTGCTCCACTTTATTGTTTTGAGGATTTTGAAAACTCCACATCACTATCTTTGGATCTCCCTCTGCTGTTTTTCCTAAAAACACCAAAGAGCAGATTCCTTTGGCCCCGGAGTTTGTTTTGACGCACTTCGTGTGGGATTTGTCCACCCGGCTGTGGATGTGCATCTGTTTCGTCCTCAACGTCCCGTCCCGTGAATCAGCTCCTCCTGCTCTGTGCTGATTTTGCTTTCACCCATTTGACTCGTCTTCACGTCCAGATCAGAAGGAGGCGAGGACGGTGATCATGGTGGTCATGGTGATGCTGCTGTTTTTCCTGATCGGATTCACTATTAAATAAACTATTGACAGACTGTGAGACTGAGACTGTGCACGGCATGTTGTGGGCAACCAGGGTAGTTTTGGCTCATTTAAAGAGCAACAAAACACTTATTCTGGTTGTGAGATGCAGAGTAAGTCCATCTGACTTTCTGGAAGAAGCTCGTATACGGCTAAAAAAGGGATGCAGTTATATTTTTGCTTTGATTATAAAATGCCACATAACACCATGAAATGCATTTAGCTTGGTTTCCAAACTTTCCAGGATCTCTTTGGCCACATGCTGCTTTTTTTTTTTCTTTTTCATGGTTTCAGATTTGGTTTTGGACCCTTTTTTAATGCTTTTTTTGCTTTAGGCTGGTTTTGCAGAGTGAAAGGACGGCCTGGGGACCAGAGTGCTGGTTTTCTTGGAGAAGAGCGACGACCAGAGCCGTGACTGATACGGAGGCGTGACGTTGACGAGCTTTCAGATTTGTGAGCAGCAGTGGAGGTTTCTTTGTTGCAGTGTTTGCTGATGATCAGCAGTTCCACGTGGTTTTTCTGAACTGGCCGTTCGACGCTGCCGTTATCGGCGGATTGTCTCTGTGGAGCCTGAGATGCAGCTGAAACACTGAAATGTGCTGGTTCCCTACTGAGGGACTGATTCTGTGGTTCTTGAACAAAGACCTGAAAGAGAACGAAGCCTTGGAGGACTTGGAGAGCAGTTCTTTTGGTCTGGCTGTCTGAGATTCCTCTGGACTGCTTTTGTTTGACGTGGTTTCAGATGGGTTTTGGTTTGAGCAGCTCTTGAGGTCAGATATTGTTGGGGTTGACACCATCTTTTTTAGGAACTTGTATTCCATAATTGCTGTTGGGTGTTTGTTCCCGTCCTCCTTTACATTCTTCTTTTTTCCTTGTGTTTTATTCCGGCGTCCACTTCCACAGTCAGTTTCTATTAAAATGCATCCTTCTGCGTTACTTTCCCCTCCTCCTCACATAAACTAAAATAACAAGCCGGCGTTGGCAGAGTCAGATGTTCCACTGTCTGGGTTTGGAGGGTGTGTGTTCAGGGTGGGAAGCTTCTGTTTCTGCTGGTTTTATACAAATGCTTTGTTGCCAACACACTGCAGAGGAATTTCTGCCCATGTTCAGGAAGCGTATTGTGATGCAGCAGGAGGTCGAGCAGATTCTTTAATCTTGCAGCGTCGTCAGATGTAGTGGAAATAACTCTTCACACATTAACGTCAAATCACTACATTACTGGCTTCGTCCCCCCGTGTTCACTGATGACCAGTTCCAGTCAGTATTAGGGCTGTAGCCATACACTAATCTCACGTTACAATGCACAATATTCGGCTCATGATGCGAAAGAAGCTTAAAATGTTAGAAGCTTAAAATATAGATACCCACGGCTGAAAAATCGCTACTCGATACTCAATAAAATATCGATATATATATCGCAGAATCGATAAAATCGCTCAGCTCTACTCAGTATCAGTAGTCTAAGGGGGAATTCCAATTCCTCCCTTAACCCTCAATCTCAACCCTCGCCCTAAACTCTCAATTTTTGGCCCTCAATCTTAACCCTCTAAAGTAAGTGTCAGGGTTATCTTGTGACTTAGAAATGGGACACCCCTCGAGTGCAGTTACGTCTTCAGACTGAAATGTATCAGAGCCCGTGTTGTCTCTGTATTTCCTGAAATAACACAGGGATAACATTGAAAAGAGCGCTGTATATTCTCTAAATAATATTAGCAAATAACACAATAGAGTATACATTATTCAGTCCTCCGTCGCAACACAACAAGCTATACAAGTAACGTGAAGCCGGCCGGGACCGCCGGTCCGGCAGCAAACATCGTAAAGTTAAAAAATAAATGTTACGCAACAATGATGTTAATCCATGAAAAAAGTCTCAAACAAAGACAATAAGATGGTTTTGTAACATTTATATCTTTAAGAACTAAGAAGATACTTACATTTGTAGTTAGCTTTTTTTGTCGCCATCCTTTTCGAAGATATCTTGACTAAATTACCCAGTGCCTTCTGGGTAGCCCTTACTACCAAGGGTGGTGCCGAAGAATCTTAATATTGAGGGCGATACAGCCCTCAAACTCGTCCCTCAATTTGACGTTCTTAGAATCGGGACAACACTTGCACTTAGCGGGAGCGAGCATTTTTGAGATTGAGGGTTAAGGGAGAAATTGGAATTCACCCTTAGTAGCAGAAACACTAGTAACGCCTCTCAGATAGGAAAGAAAGTTTGGCCCAGACACATCCAGTGTCATTAGATCGAGTTTCGCCTCAACGGACAGCGTTGACAGGAGTGAGCGTAGCAGGATGGACTTGGCTACATTTGCACCAGCCCAGATCACTCTGAAAGCTGTCCTTGTCGTCGTCTCTTCGATTTCCTGTGCAGCACATCTTCGCTGGCTGGCACAGTCGATACAGCGTATTTTAACTGAAACCTACCTTTGAAACGCACTGCTGTGCATCAGGAGGCAACACAACGGTTGTCCAGCGAGGCTGCTAACGGCTCCGTTAATCACGTACTGCTCACAGCACATCCCTCTAACTCATGGAAACGGGTCCCCTCTGAAAATATTTGACGTTTCTTTTCTTTAAACTAGGGCTGTCAAAGTTAACGCATTAACGCAAATCCTGTTTAACGCCACTATTTTTTTAAACGCGAGATTAACACACATACATTTCTGTAAATATGATATCGACCAATAAGTGTATTTACAGTTAACGTGTGGGACAGACATGGAGTTAGAAAAGGGTCTTATGAACGGCAAGTTTAGCTTTAAGGTGCTGCCAGATGGGTCTGTTAAAAAGAAAAATGTTATTTATATTTACTGTCGCTGTGAATTAAGTTACCACCGCAGGACGCGGTAAAGTTAGATTCACATCCGACATTCGCTTGTTTCTGTTTTTCTCTTTAAAGTTTAATATTGTCATGAAAACGGCACCGATTTCATCCAGGTTGGTATCATTTTGTAGATATAAGTATGCCAGACATTTCACAAGTGTCATCAACCCTCCAAGCTCAGTGGGCGTGGCTAAAACTCTCAGTAACAGCGCTGAATGTCCTTCAGAGAACCTGCTGCTGCAGTGGAGTTTAGGGACCGTCAGCAAATTACTGCGGTCAAGCAGCAGCCCCGACTAAATACACTAAGAAGCTGATGAATTAAGAACCCAAAAAGTACAGCAGCACTGGTGGACTTCTGGTTTTCAAACTAAAGGCTTAAAAAATATAAAGCAGATCCCCGTGACCCTGTATAGGACAAAATGGGTATAGATGATGAATGGATGGATAAACAGAACATTAAAAAAATGTGATTAATCACGAGTTAACTATGAAAATCTTGCGATTAATTGCGATTTACTCTGTAAGTCATCATTTTCAGATATAAAAGTATTTTATACGGTCAGAAAAATCACATTTCCTCCATCCAAACTACCCTGCACATTTATTTAGCACGTCTGTTTCATAAGCAGCCCTCGTGGCACCGCGTGCCACTTTAAGGTCTTTGCATTTTAAACATTTTGCACGGCTTTTGTATCAACATAACTCAAATAAAGACCATGATGATAAAACACAAGACTCGCTCTGTTACGTGTTTGGTTCAGGACTTCCACAAACACTCTTATATCAATTTTTATGTTCTGCTCATGTTCACTCGGCCACATGTAGGTTCCTCCAGAACAATCAGTTTTAATTAGATTTTTGTTTCAATAAATGAAGGTGAGCTTTCTCATCATGAGCATGAACATATTTGAAAAACAAGTTATTGAAAATGAGGGCTGGGCAACGATTAAAATTTTATTTGTGATTAATCGCATTGTATACGCAAAATCAATTAATGAATTCACAAGTAGTGTAAAATCCACTTTTATTTAAATGTTCTGCTGCCATATGAACTAAAGTGCCATAACATTTGTTGTTCACTTTTAACATCAGCACTTGTCAGTAACACATATTTAGTGTAAATCTCATCTTAAAAAATGTAAAATAAAATAAAGCTTATTGCCACTACCAGGGCATTAATGTCATCCTGTTTTTATGAAAAATAAAAAAAGTCTACAAACAAAATGATTGTGTCTCAGCACAATCAGAACATTAAAACAGGTCATTTCTGAGGTAACAGCAGAAACTTTTAACGGGGAGTTCAACTTGTCAGTTGTTACAAATAACCTTGTTTCTGTTGAATCCTCCGTCTGGGAGAACTTTAAAATGAAAATGTCCATGTTAAAGTTCAGTAAATTTATCAATCGGTGTATCATTCAAAAATTAAAAAAATTAAAAAGTGACATTTTATAATGTTTTTCGATTTTTAATCTAACACAAAAAAAACAAACAAAAAAATGCCTGTTTTTTTTATATTTCAATTTTAGACTTGGATCAAAAATACGAAATGAAAAAATGGGCCACAGAACTGAATTAGTTTTATAATGGAGGACTGGACTTTCTGTTGTCATTACACATCTGTACCACTAGATGGAGCCGCACTGCAGTAACCAGCTAGAGAACAGCAGGACAGTGAACACATGGAGCAGATCTGATGGAACATGGAGGAATGACACGAAAGTTTTGTTGCAGTCCAGAATTTCTTTTAAGACAGAATTGTTAATATTGCTACCTGAGTTGCTACCCAAACTGTAAAGTTTATGGATTTTTACCGTTCTACATGTCTGTTTTAGCTGCCAGTTATCTTCTGGTTCCACAGCAGCCAGTAACAGATTTTTCAAAACAAAAGCATGTGAGCAACATGCATTAACGCTTCGATAAAATAATTGTCGGCATTAATAAATTAATGAGTTAACGAGATAATAACGCGTTAACTTGCCCAGCCTTATTGAAAATTATTAATCCACGAAACAGAAATGATATTGTTGCTGTGAGCAAAGATAGATTTTAGTAGTTAAGAATTAAAAATCTGTTCACCTGTCTTGTTGTAACAGAAGGATGGAGACGTGTGAGATCATCGTGAGTGGGTTTGTGTGCTCTCCATGTTGCCTGGTAACAACTGAGCTGGTGCCTCATGCAGCATTGGCAGGTAACACAGGTGAGCTCTCTACAAAGACATGGACAGAAACCTGCAGCCAACACTTTGATATCCAGGATGCAGAGATGCTCCTTCACAGTCACATGTCCGGGTTTGCACGACGGTTCTCCTAAATCAACGCCTGCTCACTAAATAGCATGTCCACTTTTTTGAGATTAGTTGTATATATGTAGCGCCCTCGGTGTATCCCACAATACATTATTCAAACTAGTGCGTGATCAGTACAGTAGCCAGAGACGATCCGTGATGTCTCATCTGTGTGACGGCAATGAACAGTGCAGACAAAAATTCAACTAGTAACATCCGGAGGTTCAATCTCACTCACATCGATCTCTTCTACAAGGAAAAGGAAGTAGTGGACTATCTAGTGAACAGGGGCCGATATTAGACGCAGCTCATGTGTTGTCAACAAACACTACATCCACTAAATCCATAGAGCAAGAATATGTTCTCTTCAAGCATGTGTCTGTCAAATACCCAGAGCAATATTCCTGGTGTGTCTTCATCAGCACACGTTCATTCATTTTATTAGCCAGTGATTAGAGCTGAGCGATTTTATCGAATCTGCAATATATATCAATATTTTATTTTCCCAGAGAGTATCGATTTTTCAGCCGCAGGTATCGATATTCTAAGCTTCTTTTAAAACCCTCGTGTCCCACCTTTAAAAGCTTACAAGCAACAATTTGCACTGTTTAAATAAATGAAACTATTTTTCTCAACAAATCTTTTATTCATTTTGTCCAGCATTTGCAAGCTGCCTGTCAGCCATATAATGTGTAATTGATGCATTCAGTTCAATTAATTCAAACAAAGTCATTGAAACACTCACAAGATGTCACCGAAATCACTTTGTCCCTTTAAAATCTTTCGGAAAATGATGTAAATGTATTGTAAGATGAATATCGATATACCGTATCGTGAGCCGAATATCGCGTATCGTATCGCGAGATTAGTGTACGTAGCCCTACCAGTGATCCCCATCATAGTTGCTGTTTTTGTTTTACTGCTGCTCTACTTCCCCTTGTGAGCTTGTCTCCATTCGGGGTCTTATTCGGGACATTACTTGGTCTTTGGAAAGCTCAGTCAGCTGCTCCTGCAAGTAAACAACTTGCTCTTTGTTGTGATTACTCACACTAACAGATGTTGAAAAGTGGAAGGACTGTTTTTTTTCTTCGTATTGCTTTAGCTGCTCAGCATCCAAACTTGCGTAGAATATTTCTTCAGAAATCATTGTTTTAACAGAAGCTTATTTGGAAAAAATGTCTAGATGAAAGTATGACCAGAGCTACTGCAACCAGAGCAGCACCGTACTGGAAATGCAACTGGTGATTATTCACAGAGAACCAGCGATTTAGTCGTTTACATGTGACGTTCTCCCGTGTTGTCCGGCTGCTTCAGCTCTGACACTTGGACTTCTGCAGCGAGCTGATGAATGTGTTGGTCCTGCTACACGAGTGGAATCGGTCTTCTCTGTGACGTGTTTTGGTTCAATGAGTCAGCTGCGGTTCAGTCTGTGGTCTTTGTTATTTAAAGCATCATTCCAGTGGCTGTTGACTTGGCGGCCCGTGCGGCTCCGCTGCTACTGCTCCTATAGTTCAGGGCGCAGACATTTATTTAGCCTCCGCCTTCAGTTGGAGTGAAAATTGTTTTTCTGGAAACCGTGCTCCATAAAACTCACCAGTGGCTAAACCCATTTTTACCCTTCTTCCTGAAGGGAATAGAAGCAGTCTATGAATCCAGCCTTCTGTCTGTCACACAGAGGAATTTCTGTTAGGAACAGTAACCTTCTGAACGATGTACGTTTGTTATCGGCTCTGAAGGTTTATCCGGTGTTTCAGCTGAACAATAAGATTTCTGTTGAGTTGTTCAGGAAGTCTTCACTTTAGTTTTAATCAAGCCACTTAGGTGCAGGACCCTCTGTGAAAGGGCAGCTCGGATGTTGATGGGCTAAAGCTAATCTCTGATATTCATCTGTCAATAATATCTAGGGGTGAAAAAAAAAATCGATTTGGCAATATATCGCGATTTTCAGCTGCCCAATAGTGATTTTTCAGCTTCTAATATCGATTTTTTTTTAGGAAAATTTTATTCTATTTATTTTATTTTATTTATTAAATGTGCAAAAACACTAATAATAAACAATAAATAGGTTGTTTTGAAGCAAATAGTTTTGACTCAGTTTGTCTGAATGATCAATATTGATGAACATATACAGCGACTTGATTTTTCATCTCTACTTTTAATTTTGATATTAACTGGGTAGAATATCGCTATATACCGCGATATCGTGATATCGTATCGTGACCCAAGTATCATGATACATATCGTATTGTGAGGTCCTTGTCAATACTCACCCCTAATAATATCCCTTTTTAAACAGAAGACGGAAGCTGCAAAAACAGCCTGTAGCACGACAGTGGTCCATCTAAACCTGAACCTACAAGCTAATCCTTTAAAACATGTTGAGTCTAAAACAAGGATGGTTTCGCCCACTGTGAGGGGATATTATGGCTCCTCGATTATGTAAGTTTATCGGAGTACTCCCTAAGGTGCGCAAACTGGGATGACACCCAAGTCCAGGTACTGCTGGTGCCGAGGATGAAATTTCTCAGCAGACCAGGATGCATCGTTTAGCGCTTGACTATTGAACGTAGAACCCATCCATCAGCCAGTCTGTTGACCTGTTGCTGACAGATGAGGTACCAGCAGGCCCATGCATAGACTTGTCACGATGACATGTCTGTCGATTTTCAGGGACAGCTGACACCCCAGACTGCCGTCACTGAGGGTCACTGGTGGAGTTTGTAGACTGGTTTAGGTACGTGGGGACTGTGATTACAAGTTGAATTTTAACGACAACACTGGCATGTTGCATAAGAAGAGTCAACAGTGTTTGTTCTGCTTTCTAAAACTCTCGTGTGGACGGGTCGGTTATGATTTTAGAAAGAATCGAATACCGTTAGAATCGACTTAATTAAGCCATGAATCGCAATGTGGCCTCCAGGCCAGCAGAGGGCACACTCGAGTTAAATTACATTCTTGTTCAACATCACTATATGCTTCAGCTAAGGAAGGCGGGGTGCCTATGCAGATTACAAACAAACAAACAAACATGGTGGGGATCAAACTCCCAATTTTTGTTCAGACATAAATAAATATGCCTTAGTTTTTGCCTGGCTTATCTACCTCAGGGGGAAAAAAGAAGAAAAACATATTCTCTGATTCAGTATTCTTTTGGAAAGAGTGTAAGAAAAGACCAGTTTTGTTATGTTTGTATAATGTCTTAGTTTACGCCTGGCTTAAAGTAGAGTTAACTTATGCACGAAAGGAAAAAAAAAAATCTTGATACGGTACTGATTTATTGAAAAGAGGACAGTAGGCCTATTGTTAAAAGAAAAAAACAGAGTTGATAAAACAGTTTCCACTTTCCAGTCATTTGCTCTGCAGGTATAAAGAGGATAAGAAAGAAAACAGTATTGTAAAAAAAAAAAAAGAAGAGAACTGTTACAACTTTTTTTGTCATTTGCTGCTAGTTCTGGTCTAAGTATTGAAAAACAGCGTAAGAGAAAACATTTCAGTATTGTTAAAAAACAAAATGTCTGGATTTGTGTAAGAGAAAAAAAAATTATGATTATAAATAATGAAATAGTGATTTAAATTTTATCGTGAACCCTGAATCGTGATTCAAACTGTATCGTGAACCTTGAATCGTGATTCGAACTGTATCGTGAACCCCGAATCGTGATTCGAATTGTATCGTGAATCCTGAATCGTGATTCGAATTATACCGTTAACCCTGAATCGTGATTCGAATTGTATCGTGAACCCTGAATCGTGATTCAAATTGAATCGTGATTCGAATTGTATCGTGAACCCTGAATCGTGATTCGAATTGTATCGTGAACCCTGAATCGTGATTCGAATTGTATCGTGAACCCTGAATCGGGATTTGAATTATACCGTGAACCCTGAATCGTGATTCGAATTGTATCGTGAACCCTGAATCGTGATTGGAACTGTATCGTGAACCCCAAATCGTGATTCGAATTGTATCGTGAATCCTGAATCGTGATTCGAATTATACCGTTAACCCTGAATCGTGATTCGAATTGTATCGTGAACCCTGAATCGTGATTCGAATTGAATCGTGATTCGAATTGTATCGTGAACCCTGAATCGTGATTCGAATTGTATCATGAACCCTGAATCGTGATTCGAATTGTATTGTGAACCCTGAATCGTGATTCGAATTGTATCGTGAACCCTGAATCGTGATTCGAATTGTATCGTGAACCCTGAATCAGGATTTGAATTATACCGTGAACCCTGAATCGTGATTCCAATTGTATCGTGAACCCTGAATCGTGATTGGAACTGTATCTGGAGTTGATTGAATCGTGTCGTGCCTAGTTATGACTCTTTTCTGCAGATGTTGTGTTGAGTCTGCTGTGACGTTTTCTCTTATGTGCTGGACTGGAAAGACTCACCAGGATAGTGAAGACGATCCTGCAGTAAAATCCTGGGATCCCAGCAGAGCTGGCTGTCTGAGCTTTTCTATAGACATGCAGGGAGGAAGGCTGTCGGAGGCTGCCCACCCTCTGTTTATGAACTTCAGCCCTTGGCTTTGGGCTCCAGGTTCAGGCTTCCCTTGGTGAGGAGTAACCGCCACAAATACTCCTTCATCCCTGGAGCCATCAGCAGCCTGAATACAGACCAGAGGAGGAGTCAGTCAGCCCTCAGATGGCAGTTGTATTAAGGCCACAGTGACAAGTCAGGATCTTGATTTATCCATTTCAGGAAATCTAGGGTCTATCTTTTTTTTTTTTTTTTTACTTTTTCTATTTATTGTCACGTGCCCAACCTGGAGAATTTCTAAATGCTGTTATGTGGCTGTGTTTTTTTTTTTTCTTTTTTGATGTTGAAGTATTGCATCCATGTGCTTTGCATTGGATCTCCTTTGCTGCAAAACTAATTGCCCCTCTGGGGACACGAATACATTATTTTTTGGGGTTGTTTGGGTTTGTTATTCTTTGTTTGGAATATTAGTTTGGTTTGTAAATGTTGCAGTCAAACCTGATGCCTTTGGTCTTGTTCATGTGGGGAGGTGTGCAGGTGTCCGGGTCTGCGGGTATCCAGGTGTGCAGGTGTCCAGGTGTGCAGCTCATTGGTATCAGGATTGCATCGTGATATATCGTGATATAACCCCAACGTGATATAAGCTGCACAAACTAACTTTTCCCATTTTCAGTTGGTTTACACGTGGAGCTTTACAATGCTGAAAGTATTATTCTCTCAAATCAAACCAAGACTGATTTTTGAACACATGGAGGGAAAAAAATCATGTGCTGCTTTTTTTTAATAAGTTGAAAAAAGATTTCATGACCTCATCGCCAAATTAACAGTAAAAGACAGCTGGACACATGTTGATGTGGCGCAGCGGTCCTGCAGCACCGGGACCAGCTGAGATGATCCCGGTCCTGCAGCACCGGGACCAGCTGAGATGATCCCGGTCCTGCAGTACTGGGACCAGCTGAGATGATCCTGGTCCTGCAGCACCGGGACCAGCTGAGATGATCCCGGTCCTGCAGCACCGGGACCAGCTGAGATGATCCCGGTCCTGCAGTACTGGGACCAGCTGAGATGATCCCGGTCCTGCAGTACTGGGACCAGCTGAGATGATCCTGGTCCTGCAGCACCGGGACCAGCCGAGATGATCCCGGTCCTGCAGCACCGGGACCAGCCGAGATGATCCCGGTCCTGCAGCACCGGGACCAGCCGAGATGATCCCGGTCCTGCAGCACCGGGACCAGCTGAGATGATCCCGGTCCTGCAGCACCGGGACCAGCCGAGATGATCCCGGTCCTGCAGCACCGGGACCAGCCGAGATGATCCTGGTCCTGCAGCACCGGGACCAGCTGAGATGATCCCGGTCCTGCAGCACCGGGACCAGCTGAGATGATCCCGGTCCTGCAGCACCGGGACCAGCTGAGATGATCCCGGTCCTGCAGTACTGGGACCAGCTGAGATGATCCTGGTCCTGCAGCACCGGGACCAGCCGAGATGATCCCGGTCCTGCAGCACCGGGACCAGCTGAGATGATCCTGGTCCTGCAGCACCGGGACCAGCTGAGATGATCCCGGTCCTGCAGCACCGGGACCAGCTGAGATGATCCCGGTCCTGCAGCACCGGGACCAGCTGAGATGATCCTGGTCCTGCAGCACCGGGACCAGCTGAGATGATCCCGGTCCTGCAGTACCGGGACCAGCTGAGATGATCCTGGTCCTGCAGCACCGGGACCAGCTGAGATGATCCCGGTCCTGCAGCACCGGGACCAGCTGAGATGATCCCGGTCCTGCAGCACCGGGACCAGCTGAGATGATCCCGGTCCTGCAGCACCGGGACCAGCTGAGATGATCCCGGTCCTGCAGTACCGGGACCAGCTGAGATGATCCTGGTCCTGCAGCACCGGGACCAGCTGAGATGATCCCGGTCCTGCAGTACCGGGACCAGCTGAGATGATCCTGGTCCTGCAGTACCGGGACCAGCTGAGATGATCCTGGTCCTGCAGCACCGGGACCAGCTGAGATGATCCCGGTCCTGCAGCACCGGGACCAGCTGAGATGATCCTGGTCCTGCAGCACCGGGACCAGCTGAGATGATCCCGGTCCTGCAGCACCGGGACCAGCTGAGATGATCCCGGTCCTGCAGCACCGGGACCAGCTGAGATGATCCCGGTCCTGCAGCACCGGGACCAGCTGAGATGATCCCGGTCCTGCAGCACCGGGACCAGCTGAGATGATCCCGGTCCTGCAGCACCGGGACCAGCTGAGATGATCCCGGTCCTGCAGCACCGGGACCAGCTGAGATGATCCTGGTCCTGCAGCACCGGGACCAGCTGAGAAGTTCCTCAGTCTCATGTTGCCGTTCTGGAGCTTCCACTTCGGGACTTTCGCTGTTCCAAACTAGTAGCGTGTTGTGCCTTCAGTGCAACTGCTAAACAGTCCCCTGTCAAACAATGTTCTGTGGCACTTATGTTCCGCCGCGCGGCGTTCCCAACGTTGTGTAAGCTACAGTACATACTCACCGGTATTATGGTATATGAACAATTCATATCATAATGTGACAGTGTGGGGTCCTGTCACTATACCTCCGACTGATCATGTGTCCTGGCTACTTGGCCAACCGGATATCCCTTTGGCTGACTGGTCAGCATGCGTGATTTTCACCCGGGAGTCTTGGGATCAAATCCCGCCCGGGCCCTCCGTAGTGTTCACCTTGCCACAATAAGAAAAATAAACACCAGTATTCGGTATGAACCGGTATACCACCCAGCACTAGTCTGCTGTCTCTGGGTGTTTGCCACATCAAACACGTGACTTTCTCATCGTATCGCTGACGGGGGAAAAATAAAAATCTATATCTCATTACTCTAAACCGATACATTAGATAACAACAACAACAACAAACCGCTCCCAGTGAAAGGGAACAAGCAGTCTGCCTTCTCGATTATCTTCAGCTGAAACGAGCGATGGCGGTGTTTACGGATCAAAGCAGCTTTTTTATTCCTTATTTGTTCACCTCTTGCCTGTTTTTTTTTTTCCTTCTTGAACCACATCAAAGTATTGAAGGAAGGTCAGAGGACCTGACGACCTGAATGATTTTACTCCGACGTAGTTTGGCAGCTGTTGACGTGCGTGTTCGTGAATCAGACGCTTTCAGTTCAGACTGGAGACGTACAGTAACCATCTGCTGGTCATATGACACACAGACACTGGACTGGTACTGGCTGCTGAAAGTGTTTTAGTGCCCCAGTATCTTCCATGGAGTGAGAGAAATGTGAACACACACACACACACACACACACACACAAAGCAGCGGTTGTTTGTTCAGACAGAGAGGGAGAGCGCTCATGTGAGCGTGTGTGGTGGACACACTAATGAGGGAGTTGTCAAAGACGGAGCGGGCGGCAGAGAGGGAGACGGACGAGGAGAGGCCGACATGCCGAAGTGGATGAGCTTCAAGCTGTTTAAGGAGAGCAGCAGGGTGAGTAGGGAGCCGCCGGCCGTCTCAGCTTCCCTCCAGGGGGAACTTTGACTTCAGGACTGTAACTTTTTAGGAGGATCATTTCTTAGTTTTCCACCTGCGTTGTTTTTCCTCTTCGTGCCGCCAGAAACATGACACGTAGAAATGAAAAAAGCTCAAGTGTTGCTTTAAGAACTGTTTCTGTTGCGATGAAATCACAGAGGATGCCTGTCAGCTCGGGTTTTGTACCTGGTCCTCCTCGTCCGATGCTGACGTGCAGTCACTGGCATCGTTAAAACTGACAGATATAAAATATCCTTTTGAGTTTTTCGGTGAAGCGTTATGAGACGGTAAACAGGATCCCTGGTGCTGCTGAATGCTGTGGTGCAGTAAAGCTGCTGTTGAGGAGCGACTGTGTTCAGTGAGGGAGGTTAATGGTTAAACAGGGTGTGTGTGTGTGAGTGTGAGTGTGTGTGTGTGTGTGCAGCCTGCAGACAGACAGGAAACAGGCCATTAGCCACCACACAGAGACGGGACAAACGAAAAGCCAGTTTGATTCAGGCTACAGCACAAATGTGTTTAAGCATCCCCAATTTAACAAGCGTGTTTTTAAAACTAATAGATGGGACAGAATAAATAAAAAAGCTTCTTTCTGGCCTCTAACTAATGTGCAGAGCTCTTGCAGCACTCGTCTCATGCAGCTGGATGTTGGCTTCTGTTGAACACCTGCACAGACCTTCCTCTCTTCGACTCTTCGGTCGTCCGTCAGGTTGCCTGTAATTATATCTGAGAGGTTGTTACGTTGGACTGTCTGCTGTTGACGCATGAATGTGGAAGGTGCAGATGAACCATTTACATCATGGGTAACAGACAGAGAATAAAAGTCTGTCCGTGTGTGTCGACAAGCTTTTAAAGGTGGGACAGGGGGGTTTTGAATGAAGCTTAGAATATCGATACCCGCAGCTGAAAAATCGATACTCTCTGGGGAAATAAAATATCGATATATATCGCAGATTCGATAAAATCGCTCAGCTCTAATATGAATGAATCTTCTACCTGGCTGTGTCATGAGGAAACTGGCTTCATATTTGCAGTCACTTTCAGGCTTTTCTTCATTTTGGTCGGTGCGGGGGGGGGGGGGTGCCGGGTCGGCCTCAGCAGATGGTGGCTGTTAAGCGATGTAGCGGGGTTCGCTGAATGGCTGAACGACCAAACCCGTATCGGGGCCAGTGAAGCTGGCCTTTAACCTCTCTGGGTATCCCAGTCACACTGGAAAAACAGGTTCAAGTCAGAACAAGCTTCCTGGAGCACCACACATTAACTGGTGAAGATTTGATGTCATTCCTGCATACCTAGGAGCATAAATGGTGACGTGCATTTGTCAGGAAACACTCACTTTACACATATTCTGATGAGACCGAGCAGCAACTTTCACTTGTGTTGTTTTTTTTAATGTTTTTTTTTTTTTTTTAATTTAAAAATAAATAAATTTACTGGATCCCTCCCCATCCCTGGGAAACCAGGGCAGCCATCGGGGCCCCACCATGGGGCGCACCCCTGCTTCCAAAAGGCGTGGGCCTTTTAGAAGCAGGCGGTGCTTGTGCCCCCGGGGCCCAAGCACAGCCCCAGCCAGGGAACCAGACACCCACCACGACCCCAGGAGGAGCCCCCAGGCAGAGAGATGCTCTGGCCGCCACAAACCGGACGCGCCACGACGAGGGGAGATACCCCACCGCCGCTGCCGCCGCACCACTCACTGTGGAAAAACTCACTTGAGTTTTTTTTCCATCGGTGCATTTTACCCTCTGCTGAACTGGTTCCAGTGATGCTCGTCGGCCTCCATCAGGCTGAATGTGGTGCGACTGCTGCGTCGACGCCAACCTGTGATCACGCAGTTGGCTAACAAGCAGCCTGGGTTGTTTGCAGAAGCGCTGTTGCACCAGTTGCATTTGATACATCTCTGCAAACACATGGGAGGTAACGAAATGCCGCGAGCACTCGCATTCTCACACGGGCAGCAGTTCAACATCAAGATTGCCGCCTGTGGACGCAAACATGTATACACAAGCGCATGAAGGTAGACTCGTCGCCCAAGCAGCGGCTCTCGAGACTTGCTGCACGTGCTTTCAGCACCTGTTGGTGCTGCAGAGGTGTTTCTGGTTTCACCTGGCTGTTTTTAGCAGCTCGTTCACCTGACATGCTGGTATTTATGGCGCAGAAAGAAACCACACAGCTGAGGGGGTCACGTGTCAGGCGGGCGAGCGAACACAGCCGTGATGCTGTCGGCGCTTGTGTTTGCAGCAGCGGGGTTCGCATCCATCTGAAGAAATAGTTATAAAGCTTAATGAGGCGTTTAAGGATGATATAAATGTGGAATTACCACCGTCATGCTCTTTCATCATCTAGTAGATGAGCTTTAGTGTCAGAGAGGGAGAGACGGTGGATTTCTGTCCACCAGTGTGGGCGCAGTGATCGTACAAGCGTCTGACTGGTTGCATATTGGGGGTCGTTCATCGACGGACCTCGATAATAAATCTTTCCCTGCGAGTGTGTTCGGCCGAGTGTGTTTGTCTTTCTCACACTCCCTGGAAGCTGCTGGAACACTAAACCATCTTCACAACCATTTTCTACGTGTAAGGAAGAGGTCACATGACAGCAGAGATGGCAGATTGTCCTTGTCCATGGATATCTCCTCTTTATTAATTTATGCCAGTTGTGTAACCGTAAAAACCGGCTGGTGATGGGAATTAATTTTAGCCCAGCGTAAAAATCAGTGCATCATAAATCCATCAGTGTACAGTTCCTGAGAAATGTCTTTCTGTATTTTCCATTTAAAAAGTCCATCATGACGAGGCGATCAATGGGAATAGTGTCTTTCTTGTGGAAACGTTTTTTTTTTTTTTCTGCTGCGAGTCCAGAACATGCAACAGTTTCATCTGTAAAGACGAAACAGGACAAAACGTTTGGAGCAAAAATCCCAAAAAATAATGCAATCCACCAGATAGATCAGCGTCACCCTGCTGAGAGGGTTGTAAAGCTAACAAAATAAAACTATAAGAGCACACCGTCTGCAGCCTCTTGTGTTCCTGTGTGCAGCTGATTGTAGTTCCTGGAAAGAAAAACAGGAAGAAATGCACCAGGTGCAGTTTTCTAACAGTAACGATTTAATTTAGTTGGTAGTTTCTCGGGGACCTGATCTTTTAAATGCCTGAAAAGGTTCTCAGGTTGAACAGCTGCATCACCCAACTTTAATAAACTCAATTCATCTCCTCCACCTCCAGCGCAGAGCTGTTTCCTGACTTGTGAGATTGTTCTCAGAGAGTTTCTGAACATGCTCACTCAAATTTGGCCTTCGAGAAAACTCGTCCCCTCGAGAGTTTAGTCTCTAATGATTTATTGGTTGTGTTTTTAATAGGGCTGGACAAGTTAACGCGTTATTATTGCGTTATTATCGCGTTATTATCGCGTTAACTCATTAATTAACTCTGACATTTATTTTATCGCGCGTTAAAGCATGTTGCTCACATGCTTTTATTTTAAAAAAGTCTGTTACTGATTGCTGCGAAACTGGAAGACAATTGGCAGGTAAGCTAAAACAAATGGAGAATGCTAAAAATCGGTGTACTTTACAGTTCTGGTAGCAACTCAGGTAGCAATATGAACAATTCTGACTGAAAAGTAAAATTCTGGACTGCAACAAAATTTCCGCGTCATTCCTCCATGTTCCATCAGATCTGCTCCATGTGTTCACTGTCCTGCTGTTCTCTAGCTGGTTACTGCAGTGCGGCTCCATCTAGTGGCACAGATGTGTAATGACAACAGAAAGTCCAGTCCTCCATTATAAAACAAATTTAGTTCTGTTAGATTGTGTTAGATTAAAAAATGAAAAACATAATTAAAAACTGCAGAGGCAGACTGCTGGAGGACCACACGGGCCTGGAGTGGGTTTGCTGGACCAGGGACCAGCGCAGCATTAAACAACCCATTTGCTCCATGTGCGAAAGCCCATTAAAGGCCCAGAACAACTTCATGGACTCTGGTAGCTTCTAAGCTATTTTGGCATTTTTGACCCCCGTCAGGGATTTCTGCAGGACGCCCTAAAACGAAGTGCTGCTGTCCCTTTGGTGCCCCTGCTGGGTCCTACAGGCGCAGCACAGACACCCTATTAAAGTCACCATGCTGTAATAAATATGACGGCGGTGACTGTGGTTTGAAAGGTTAAACGCAGGGCAGAGAACATCTATCTGCCCTGAGCATCTCTGAATCTGGCTGATGTCAACAGGTTCCAGTCACTTTTGCTGTTCAGACATGTGATCATCACAAGCCTACGTGTGTTTTCAGTGAACAGAGGAGGGTCACGTGACGGACGGGAAAGAAAAACCCGCTCAGACAGTTCGGTGACGGTGCTGCTGCTGGATGAAGCTTCCTTCTAATCCGCTTGTTTACAATAAGTCTGTCTTGAAAAACTGGAAGTTATTAAAAACAGCCATGTCATTCATTTATTTGAGCTGAAGGTCCAGATGTGGTTTCAGCGGGTTTTTATTTCAAACATCTGCCTCTGATCGAAGGCTCAGATTAATTGCATTCACAGTGACCGTGTGAAGGGTCTTTAGTTTTTCTCCTGCGTACATTCAGCATCATAGCAGACATGTCTGCTGTCTTTACTACCCACTACTGGCATCTCAGCTGCAGGTCTCTGTACATCTCTGCCGTCAGGCTGAAGCTACAGATACAAGGAGGGTATTTAAAACTGAATTCTTATCCTCTGTTCTTCCATAAAGATGGAAACACATAAAGATAAATTGTTTTTTGGTGGAAAACCAAACTGCCACAGCCAGATCAGGTCATCAATTCAGTTTTATTTGTATAGTGTCTGTTACAATGCAAATTGTCTCTAGGCTCTTTACAGAGACCCAGAGCAAATATAATTAACTAAAGTTATAATCAAAGACAATGGCAAGTAAAAGAAACTCCCATAGAGAGAGAAAAAAACCTTTAAGCCAAACGGTGAGAAGGAAAAATTCCAGTTTAAGAGGAACAAGCCTGGAGCAGGACCTGGATCATAAGGGGGACCTTCCTGCTGAAGACCAGCTGGGTAAAGAAAGAAAAGAGGAGAGAGACAGGACAGAGAGAGGAGAGCACATACATCCTGGCAATACTATATTAGACAAAATAAATAGTAAATAGTAAATAATAGTTATCCATTAACTGGGGAGCTAATAATTCCATGTCCTTCTCTCCTGACCAGTTCATTGTTAGTACATGAACTACAGAGATGACTATATAACCAGATGTGGGCAGCAACACTGAGGTGGTCAGAGGGTCAGACATCAACTGACATGTTTTTATTTGTTTGTTTTAAAACTCACTGGATGTGAAAACAGCCTTTTGTGAATGAGTTCTGCTGTATGAACACAGCCGGACGGCTGACCGTGATACAGACGGGGACTGTGAATGTCATTGTATTCAAATGCATGTACTTCAATATGGAGCTGGCCCCCCTATTGGAGTTATTACAGCTCCCACTCTGCCCAGGGAGGCTTTCCACTGGTTGATGGAGTGTTTCTGTGGGAATTTGAGATCAGGCACTGATTGCTTTCCATCTTTGTTCCACTTCACTGCAAAGGTGCTTGATGGGGTTGAGTTCAGGGTTGTGCAGATCAGTCAGGTTCTTCCACACCAAACTATTCAGACCATGGCACTGCTTTGTGCACTGGGGCCCAATCATGTTGGACCAGAAAAGGGCCAGCTCCAAACTGTTCCCACAAGGTTGGCAGCATAGCATTGTCCTGGAAGCACACAAATAGCCCTTTATTTGAGATAAAATCCAAACCCAAAAAACAGCCCCATACCATTATCCTTCCTCCACCAAACTTCACAGTTGGTTTAGTGCAGCCCATCATATTCAGAAGACACAGCTGGATGCCTGTGGACCCCTCACAACCTCCAGAACCAGAGTCCTGACATCTGCAGAAATACTCAGATGACTCTGCAGTTGTGGGGTGGAATCAGTGATGGACCAGAGACTGAGGACAGAGAACTGATTTGGTGTGGAGACAATCATCTCATATTGAATGTCAACAAGACAGAAGTGATGATTGTGGATTCTAGGAGGACCAGGAACAAGTCAAACAGTATTTTTATCATGGAAGAGGTGGTGGAGGAGTATAAACACCTCAGTGTTCACCTGGACAACAGACTGGACTGGAGACACTGATGCTGTTGATAAGAAGGGACGGAGCAGACTTTACTTCTGGAGGAAGCTGAGGTCCTTCAACGTTTGCAGCAGGATGTTGAATATCTTCTATCAGGCTGTGGTGGAGAGTTTAATCACATCTGCAGTCATCTGTTGGAGGAGCATCAGATCCAGAGACGTAAAGAAACTGAACAAACTGATGAAGAAGGCTGGTTCTGTTCTGGAGATGATGGAGCTGGTGGAGCAAAGGAGGACACTTCATAAATTAAGAACATCGTGAGGCAACCCTGAACATCCTCTACACAACACACATCTTCATCAGAAACACAGGAGATCCTTCTCATCCACAGCTTTTATCATCTTTAATGAATCTCTGAAGAAACTTATATAATGACAGCTATAAATTTCCCTTCAGTGATTCATGAACTATTATGAGAAGATGTTCATTTTAGACGTGTCAAACGTGAAGGTGGGGCAAAAATGGGCAGGTTGCACATCTGGAAAGTAAACATCAGTATTGTACTTCTGTTTCTGTTCAGACTTTATGTTCTTTAACGTATAAACTACGGGTTAATGTGGTTTACAGAGCGCTGCATTGCCAGTGTCCTGTCTGCTTTGGGCCTGGGGTTGAAACGTGACAGCTGTCGCACATCTGCCGACGCTGAAACGCTACGAGACTGCAGCCACGTCCTTTAACACGCCGCTTCTGCTTGACCAGCGTCGCACCAGGATCGCTCAGCGGAGCAGGTTCACTCTTTACGCTCCCAGTTCCCTCCCAGCTGAACTCTAATCACCCAGAAGAAGTGAAAACACTCCCGTGTGACGCGTGTGTGTGTGTGTGTGGCCATCTGTCAGGTATAAAGTCACCTGCACCCTCATAGAAACGGCGGTCTTTGTTGCCGGGAGACCTTTAGCCCGGCTCACACGTACAGGACACACACGTTCGCATGCACTCGCTGACATTTTCCAAAACAAAGCCAATGGAGGCAGAAGGATGCGTATCAGCTCTGAAGATGACGTTCGCCGTGTTTGACCCTTGGAACTATTACGTCTGACTTCATCTGTCGGTGTTCCTACAGCACACACACACACACTCGGGTCGGTTCATCACCTTCTCTGCTGGACAACTGTTGACCTCATCTCTGTACTGTAGAGCTGAACACTGATCCCTGTCATGCAGCTGCAGTGGATCACCTGTTGATCAAGGACGGTCCTGCAGGGAGGTCCGTCTTCCAGCTTAGACTCGCACCCTTGTGCACGTCCTCCAGCCTCCCCGACTGGTTCAATGATATTCTGCACAGCAGGAAGAGAAACGTGCCAATCCTTTTCACTGTTTCTTTGTCTCACATTCGTGAACAAAGAGAGGCAACTCAAAGCCTCAAGGCCTTTCAGGGCTTCTGCTTTTAAACCAGGACATCAGCACGATCACCTGCTGGCATCACCTGTTTGAAATAGCAACGATAACAGGAAATTATGACGTCATCCCGATAAGTCCGATATCACGACGAATAACCCCGATAACATATATATTTCTGTCAACACGTCAGTGCCTCGCTCCTATGGAGCCCCGTTTGGGTCATAATTCAATGAATAAATGAGTATATTATTATGAAATACATATTCATTATTATAAAATGTTTCCCATTATGAAATACATGTTTATTATATTATTAATAAAAAAATGTAATTATTATTAAATATATTTTTATTATTATTTAATCTTAGTTTAATGCATAGTAGTTTATTTCAGAATGGCTTTTTTATTTAAGAATTAGTTTTTACATAATTACTTCCTTTTTCATAAGAATGAGTTTTTACATAATGATGACATTTTGCTACTGGGCGGGACCAGTGGTTGACCTGCACGCTCATTGGCTGATCCTTCTCCATTCTACGCTCTGACATCGACTAGTTGGTGGGGGACTCACATCGAGCCTGTTGGCTACCTCTCGGAGTAAGTCAGAAAAGGATCTTTCTCCTGTCGCCATGCCGTCACATCAAAATCAAGTTTTCCCTACATTTCGTGCTACGTTTCTTAGTCGATGTCAACTTTTAACCGTAAACTGAGGTGCATTCTGCCACCTACTGGCCTGGAGTAGATACAATGCACCTCTCGCCTGAATGAAAGAGCAGCCAATCACATAAATGGCTCCGCCCTCTCTGCTGTGATTGACACACAAATCATTCTTATGAAAAACGAATCCATTATTATGTAAAAGCTCATTCTTATGAAACATGAAACCATTATCATAATAATAGGAAATATTTCATAATTATAAACGTCTGTATTTCATAATAATAGACTCATTTATTCATTGAATTATGACCCAAACAGGGCTCTATACACTACCTCTGAGCCTTGAATGACCGGCAGTGAATGTTATGTTCAAGTAACGTCGGCATAATCAGAAAAACGATTACTCAATAAGGAAAATCAAGAATACCCCCTCATGCCAGAAAACAACTTGTTAACTTGGTCATAATTTTGGTAGTTGCTGACTTTAATTGATATTCACAGTATTTTTCCACACGTTACACATAAAAATAGAAAAAAATAGAAAAGGCTAAAAAAACGACTAGCAAACGAAGGAACGTGGAAATTTACATTACACCTTGAATGCAGCCTGCAGCACAGCGCTGATGACAACAAACATGGCGGCGATGATGTAGAACTTCGTTAAAGTTTCAGAAGAAGATAGTTTGGTGGTTATTTGTGACGAATCCTCCGAGTGAATTCTACGAGGAGGGAAACACAAGCTTTAATACGTCAAAACCCGATCAGCCACCTACAACATAACAATCGCTTCCATAGAGTTTTGAAATCGCGCTAACGTGAGCTAATGCTAACATGTGCAAACCAGCAGCAAGGTTCCCCTCCCCTCTGCTCTCCCTCATTTCTCTCATCTAAAGCTTCCATGAGATTAAAAAAAACCTCATTTACTTTAATTAAAGGTATTAATTTAAATGGAACCACAAGGCAAAATCATTTAAATGTTAATCTTTTTCAGTTAGTAATTCTGATGCATTTATTTCCATCAGTTCAAGGAGCCTTTATTTTTTATATCAGTCAGTAATGAACCTTATTTAAATTAATGTGAGATATCAAATAGGTTTGTTTGATAGCTTTATGAAAATGTTTGAGGCTTGTCAGTAGTTTTTCATTGTAAAAAAATTAATATCTGTTCATTTAAAGAGTCAAAACTATTTTAGATTTTGTTCATAGTATTGATGTAATGATCTTAGGTACATGTGTGTGTTATCGGTTATCGGCCTTTAGGAGCTGAAAGTTATTGGTTGTAAAAAACAGTTATCGTGCATCCCTAATAGGCACCCCTGTGCCAACTGGTTTTGGATCATGCAGCAGGGTTGACATGCAGAGATGAACTCACATTATCAATCGTTAATGATTACCTGGGATTTCATCGGTTTTTCATGAAGGTGTGTTTTCTGTTCGGCGTATAAAGAAGCAGATTGGAGATGTGCATGTGTGACCTGTCCATCCTGTTCCTCCAGTCCTCCTCTTCTTCAAGTTACCCTGCTGACTCAGTCAACGCTGCGGTGGGAGCTCTTCCTCTGTTTGATCCCTTCAGTGTTTACGGTGTAAACTTTAGGCCGGGGTTCTGACAGCTGCTTCTCCTCCAGCAGTCAAACGTCTAGCAGACTCACTGAAGCTGATCTCTAGATAAACCAGGAAACATGATGGAGGTTGTGTGTTTTGCACACAGGTGATACGGGTTGGTTTAGAGTCATGTGTTTGAACAGATGTGACACCTGAAACGTCTCTCTGTCTGCAGCTCTCTGGTGGTTGTGAGCTGACGGTCGTCCTCCAGGACTTCACCGCAGGATGCAGCACAGAAATGTCCGTCAGCACAGGTGATGCCAACCTCCACCTTTCAGGAAGATAAGCATCCTTTTTTTTTTTTTTTATGTCTTCCATTTAACGCAACCAGCTGTCTCGCGTCCCCTCCAGGTCAGACAGTGGAGCTGCTGGAGCGGCCCAGCGAGCGGCCCGGCTGGTGTCTGGTCCGGACCACCGACCGCAGCCCGCCACAGGAAGGACTGGTGCCGAGCTCCGCTCTCTGCGTGTCGCACTCGAGATCCAGCGTGGAGATGGACTGCTTCTTCAGCTCAGGGAAAGGTAGGAGTGGGTTTTTTTGTTCCACCCGGTTTGTGATGGAGGAGTGAGTGGCTCCAGTGATTATCAGAGGAAATGATCCTGATATAAACTGTGAACCAGAGCTCATATTTGTGTGAACTGATGACTTTGAAAAGCCAGCGTGTGTCAGCAGCGATGCACGAAGACTTCAGCCGTTGGAGGCGAGGACAAGAGCAGCAGTGTTGAGCAAAAACAACGTTTGGAGCTCTCAGTTTATCTTCTGACTTCACCTTCCTGTTGGAGGAACGGGCTGAGAGCGGGGTCGTACTGCCCCCTGGTGGAGAAATGTGGCTGGTTGCAGTGCAGAATGGCTCTTCCACATGTGAGCACGGTTTGTGGTTAGAAGCGCATTATTCTCACGTGCATCAAACAGATGAGCTTTCAGCCTCACATTTACAGCTCTGCATGTTTTTAGAAAGAGGAACTTTCATCATCTGTCCCCTTTGAGTTAATAAATGCCGATCAGGAAGCTGGTATTTACGACGGATTACCACAGGAGCTCCAACCTGGATCGTGCTTGGAGTTTTTCTGGAGGATGAGCATGATGCATCCTGCAGGGGGCAGCTCATCCCACCCTAGACGAGTTAAAGTTTTATCGACCAACTCGCTGATAACTGCCACCAAGTGAGTCGTCATATTGTGGCGTGGTGTGTGATGTCATGGATGAGGGAAACTTTCTTTGCTTTATGATTGCCGTGGTTCCCCCTGCTCAGAGATGGAGTATGGATGATAAAAGTTTGGTTTGGGTTCCTACTGCTGCTATGTCCCGGTGTGTCCTGCAGGCGGCGCCATCGAGCCATCTGTGTTCTGCCGTTTCATTGGATTTGTGCTGTATAGAGGGGGTTAGTGCTTCACATTTCCCTGCAGGCTTTCCCTCTTGTCAGTAGCTCAACCACAAACCCGCTGCGGCGCACGTACACACGGCAGTTTGATCCCATAAAATAATTACCCCTCCTCAAACCAGCTTACAGGTTTAAAGCAGAAATGTCAGAGGATTGTGATTCTTCCTCTCTCTCCCACAAACTCCTCGCTCTCACGAAGAGGTCAGCTGATTTGCCTGCTGCAGCCGCAGCGGTTCCTGCTTTCAGGGATGACAAGGATGCTTTTTGTTTCTGCAGGGATGCAAATAGAACATCTGCAGCCGTTACACATGGAAATGTGTGCAAAGTTTGGGATCCCTGATGTCTGAGCCCAGTGTTTCCAGTCTGGTCATGCAGCATTTCTGAAGGCGGCTCAGACCCATCAGCTGTCAGAGAGGAGTTTAAGCTGTATAATATAAACGGCACTGGAAACCCGTAGTTGGGTCGCTGCTGTCTGACCTTTAAACGAGACACGTTCTGGGCTTTTTCTTCTTTCTTTCTTCAATTTCTTTGTGTTAAAGAAATGTCTGACATGAGGTATTTCCATTTTCAAAATGCCTCCAACAGAGGGAGGGAGGGAAGGAGAGTGTAAGGAACTCCAGTTCCAGCATGTTTCACAGCTTTATCCGTCGGTCTGCAGATGCAGAAGGCTGTTGTGGCAGGGGAGGATGCAGGAGAAGCTGACAGGAAAACAAGGACACCACACTGCGCCCCTCTCAGCAACATGAATCTTATCTTTGAAGATCAGTCCTGCAGCTTTGCCCCATGAAGATGTAAATTCAGACACAAACTGCCTGAGAGCTCACACAGTGAAGTTTCACAGGAGTACTTGACTGGCACTTTTGTTCACAGATACTTACATTTCTCTGATTTTCAGTTCTTCCATCCAGGACTGAGCTCTCCTACATACGCAGTGTTAATGCCCATAAAACACTTAGTTCTGGCATCTGATGCTTTTAACTCTGAAGATTGTAGCAGTGCACTAATATCACAATACGATACACAGTATTCGGCTCACGATATGATATACAATGATCCCTCGCCACTTCGTGCTTTAAGTTCCGCGGATTTAGTTATTCACAGATTTTTCAGAAATATATAATATAATATAATAAAAATCAAGAAAAAATTGCGGAAACATCACAGGATGTTGTGCACGTTCTCTCACAGCGAAGAAATGCTTGTGAGCCAGCCTGGCCCCTTTAAGAAGGTGGCCTTATGGGTAATGGTGTGGCCTTATGGGTAATGGAGTGTGTGTGTCGTGGGACGGCAGAAGAAAACGGGGTTAGATGAAAAGTGTAGTGAGCATCAACAGCAGCCCAGCGTGTATAGATTTACATTCTCTGTTAACCGACAGGAGCCCAACAATACAACCTGTGTGATGTTACAAGTTCCTGCAGTGCCAGAATAAAGTGCTCGTTCCATGCAGAGAAAACCGGACTTTTTGTTTTGTTGTTGTTAGCATGTTAGCCACTAATTACGAGCCAAAAATAGCACAATACCAGCGGTTTGTTTACTACGGTTCAGAGACCAGAGGCTGTGAAGGTAACAGAAAGACCACAGTTGAGCCTTTGTCTTGTTTAGCTCCAGTGCCTCGCTACTTTTTTGGGGTTTTTAAACATATTTTAAACACATTATTGAGGCTCGGGGGGGCTCCGGCTCCAGTTCGCGGATTTTGATTTTCACGGGGGGGTGCTGGTCCCTATTAACAGCGAAAAATAAGGGATCACTGTATATCCATATTCATCTTAAAATACATTTACATCATTTTCTGAAAGATTTTAAAGGGACAAAGTGATTTTGGTGACATCTTGTGAGTGTTCCAATGACTTTGTTTGAATGAATTGAACTGAAAGCATCAATTCCACATTATATGGCTGACAGGCAGCTTGCAAATGCTGGACAAAATGAAGAAAAGATTTGTTGAGAAAAATAGTTTCATTTATTCAAACAGTACAAATTGTTGCTTGCAAGCTTTTAAAGGTGGGACACGGGGGTTTTGAAAAGAGCTTAGAATATCGATACCCGCAGCTGAAAAATCGGAACTCGATAAAATATCGATATATATCGCAGAATCGATAAAATCGCTCAGCCCTACTCAAGACTGCAAACTGTGCATTAAAATGTTCAAACCCAAGAAGTTTTAAAGCGTTATAAAGCCATGTTCTTCCATCCGGATCCTCGGGGCCTCCTGTCCTGCAGGTTTTAGATGTTTCTCTGCTCAGTCCTGATTGGACGAACCTCAGCTCAGTCAGAGCCAGATGTGCTTGAGCAGGAATATCTGGTGTTGTCTGAAACCAAATGAGCATTTTCCTAGAGTGGCAAAGCTGCAGGACAGCTCTCTAATAAGGTGCTGTGGTAGATGGACGGTCTGTGTCTGCGCCGTAAAACCAGCTGCTGTGAACTGAGCTGTGAGCAGATGTGCTCTGAAAGACAGCTGTTGTTCTACATCTGTTTCAGCGACACCTCAGGACACGTGGGGGAAAAAAATGAACACAATGCATCCTTTGGTTCTGTTGTATAACCACAGAACTGTGATTAATTAACTGTCCATTTAATGAATGTGGCAAAGCTGTTAATTAAACCTAAAGACTGACTTTTTCTTTCTTTTTTTAATTAAATGAGAGCACAGATATGAGTTCCTTCAAGCCTTTCTGTGTGTGTGTGTGTGTGTGTAGCTGTGTGTGGGTGTGTAGCTGTGTGTGGGTGTGTGTAGCTGTGTGTGTGTGTATAGCTGTGTGTGTGTGCAGCTGTGTGTGTGTGGGTGTGGGGGGGGTGTCTTGTGACTTGCTTTGTAAAGTAGGTCTCCTTGTCCTTCTGAAGGACTGTGAAGTTAACTGAACTGAAAGGACAGAGGGAGCGGATGAAACTGTAACTCTTTAATCATGGTCCTTGGAGCCATCAGGACAGGAAAAAAAAAAACTCAACTTTTTTTTTTTTTTTTTTTGGGCTGATTTTCCCATCCGGTTAAAAAGCAGCTGTGAAGTCCCCCCGAGCATCGCAGGAAAGCAGTTTTCAGTCTCACCTGAAGAATCCAAACAGGTTTTCAGAAGCAGCTAAGTGCAGAAATGTGCCAGCTTGTCAGATCAGCCCAAAATCTGGAGGAATGAGCTGGAACTTGATTTTCTTTCAAGATTTCTTCGTGGAACGGGCCTGAGAAATAACGAAACGTCTGCGTGTCGGCCTGTAGCTCTCAGTTCAGTTGACGTCTGCAGACGGATCCATTATTTCTCTTTTTTTTTTTTTTAACTGTGGAGCATCCGTCAAAGTACGCAGTGGATAAAGTGGGACACTGCAGCGAAACAGTGCTGCTGAAAGCACTTTATTTAGGCTACGTGCACGTGGGTTTCTCACCTGCTGCTGCAGCATCCAGACACACAAACGCTGGCGCCTCCTCCACCGCGAGGAGACGCTCACACGCCTTCAGATGCTGTGGTCCGGCTGATCCGAGGTCAGATTTCTGAAGTCTGTCAAGAGCAGCGGTATTAACACTAAGAGAGAGAAAAACACTTTATTATAGTTTAAATAATCACATCTGGGCTCATGATGCTGTAAGGAGCAGCGACATGACAGTTACAGCACATTCAGTCCATTAGCAGATGCTAGGGATGTAACGATATGGAAAATTTGATATTTCGATTATAGTGACCAAATTATCACGGTTTACGATATTCTATATTCTTAATTGCTGTACAGATGTCTAAAAAAACATAGATTTTAATAATTTCACAAAATCTTGTGATTTTCTTATCATACTAAAACATCAGAAGCCAAAATCTTAACTAAATGAAATTTTCACACGAAACAGGGAAACAACTGGCACAGAGAGAGGTTTTATTTTAAATGAACAAAATTAATAACAGGAACAAAGCTTATTTGTCTGGTGTAAATTTAAATAAACACTTTAACAACCGTAGTAGGTCAAAATATGCAAACAATTATTAGGAACAAAAATTATAGTGCAAGTTCAAATGAAATAAAAATTTGACTTGAAGCTGAACCTTAAATAAGTATAAATGTGCAAATAAACAAACAGTTGTTTAGGAGCCAAACATGTTGTTCTGAATTGTAGTTCACTCTGTGTGTCTGTGGGTGTCGCTGTGTTGTTACCTGAGGGTCAGGTATAAAGGTAGCTGCCTGTTATTGGTTAGCTGTTTGACCCGGAAGGGCAAAAGGTTTTTGACCGCTGTGGCGCTAACTGCTGGCGTTATGGTTTTCAGATCAGTTAATGGAATAAATTAATATCTTAACTGGATTAGAAGGACATTGTTCAGGTCATTTTTCGATGTCATTTTTCAATGTCCTGCTGCTATCACCACTTTCCTCCATGCTCACGTTACAATGCTGATGTTACAAGCTACAAATTCACGCGAGACACAGTCGTGAGTCGCTCGCAGACATGAATGAGGCTGATATTACATATCCCAGTAATCGACTGCGATAATGAGATGAAGTCAAACACAAACGGTAATCATTATCTCGTAAAATTTTACCACGCTTTACCGTAATACCGGTAACCGACCCATCCCTAGCAGATGCTTTAATCTCCAGTGAAAAAACCACATTCAGTCTGCAGCACAGAAAGAAGCCTTAGCCTGCGCTAAAGTTAGTGCTAAATAAATGACAGAATAACATTTGGACAAGTGCAGAAGGGCAAAGTGAGTTTGCTGGGTTGGAAAAGGTGTTGTCTGAAGAGATGAGCCTTGAAGGGAGAGATCTCCTGTTCTTACATCTGGAAGGTCGTTTCACCATCGGGGAGCGAATGAGAGCAGTGAGTCCCGGTGTGTCAGGAAGGACCGAGTACCAGACAAGGTTCCTCAGGGGGGGATGCAATGAAGGAGAGAGCGTTAGCCTGTGTGACTGGCTTTGAATCACTGCTGCACACCCAGAAGTCACTCTGTAGGCAACATTAGTGACTTGACTTTGACTCATTGCAGCAGTTACGGTGAAAGATTTTGTGCTGCGTGGGGCGATGGTCCACGTGGAGATGTCGGGTATGTTGAAACGGTGGGGTCATTGGATGAGAGCGAAGGGATAGTTGGGTGTTGGGAGCACAACAGTAACACCGGAAGCTACATGACTGGATGACCGGACCCAAAAAGGAGGCGTATGCTCCAAAGAGAAGGGGTCCCAGTAGTGAGCCTTGGGAAACCCCCGCTGTGACTTGATGGGATGAAGATGTTTGTCCTGGCTATGACATAACATCAGCATCCTCCTCTCATCAAAGTAGACGTGTGCACCGATTTCCAGGCATCTATTTCAGGTGATTTCTTTTGCTTAAATATAGGAGCAACAGGAGATTTCTTTTTAAATAAAGTTAGCAGCGGGTCATGGGTCTAGAATCATCCAGCCCCCCCCACCTTCACCTCCAGCCACAACTGCATGACACGCTGCACATCAGTCTGTTGACTGTTGACCTGCAAACGTGCTTGTGTGTGTGTGGGTAAATAATGTGGCACAAAAAAAGGGGCGGAGTCAAGTGTGTGACCCCAAAACCAGCTGCTATTAATGGGGCTGTAAAGCATGGTTGAAAGGGGAGCTGTTGTACAGTATTTAAACCAGAACTGATGTCCTCAAGTTGAGTCAAAAACCAGAGAGAGTTGAGTCTTGATCAGGGTGGATTTAGAGAAGTTTATTTCTCAGTAAAAACATCAGGTTCTTCAGAGGTCTCTGGTGTTTGTTTGCAGCTCCGACCAACAGAGTTTAACCAACACTCGAGCGGACTCGCTAATTTTAAGAAGTAAGAAAAAAAAAAGTAAAAAAAAAAACCTGCATAGAAACATTATTAAACCAGATTAAAAATCAGCATTTGCTGAAGGGTTGCTGAGTTTGAGCTGTTTTCCAAAGCCAAACTTTAAATAACATGATCGGGTTTTAATATGAAACTTTTAAACACATTTAAAATGTTTCAGAAAGCATGTAGGCAACATTAGTGACTTGTTTTTCAAACAAGTCACTAATGTTGAAAAAATCCACTTATTTTTAGTCACAGCTGCAATAATTTAGGAGGAAGAACAGAGCAGAGATTACAGACAAAACAAAACAAAAAAAGAGAAGTCATCTCTTCAACTGAAAGATGAAGCCAGGAGACTTTTTTTTTTTTTTTTTTTTTTTAAAGGACTCAACACGCCCAGAGAAAAACCACACACGGCGCTGCTAACTCACGGTTCTGCTCTCCACAATGAAGAAGAAGTTGTCCACAATAATTAACTCCTGTTCCAGACAACTGGAGGGAGGAGGGACTCCACAAATCTTTGTGTGTGTGTGTGTGTGTGTGTGCGTGTGTGTGTGCGTGTGTTGGCTCCTCCCCCTCGCTCTCGCGCTGCCTCTCCCTCTCTCTCTGGATCTCAGCAGTCTGAACTGGACGCTGCTGCTGTCAACACACACTCAGTCGGTCCTGAACTTTCGGCGACTAAGAAGTGTGTGTGTCTGTGTTTGTGTGTGTGTGGGGGCAGGTGTGTACTAGGATGTGTGTGTGAGGATGAAGCGAGGCCGGCGTTGCTGTGGATGGATCCTGGATCGCTGCTGCTGCTGCACCACAGGTGGGATGACATGTAGAGACTGTGTGTGTGTGTGTGTGTGTGTGTGTGTGTGTGTGTGTGTGTGTGTGATGACATGCATTTGTGCTTCTGACTTGACTCCTTTTACCAGTCGAGTTGTCGGACTCTCATTTCACTGGAAAACGAGGTGTGAACCTGGACGTTGAGTCACGTTGTTGTGGAGAATCAGAAGTTAGATTGAGTAATCTGTTTTCTGCAGTTCAGCCTCCCACTGCACAGGGTGTGTGTGTGTGCGTGTGTGTGTGGTGTGTGTGACACAGCCTTTGGCTCTTGAGCAGTGACTCCTCTGAACTCAGAATTGTAAATCTTGAGTGATTTCTCAAACAGACTGAGGGCTGCTGATTTCTGTGTCTGCGCTGTGGGAATCAGGAGTCGGGTCACATGACCAGGCTGCAGAGGTGAATATCTGGAACCCAGATAAAGGAGGATCCAGAGCTGCTTTGACTCAACATCTCTTTTCTCTCGGGGCTCTGCTTGTGCGACTGTAATGCTTTTGTTATGAGCGGGCAGGTGGTGGACGACCCTCCCCGCTGACGGACCGCTGAATGGCCCGTTTGTCTTTGGGAAGAGTTTGGCTCTAACCTCCAGCACACACACACACACACACACACACACACACACACACACACACACAGTCTGTTTTCTTGCATTAACAGTCAATTATGGCCACTTAGAAACAACTTTGTGGTAAAACTAAAACAGAGCGTGACTCACTGTGACAGTGAATTAATGTTAAATTAAAAAAAAAAGTAACATGATGAACAAGAGCAGCCACAGAGCCTCATTCTTCTGAGCTTCATCTGGACCAGTGGTTCTCAAACTTTTAATACTGGTACCACCTGAGAAACTGTTCAGCTCTCTGAGTACCACCATGATGACCACTTTTAAAATATAGTCCATATATGCCTTCTCAATTAGCTTTAAACACACAGGAGAGATGTTTATTCCTTATTGTGGTTATTTATTACCTGAATTGTTTCCTCACTGAATCAGATACATTTACGACTCTGTCCAACAATTCTCACATACTCATACTTTCATATAGAGTAAAATAAACACACTCAAAAGTTGTTACATCTGCACTGCAGCTGAATATGCATCAAATATTTTTTTTAAAAGACACAATTTTAATTATCTCAAGCTACACATTTAGTTTGAAACATTTATTCATAATGTATTGTATGTTTCTAATTCTTCTTCTTTTTTTTTTTTTAAAGTGAAAATGTGGAAAAAATGTGGAAAGTCACGCGTACCACCTGTGGTACGCGTACCACAGTTTGCGCACCACTGATCTGGATGATGTGGAGTGTGACTCCTGTCATCTCCAACACATTTACTTAGTTTTAGTTTGCAGGAGATGCTTTCAGAACAACTGCAGCGTTTGTGAGGAAGTCGGATTGTTGTTGGAGCCTCACTTCCTGTTCCAGATGAACTTAAAACGCCTCCTGAGTTTTTTAATTGCGTAAAAGTCGCCCTGTTGTTTGTGTAAAAGATGCAAAAGACGGATCTGTGATGATCAGAGTAGCATAGAAAGATGAACACTAGTTTTATTTTTTACAACCGTTCCTTTTTTTATTTAGCTGACTCTGATTTTGTTTGTCCTTTTAGGATTCATGAACCTTTTTTTTTTTTTTTTAATTGTTTTGTTTTTTTTCTCACTTTAGTTCTTTGTTGCATAATCTTCATGCGGGTTAATTATGGGCCTCTAAGACGTGAAGTTTGTTCCTATTTTTGAGCTTCCTTGAGTTCAAAGACTTTTGAAAGCGCTTGTGTTTTGTCACTTCGATCGTTCCTCAGACCCTCAGAGCTTCAGACTGAATCAAGTGTGACAATAACGTGACCTGGATGATGTCGAACAGAAATCTATGACCCGGCTTGATCACGTGACTGCTTTGACCTGATGAAAGGCGTCTCATCTGGAGCAGATGTGGAAGTGTCGTGTTCGGGTGGGCGGGGCTTCGTCCTGTCCATCCTGAATCGCTGCAGATAATCTCAGTCCAGAACTCTGCAGGTATGTCGTCTGTGGCGGGATGGAGGCCAACGGCGTGAGTTCCCTGTGCATGGCACCTTTTAGCGTGCGCGTGCGCGTGCACGCGAGCCTGCATTCAGCCGGTGGTTAAAGGTTAACTAGGCTGCACGCCGACCAACAGGTGGACTTTGCCTTCGTGTTAGAAGCCGTGCAGGCGAGAGCGCTGGTGGCCGTGCAGCCCGACTGGTTTCACTGGTCTCTGAGGAGACGTTTGTGCTCCACAGTCACCTTCACGCCGCGCTCAGACCGTCCGACAGCGCGGGAATAATGACCCGTCCAGGGGGAAAAGAGCTCCGGCACATTCAGACTCCACTGTTGCGCAGCAGAGCTGTTTTTATTGAGCGTGTTGTCCTGCAGGCTGTGAAAGGTGGGGAGATGCTACGTCATGCTACGCCTGTCCAAGCCCAAAATTAATTTTCCATCAGGGCTGGAAAAAGACTCATGACGATCATCAGTCTGTGGATTTACATGACAGCGTGCAGCTCATCCCCACCTCTGTAGAGATTAAAGCTTACTTTTTACTCAACAGTGAGATGTGAAGATGAGTTTTACTTATGTTTGAATATTTATTTTTGTCAGACGCTGAACAGAGCAAATACACTGAAGAACAGCCGAGAGCAGCCACGTGATTGGTTGAGAGAGGCTCTGTTCTGATTGGCTGTTTGAGTCGTTCAGAGAAGTTTAGTTGTTTGTCATGAATTTCTGTCGAGGTGTTTTTGATGGTGTTTGAGCTTCAGTGGAGGTTTGCTGAAGCTAAACATGACGGTGGGTTACAGCTCGGTGTTGATGAAGCTGGTTGACACTCGTCACTGTTTCACTTTTACACCCAACTGGTGTGTTGAGTTTCTTTGAGTAACAGGTAGATATGTTACAACAAGCCCCTGCCAGCATGAGCAAGTTCCCTTCCGAGGACTATATCGGTCCCAGAACTGCAGTCATGTCCAGTAACCACCACCGTCTCCCGCCGGACGGGCCTGTGAGCTTTAAAATGAGCGGGTGCACGTCGCCATGCCCTCCAGGCTGAGCTGGAGCACAGTTCCTGATCATCTGTCTGAGACCATTCGTCTGCTCGGTGATGTCAGCCGGAGCTTGGGATCTGTTAGTGATAGAAATCTGTCTTCTAAAGATGACCTGCAATGTCACATGACTCCTGGAGAGTCACATGATGCAAATTCAAATGTTTTCTTGTGGTCAGAAGCCAGCTGTTGGTGAAATGAAGCCAGCTGTGAATATGTTGCGCAATGTTCTGTTACTCATTCGTCTTGAAACGGGTGTAGACGAATGAGTGATTGTTGTCCTCCGCTGGTGCACGACGGGATTGCACAAGCTTTTCACTGGCTTAGAAGTGGCATTCACGGAGAGTTGACAGTCTTGATTTCAGACACCATTTACAGTTGCTTTACAAAAACAGCCACGGCCACGCCTCTACACTTGTAACTCTCCAGCACCAGAATGAATTTAGCTTTTCTTTACATATTTATCCCCTTTGGGAATCGCAGCAGTGCACTTCAGTGCAGTTAGAACCGGGCTTTGGTTCCCACGAGTCCATCAGTGGCAGATGGTGGACTGAAGCAGCATTAGCATCGTCGTCCATCTCCGTTAGAGCCTCCGGTCTCTCTGGTCTCTCGTTTTTCGGACCTTTCTGACCACTCTGCTGCTGGGACGGAACACGTGAAACCTTTGCATCAGTCGTGGTGTCTTGACGGTACGAGGCGCGTCTCCAACACCGTTTCCTGTAGCGGCTCAATGGTCCCGTGAAGATGGGTCTTCCGGCGTTAAGTGTCCTGCTGAATGTGCCGAAGGCTTCGGAGAAGAAGGCCAGGTTTGTTTCTGTGATTAATTTACGAGGTCCACGGTGGGTTTTACGACAGGAAATGAGGCAGCGTTGGTGTGGCCATCATGATGTGACGGGGGAGGGACCTCCAGCACTGAGATGTTTGGATCCAGCTTTAATGAGCACCAGAACTGTTGATCTGCATTTAAAAGGACATGTTTGTTGCTAATGAAGCAGGCTGTCGGCAGGAATTTTAACACGGTTGTGTTTCTGCTGTACGATGTGTTGGAGCCAGAGATCCACCTTCATGTTTCCAGGTCAATTCAATTCAATTTTATTTGTATAGCGTCTGTTACAATGTTAATTGTCTCTAGGCGCTTTACAGAGACCCAGAGCATGACCCCCGAGCAAATATCATTAACTAAAATTATAATATTAAATCCTAATCAAGGATAATGGCAGGTAAAAAAAACACAGGGGGAGAAAAAAAACCTTTGAGCCAAACAGTGGCAAGAAAAAACTCCACTTTAAGAGGAAGAAACCTTGAGCAGCACCTGGATCATATGGGGGGACCTTCCTGATGAAGACCAGCCGGGTAGAGAAAGAAAAAGAGAGAAGAGACAGGACAGAGAGAGGACGGAGGACAGAGAGAGGATGGAGGACAGAGAGAGGAAAGCACACAAATGACTAAATATAATGACTATTCTAGAAAAGCACTCAGAGAGCACAGACCTCCGCCAAGTGCAACTATTCCCTCATATAGCGATTTACAGATTGCCATAAAATCCGCGTTCTGGATCAGATCCAGATCAGCCTTTGAAATTTGATAGAGGTTCTCATTGTCAATCCCTGAGTCAAATTTCATGAGTTTGGGGAATAATTAATTAACAAAATTTTCAGCCCCATTGACCACAATGTTATCGAAAATTTGAAAGTGATCCAGAATCCCGGATTTCTTCTGGATCACACCCAAAATTAAATCAGTTCTTCCTTTTCACATTTCTGACAACTCCTGAAAATTTCATCAAAATCCATCCATAACTTTTTGAGTTATCTTGTACACAGACAGATAAACGCCGGCTAAAACATAACCTCCTTGGAGGAGGTAATAAACAGATGCAGGTAGCAGCACTGAGGTGAGATGGTCAGAGGACTAGATCACTGGTCACCACCCCACCTGGCACCCTGAACACACCTACACACACAGGTGGAGGTAAACGCTGGGATGGACAGAGGAGGGAACTGCAAGTCAGCATGAAACTCAGAAAACTCTGGCCTGCAAACATACAGAAAGAAAAGAGAAAAAAGGAGGAAAACAGCACAACAAACCACAGGAAAGAAAATGGAGCACAGTTACAGTAACAAGGTGCTCCTAATTAACTATAGAATGAGCTGGATGAGGAGGAAGGGAAGAGGAAAGGGAAGAAAAGGAGAAGAGCAGCGGAGACACCACTCAGCAGATCATGTTGGCGTCCCCCTGCAGCGTAGGCCTATAGCAGCATAGCTATGACGAAGCTGTGATTAAGACGAGTTTACTCTAGTCTTAGCTACTACAACTATGGCTATAACTATTAGCCCCTAAACACTATAGATTAGACTAACTGTAGGCTTTACTGAACAAAAATGTTTTCAGTTTAGTTTTAAAGATGGAGATGGTGTCAGCCTCCTGAACCCAAACTGGTAGCTGGTTCAATAATAAAGGATGTTTCGAGGTCAGAACTTGGTGAGCCGTGGGTTGAGCCCCGTCGGCCCGTTTCTGCGAGCATCGGCTGTATTTGCTCTGAAACTCGCTCCAGTGCATTCAGAGCTCACGTAGCGGACCGGGCAGAACTGGTCTGAGGTAGGGAACTGGCTCCAAACCAGAACTGGAAGCCTCTCAGTTGAAGGTGCTGGTTCCTGTGGCTCCCAGAGTTGCGTCACACGTGCGTGTTGCATCGCTGTGTCGCCACAGTCTGCTAACGCAGCTCCTGCATGGTCGCAACGGCACACCGAGCAATCAGAAGATCACATGACGACCTGCACGTCGCATGACTCCTGCCAGGAACGAAGGAGTGACCACATGGAAACATCTGAAGTCTTGAAGCAGGAGCATCTCAGTCGGTGGTTGTTTCTCTGCCATCAGATGAGAGTTGCAGGGCAGAGCGAGCTATGACAGGAATGTCCTCTCACCAGATTACTGCCCCTTCCTGTCATTGACAGAAATGCATGGGGGGGGGGGGGGTGCTTCTTTACAAGAACTGACATAAGACTTTTACTCCTGGCTTCTTTGCATTCCAGTCATTGGAATGTGATTCTCAGCAGCGTCGGTGAGCCGTTTTGGCAGTTTACCAGAAAATCTGCTGTGTGAGTGTGTAAGTGTGTGTGTGAGAAAGGCAGACAGGTGTGGTGAAACTCTGAACGCATCACAGATGAGTGTAGCCAGAAAAACCTGCTTTCACGTGGGATCTGGGGTGAAACGAAGGAGAAACTCGCTGAACTCGCAGCAGCTTGCAGTCGTGGTTCGGTGAGTCTCGGTGGCGCTGGAGGCGACTTTAGTTTCAGTTTGAGATGTTTAATTTCAAAACGCTGGCGCTGTTCACCAGTGGACACGGAGAAAGAAGCGAAGGGGTTAGTTCCAAATGATGAGCCACAAGGACGCTTCAACATGTGAGACATGATCTTTATCAGGGATCGACCGATATGGATTTTTCTTGGGCTGATGCCGATACCGATTTTTTTCCATCACCCTTAGCCGATGACCGTTTATAGACTATCGATTTTCTTGGGCCAATTTACATTTAAAAAAGACACATTGATTACAAATATTACAGGTCTCAAGTTTAAACAAACATTTATTGAAAAGTCAATTTTTAACAATTTAACAACTTTAACTTCAACTTTACCACACATACTTTCAAATAAAAAAAATGTTCAAGCATCTGCATGTGCTGCAGGGTAGAAGTCTTAGGAACAACCCGAAAACCCGAGGTTCCGACCCGACCCGACTCCAGGTTCTGGTCTGAATCGATAGTTAGTCTCGGGTCCGCTCGGTGCTCTCTGACAGGCTGGGTCCACGTTTACTCGAGAGAGGTAAAGATATTATCGGTGGCAGCTAATGTCAGGACTCGGGGCAGTTAAATGATTATTTATTAACGTGGCGTGTTTGTCATGAAACAATCGTGTTTCCCTAGCATGTTATTAGCGGTTTGCCCGGCAGCTGTAAAACACAACGGATCGCCAACAGGACAACATTGGATGAGAGAACATATTCACGACACGTCCTGACCGGTGTAGGCTGTTAGCGTTAGCAGTTGCTACCAATAGCATCTGTATCCACAAAGAAAATAACGACGTGGATTTATTGTTGTTTCCATCACGTAGCCTATGTAGCAACTGAACCGGTAGAAGAAGACAACTTTAGGTAAGAAAATCAAGTTTTATTCAACGCTAGACAACTTTAACATGAGCAACTATGGGCTGGATTGTCTCGGTTCTATTCGGGTAACTCCGTACGGTTCGTGGTCGGAAACTAAAGACTTGGGTCAGGTCGGTTCAGGGTCCAAATATCGCAGGTCCATTTGGGTTCTGACCCCCGGACTTATGAAAATAGGTCGGATCGGTTTCGAGTCGAATTTTCAGGTTCGGGTCCATGAAAGTGGACCCGTGAAGACCTCTACCGCAGAGTCTTCCGGCAACACAGAGTTGCCCATCGATGCCTGTCGGTAAATCATGCCACGGAAAAGTACATTGGCGAACCCACATGCGACTCGGCCGATGCCGATTTAAGTAAAAAACGCAAATATCGGCCCGATATATCGGCCTGCCGATATATCGGCCAGCCGATATATCGGCCTGCCGATATATCGGCCAGCCGATATATCGGCCAGCCGATATATCGGCCTATCCTTAATCTTTATCTTTAATCTTTATCTTTATCATGTTTTTTTTACAGAATATGTTCTGTATGAGGATGCTTGAGAGTGTGGACTCGTGGGTAACGTGAATACAGAAGGACTGAAATAAAGAGAGCTTCAGTTTTAGATGTATGACTTTATTTAGAACGCTCTGCATCACTCAAGCCAGTTTTCTTACAGATCTTTGTCCTCTGAATGCTGCATTTAATTCCCACTGAGGTTACTTCAGGCCGTGTTGCTTTTTATAAATTCACACATCCATGTTTGGCAGACTGTGGTGGCTTATTTGAGACGTAAAAGGTCACTTGCATTGATACAAATTAGTTCTCAATGCATTTAATTCGACCGTGCTCAATAATAAAACTTCACTTATTAAAGGAAGATATTATAAAAGATGCAGTTTGAGGGTTAGGAGCTCTTTCAATCTGTGACATCGTTCTGTGACATCACAGAGCTGAACAGATGGTCATCTCCGCACAGCTTTACGTCGCACAGCGTGTGCCGTTCGTTCGGCTGGGCAAAGCTGCAGCGCTAATGTCTAAAGAGGCACAGCCCAGAGAGGAAACGGACCAGTCAAACCAGCTGCTCTGAACACAGCTGGGCAGACACGGATGAAAAAGAAGCTGTTGTTCCACGTCTCTGCCGTACTCTCACCAAAACTTGTATGCCTCTTGTTTGCATTTTTTGATATTACGCACAATGGGTCTCCCTTTAAGTAGATCATTATCATTTTAAATCTGCATGTTGAATGTTGCAGAGGTGCTCTGAACCGCTGTCTCCTGATGTCCACGCTGCCTGAAACAGATCATAGTTTCCTTTTTTTGTAATAACACAACGTTCAGTCCGGTGCACAGCGCGGCGGATGTTTGGATCTCCGCGCGTCTTCTCCCTGGTTTTCTTTTGTCCGTCAGTGATGCAGGAGCAGGGGGTTGTCCTCTGATGGTGGTCGTCCACAGTGAGAGCAGCGCCGAGGTTGCTCTTGTGGTGCGAATGCTTGTTTGGTTGTTTCGCTGTTTCTTCGGACTGAGTCAGCGCTCTGCTGGGACCGCTGGTCTGTCCGGGCTAGCGGGGAAATGAAACTCCCACATGTGGGAGGACAGAGATATGAGGTTTAAAAGTGTGGGCAGCTGCTGACTCTGGGATGGGCCCGGCGGTTGGAGGCAAACATCATCGATTAGGAGAAACTTCTGACAAACAGGGTGAAACAGGAAGTGGAGATGAGTGTGTGTGGAGCTCAGCGAGTCTGGGCCTCACTAGTGTCCTGATAATGGAGCCATTCATGGAGAAAGTGTGTGTGTGTGTGTGTGCTGTAATTACAGAATGAAACCGAGTGTGCGCGTGCACGCACATGCACGGACATGAAACAGACAAAAAGCCTTGTTCTGCAGTGTTCAGGCTGCTGGTTTAATATCAGCAGACTGTCAGATGTGTGTGTGTTTTAAAGATGGTGACTGATGGCAGTTTTAACAGTAGACACTCTGTCTTTCTGTAGCTGCAGAACAAAAGCTTCCTTGTTGGGTCTCACCTGACTTTGGCCACAGCGTTGCACACTACTCGAGCTGTGAGTGTCGCGAAGGAGAATCTCCAGGTCCAGTGTGGATGGGACTTCATGAGGATCTCAGCAGTAACTGAACACAGTCACAGTACATCTGCGTATGAGACGTTATGAGAACTGGGCCTCGATGAAACCGTGGACTGTCACTGAGGAGGTTCCAGGTATCTCGGGGTCTTGTTGAAGAGCGAGGAGAAGGATGGAGCAGGATCGGTGCAACGCCTGCAGTCCTGCAGTCCTGCAGCCTCTGGACCGGTCTGATGTTGTGAAGAGAGAGCCGAGTCCACAAGGAGGGACTCTGTTGACCGGCCCGAGTACGCCGGTCCAACGTGAAGTGAAATAATACATGGCAAAGATGATCCTTTAATCGTTCATTATAAGCAGCACAGATCAGCAGACAGACTGTCAAGTAGAGCTGAACGATTTTATCGATTCTGCGATATATATATTGATATTTTATTTCCCCAGAGAGTATTGATTTTTCAGCCGCGGGTATCGATATTCTAAGCTTCTTCCAAAACCCCCGTGTCCCACCTTTAAAAGCTTGCAAGCAACAGTTTGCACTGTTCAAACAAGTGTAACTATTTTTCTCAACACATCTTTTATTCATTTTGTCCAGCATTTGCAAGCTGCCTGTCTATGGAGCCCCGTTTGAGTCATAATTCAATGAATAAATGAGTCTATTATTATGAAATACAGGCATTTATTATTCTGAAATACGTATCCATTATTATGAAATGTATGTTTATTATTAAATATTTCCCTTTATTATGATAATGGTTTCATTTTTCATAAGAATGATTTGTGTGTCAATCACAGCAGAGAGGGCGGAGCCATTTATGTGATTGGCTGCTCTTTCATTCAGGCATAAGCAACAGAACAGTGAATATCGATAGTGGGCGAGAGGTGCGATGTATATACTCCAGGCCAGTAGGTGGCAGAATGCACCTCAGTTTACGGTTAAAAGTTGACATCGACTAAGAAACGTCAAGGTTTCCCGTAGCTCAGTCCAAGCTGCCATAGCTACAATCGGACTAGGAGCGCACCTTGATGACACCACGGCCCGCTGCTAACGGAACCTCACGGCCAAAACTAGTCGATGTCAGAGCGTAGAATGGAGAAGGATCAGCCAATGAGCGTGCAGGTCAACCACTGGTCCCGCCCACTGGCAAAATGTCATTATTATGTAAAAGCTCATTCTTATGAAAAATGAAGCCATTATGTAAAAACACATTCTTAGATAAAAAAGCCATTCTGAAATATACTATTATGCATTAAACTAAGATTAAATAATAATAAAAATATATTTCATAATAATTACATTTTTTTCATAATAATGGGAAATATTTCATAATAATAAATTTCTGCACTTCATAATACACTGAAGGAAAAAAGAAACGCACCATTTTCGTTTTCTCAGTTTTTCCAAAAATATTATAGACAGTGAAAAATTACAGACTACAATGAGTTTAGTATAATTTTGAGTCAAAATGAAATCACTGTTTTCCTGGTTCCGGTTGATTGATTTTGATCAGCAATAACAATTGTAGTTTTGTATAATCACCTATGTCTGGGTCATGAGTAAAACTCAGAGATGAATTGGACCTGTCCTCAATTGTGCACAACCATTCCCTATAAAAAGACACCAAAATGGATAAAAAGCACATTTGTTCACGATGCCACGACTACAGCAACCAGAGAGAGATCGTGCCATTGGCATGCTTCAAGCTGGAAGGAGCACACGGGCTGTAGCCAGGGTGTTTGAAGTCCATCACTCTACTGTTGTACGCCTTGCTGAGCGTTTCCAGACCACTGGATCCTCCAATGACCGTCCAAGATCTGGTCGACCACGTGTCACAACGGCCGCACAGGACCGAGCGAATCGGCTGTCACATCTCCGTGACAGGTTTCGACCAGCAACAAGAACTGCTGCTGAAACCATTGGGACCCATCAATTATCAGTGTCCTTGAGGCGAATTACTGACAATCGAATCAAATAACTGTGTTTTTGTTTACTGTGATGCTTTATTGTTTGGTCATGTTATTGCTATTGAAACTGTCACAAGCATTGATTAATTGGGTCTGAATATCAGGGACAGGTATATGGTTGATGTGCACATGTAATATTTCCATTAAAAATAAGTAACCAAAAGAAAATGTGGTAAAAAAGCAGTGGTGCGTTTCTTTTTTCCTTGAGTGTAATAGACTCATTTATTCATTGAATTATGACCCAAACGGGGCTCCTTACCTGTCAGCCATATAATGTGTAATTGATGCTTTCAGTTCAATAAACTCAAACAAAGTCATTGGAACACTCACAAGATGTCACCAAAATCACTTTGTCCCTTTAAAATCTTTCAGAAAATGATGTAAATGTATTGTAAGATGAATATCGATATATATCGTATCGTGAGCTGAATATCGTGTATCGTATCGTAAGATTAGTGTATCGCTACAACCCTACTGTCAGGAGAGCTGTCAGGCTGCATTCAAATGTGCGTTCAAGTGTTCAGAAATGTCGCTCTTATCAGTATGTTAGTAATTATAATGAACCAACTTCACTGAGTTGTATCTGATCAAGAAGGAGTGAAGATCCTCCAGATGAAGGTTAAGGACACTTCTGTGACGACCTGCTTTTTCCTCCTAAAGCACTTCAGTGTCTAAGGTCACATGTCATTGCACCACAAGCCACTTCACGCGCATTGTTTTTTTTCCCCACTTTGTCCCTTATTTCATCACACAGAGGTGTTAACGGTTCCTCAGGTCTTTAACAGGTTAACGTGACACAGTCGGGGCCTTCGACAGTTCGAGTCCCTCTGCAGAGATCTCTGCTTCGCTAAATCGTTCTCCAGAGTTCTCCAGAGTTCTCCTGAACCCTTAAGAGTTCAGAAGTGGTGCTTTAGACGCCGACACAAGTCAAACATCATCATCATCATCTCACACGAATGCTTGGTGAGGATCTGTTGGCATCAGATCTTTAATGCCCAGAAGACCTCCTCCTGTACCCCAGAGTCACATTTCTGGTATACAAAATAAGAAGGGACAGGGCAGACTTTATTTCTTAATGAAGCTGAGGTCCGTCAGTGTTTGCATCCAGATGTTCAGATTAGTGCTGGGCGGTATACCGGTTCATACCGAATACCGGTGTTTTTTTTTTCTTATGATATGAATTTTTCATAAACCGTAATACCGGTTAGTATGTGCTGTAGCGTACACAATGTTGGGAACACCGCGCGGCTGAACAGAAGTGCCGCAGAACATTGTTTGACAGGGGACTGTTTAGCAGTTGCACTGGAAGCACAACAACGGTGATGGCTGCTAACAGCGAAAGTCCTGAAGTGGAAGCTCCAGAACGGCAACATGAGACTGAGGAACTTCTTCCTAAACGAAGAGCCGTGTCTGTCGTGTGGAAGTTCTTTGGATTTAAAAAAGACGACGTCCAACAAACTACAATAATCTGCAAATGTTGCCGAACTAAAGTTGTAGCCGCGGGAGGCTACACCAGGCTGGTGTTGCAACTTTAGAACGTTGTTTACATTGTGTAGTTAATGTTGATTTTTTTTTTACAAAATGTTTTTTTAAGTTTTTTGCAAAATGTGATAAATAAAAGGGTTCTGTATTTTAACTGCAACTATCATCATTCAGATTCCTTCACTTAATCAGAATAACGAGTGCCACCTCTTTGTAAATAGTATCATTTTGTGAGGCCATGCAAACCTGTATTAATACTAGTGTAGATATGAATGTTTTTCTACAATATTCACTCCTCGTGACAGTAAAATAGGTCATTATAAGCCAATTTACTGCAGCAATTCCTCTAAATGATTAGAAAATGTGGTTAACACCCAGTTGTGCCTTAAAAAAATACTGTGCTATACCATGAAACCGATATAATTTTGAAAAATACCATGATATAAATTTTTGGTCATACCACCCAGAACTAGATGAGACGCTAGTATTTCTGAAATCAGAATGTGGAGCATGAAGGCAGTTTCCTCTCCTCTGGAAACTGAGACAAGGCAGATGGGTTGTTTCTTTTTCTTCTGCGTCTCCAGCGTCCTTCAGAGATGATAAACACCACCGTCGGAGCATTAGCTCAGTGATCACGCGCACAGCGATTAGAAGTGGCGCTCTTCACCCAGTGAACTTCCTTCTTCTTATCAAGAGTCGTGCTGATAAAATGTTGAGGAATTCATGATTTGATCTCTCAGTACGAGTCACATCTCTGTTTAAAGTTTAATCTTGGAAACATTAGTTGAGAAACATGAAGTGTAAATGTCTCTTAGACGCCTCGATGTTAACGGATTTGTATCGTAATGTTCAAGTTGCTGGAAGTCAGGGAGTGTCGGTCCAGCTCTGCTCATAGTTCACGCAGGACATCTGACTGGTTTCTTCAAGGTTTTCTTCTTTTAAATCAGCTTTGTTCTGCTCTCTTCCTGGTTTTAAAACTGACAACTATATTCTGGGTTAGTGATGTCACTAAACATTTAAAATATGAAGAGTTAATTCAATGACACTTTTTCAGATATTGGGTTCCTGAATAAAGCCAGGGAGTTGTTACAGCTGAACTTTTTATTTATTTTATTTAACCTTTATTTAACCAGGTTAGTCCCATTGAGATTAAGAATCTCTTTTTCAAGGGAGACCTGGCCAAGACGGGCAGCAGCAGCAGAACACAAAGTTGCAGACAAAGACATACAAGGAAACAAAGTACAATTTACAAGCACTAAAATTTGCATGAAGCAAAACTATCTATAAAACAAGATGAGAGTTTCTGGGAGTCATTTAAACAAACATCAAGCTAAAAACAGCAACATCCCATAGAAACTGCTTCCAAGTCCTTCATTTTAGGTTTAAAAAGCATTTAGTGACACAAGCTCCTTCAGTTTTAAATCATTCAACAAGTTTCAGGTAATAAACCTTAGAGATGCCATTAGAGATCACCATAATCTAACACAGGTAAAAAAGCTACAATATCTGAGCATAGACCATCACACCTAATGCACTGAGACCGATTACTAAGATAGTTTGCAACCCAAGAAACTGCTTCTTCTAAGAGACCTGAGTTCAAAAGTGTAACTTTGAACCTGAACCTGAGTTATTTGGCTCATTTTATTTCAGGTTTGTTTGGGAGGTTGCTTTTAATTACTTTAGTTTGATTCTTTTTTCCTTTTTTAACATCAATGACAGCCGTTAAATGAGACGCTGTCGCTCATTTTTCTTCCCAAAAGAACCAGCTGAGTGAGCAGCAGGAGTGGAGATGCCATGATTTTATTTAGTTTTTATTTCCTTCCCCGGTTCGCCTCCTCCATCCCTCGTTCCTGCCCGTCGTGGTTTCTCAGATTTGTCCTCCTGCTGACGACGGCTCTGACGTTGAAGCCTGACGACTCTTCGTTCTTTCGGGTTCGTGAGCTCTCGTTGAGCTCTGGAGGAGTTTCTGAGGTCAGCTGTCTGTCACGGCCTCTTGGTGACGAACAGAGGTTTCTCTGAATAAACTCTCACAGGTAAAGCGGTGACCCCCCCCCCCCCCCCCCCCACCTAGAAACACTGGACTGAGTCTGCTCAGGAGCTCTCAGAGCTTTCAGGAACATTTGTCTTACTCATAAATGGGGTTGAGGTCATGTGACGATGTGCTCTCGTTTCAAAGTTGAGTCCCATGTTTGCTCTCTTTGTCCTGCTGCAGGATGAACCCCCCCCCCCCCCCCATGGTTCTGTTTCACATAAAGCTGCACAGATGGACACATTTCTGTGTTCGGTATCATGAGTCTGCATGTCGTCAGAGGAACAGAGACTCCTCAGCAGCCCGCCGTGGCCTTGGCCGCCGTTCGGAACAGTTTTATCTCTTCTCAGCTGCTGACACGATCTGATAACGACTGAAGCGCACGCTTCTCCCGAAACGCGCTAACGATGCCGCGGCGGGAACGGCAGAGGGTCGGCAAAATGCCGAGGTGACCCGAAACAGACTTCAGGTGACGGGTTTCTCAAACCTGACTGAAACCACGGAGGCGGCAGCTCAATGGCGTTGTTGCCGAACTCTGACACGCTGAGCCCTGTCATACTCTTTTGCTGCTTATCAGTGAGCAGCATGTAATGGAGATAAGGAAACATGTCACATGTTTCTGGTATTTATGACTCAGCAGCTGCACAATAAACAGAAAGAAAGCAGATGACGAGGCGTGAATTGACAGACGGGCAGGACACCTGAGGAGCCGCCGCTGACCTCCGAACCTTTGATTTCCTGTGATGAGAGCACGCCAGAGAGGCCCGTCGCTGCCAGCCGTGTGAGAGCGCAGCTGATCGATGCGTGACCGCTGCCTGCTCACAGTCACATGTCTTCGCGTGTTTGAGTTCCCGTTAGCTGGATGGTTCAAACCGAAATGTCATCCGGTGGTTTTCGCTTTTTCCGTCTGCACATCTACGTGAATCACATTTACCTGTAAAAGTGTCACTCAGTGATCACTGATGCTGCGGGGGGGGGGGGGCTTTATGAGCTACTGGAGACAAAGTCCTCCTGTTGTAGACTCATCTGGATCTGTTAGGCCTCTAGAGACCGATCAGACAACGCTGTTGTGTCTGAACATAGTTAACAACGGCACACAGGCCTGAACGCAGCAGCTCAGTAGATGAGAGCAGCTCCACTCTGGTTTTTAGTTTGCAGCCTCCTTTAACACTTCACCAGTGGCTCAGAGTGACCTGTTTTTATCCGAACAAAGGTGGGTCGAAACTGTGATCAAAGTTTACATAAATATGAACTCCATGGATTTATCCCCTAAAATGGAAGTTGCAGTGGATGGATGCATAAAAATAATCAATAATAAATTAAATTAATTAATAAAAAAATTAATTAATTAAATTTAAACTGAAGAGTGCAGATAAAATCCTTCCAGTCATCATCTTCACATCTAAACAGAACTGTTTTCAGTCTGGATCTGAACATTGTCAGAGTTCAGGTCTGTCTCACATCTTCTGGAAGACTGGTCCAGATTTTAGGAGCATAAAACTGAAATGCAGCTTCACCTTGTTTAGTCCTGACTCTGGACACCAGCAGGAGACCACTACCTGAGGTTCTCAGAGTCCAGGTTGGTTCATATGGATCTAACATGTCAGAGATGGACTTTGGAGCCATGAAGAGACTTGAACACAAGTAGAGCTGTTTTAAAGTCTATTCTCTGAGTGACAGGAAGCCAGAGACCTCAGGACTGGACTAATATGGTCATATTTCCTGGTTCTAGTCAGGACTCGTATTAATACGAGTAATACAACTTGAAAAAGATCTGTATAAGGTAGATTTAGAACAGATAAAAATATGCGATTAATTTGCGATTAATCATGATTAACTATTGACAGTCATGCGATTAATCTGATTAATTATTTTGAGAAATTGACAGCCCTAATATATATATATATATATATATATATATATATATATATATATATATATATATATAATTTCTGCAGCCACATCTCTGAAAAGTATGATGCTGCATAATGCTGATGTAGGTTCAGTCATCCAGGTCATGGTCACCCTCAATGGATTGAACCAAAAAGAAGTCTTTGACTGGAGCCTTTGAGGAATATTCCTGCATTCTTGTCAGTATGACAAACTCATCCATTTTATTTACCTGTGATCTCGTAATCCCTGTTACGGCTGGAGCGAGGAAGGCTTTCAGAGCCAGCTGTTCGGTATCCAGGTGCAGAGTTGCTCCATCACAGCTAACGTGTCCTGGATTACACGGTCCGTGTCATTCCTCCTCCTTTACTCCTACCACCTCTCTATCTGCTCCTGTGGTCCTAAATCATTCAGGATTGTGTTCGTGCAACCGTGCGTCAGAAATAACTGAGTATTCCTGATATTGATCGAGGGCAGAAACGTCTTAAACCTCCTTGCTCTCTGTTCTGCTGCTTTAAATCTTGAACCCGTCCTGGGTTTGGGGTCTTACTCTGACTGGTGTGGGGCCTTAGGAAGCCCAGTCAGCTGGTACCACGTGGCTTGATTCTGCCATTGTCATCGTTACTCATCATACAGTGACAGAATCATCATCCGTGGTCCTTAGTGGTCCCTTTGTGGCTTCTGGACCTGGAAATGAAAGAGTTAAAGTCAGTGGTGAGTCTGCAGTCCCCGCAGATCCGCTTCATCATCCTGACCTTGTTTATGGCTCACTGGACGCTGAACAACTGGGTCTGACGTGACTGACGATTCGAGGGTGTGAACTTTTCACAACGACATTGACGCAGAAGCAATAAGTGGGACGGATTAACCCTTTATTCTCTGACGTTTCCATTAACAGATGATCCTTGAAGTGACTTCTTTGACACCTGAAACGTTTGTGTTCCGTTGCAACTGTGATCCTCAGCGCTGTGTGTCGTCCGTGTGTTTTCCAGAGAACTACCATGTCAGCGGCTCTGACGGAAAGACGGAGTCCGTGGCGAACCTGCAGCCCCAGGCGTCGCTGAGCTCCCTCCAGTCCAGCTCTCCTGGACCCAAACGTTCTGGGAACACTCTGAGGAAGTGGCTGACCAGCCCGGTGCGTCGCCTCAGCCACGGCAGCTCGGTCAAGAAGCTCCCCAACAGCAAGCAGAAGAAGACGGGTAAGAGGAGCCACAGCTGACGTCCAAGCTCCGTCACCAACACTGGATCTGTAGTTCTGGTCTTCATTTAATCTCATCCTGATTACTGTTTGGATTGCAGTTACAGTCGGTCCGTCTGATCCAATCTAATATACTCGTTAGTCACAGCTTCATCTGGGCTCCTGTCTGAGAAGATTTACGTGGCATTTCAGCCTCTCAGATTTGCTCTGACTGAGGCGAATTGTCTGATCATGACTTCACAATAGTTTAATGGGCTAAACGTCAAACCCACAGACTTCTGCAGCTGGACAGATGTTGTCCTACAAATACGACCACAAACATTCACATCTTTTATTCTCAGCTGAAGCAGCTGTTACTCTTACCTTTTGACAATGAAGTAGAACTGAGTGATTTTATCGATTCTGTGATATATATCAATATTTTATTTCCCCAGAGAGTATCGATTTTCAGCTGCAGGTATCGATATTCTAAGCTTCTTCCAAAACCCCCGTGTCGCACCTTTAAAAGCTTGCAAGCAACAATTTGCACTGTTTAAATAAATGAAACTATTTTTCTCAACAAATCTTTTATTCATTTTGTCCAGCATTTGCAAGCTGCCTGTCAGCCATATAATGTGTAATTGATGCTTTCAGTTCAATTAATTCAAAGTCATTGGAACACTCACAAGATGTCACCAAAATCCCTTTGTCCTTTTAAAACCTTTCGGAAAATGATGTAAATGTAAACAATATATATCGTATCGTGAGCCTAATATCGTGTATCGTATCGCGAGATTAGTGTATCGCTACAGAAGTGATTTTAAAAAATGCAGCAGATGATGACATGTAACCAGCTCCTAGGTTTAGTAGGACCCAAGGTTATTATCATTAACAAAAATGAATGAAATAACAAAAACTAGAATAAAAAAAAAAACCATTTTCGTTAACTTAAATAAAATAAAAACAAGAGTTAAAAAAAAAGACTAACTAACTAACTGAAACTGTATTATGTGTTTATAAAACAAAATAAAATTAACTATAATAATATCAAGAACGTCCTTCGTTTTCATATTTGTAATTTTTTTTCACAAACATTTTGGGATTTACATAAAATCTATTAACTTTGCTCCGCCGTACAACAACAACCGCAAAAAAAAAAAAACAAAAAAAAAAAAAAGTGATCAGCAGTGTTGGCTGCGGCAAAAGTTGGAAGAAAGCAGCACAGTCCTACTTGGGATTTCTTTGACTATGACTGTGTTAACGATAAAAATAAGTGCCTTGTTGTAGAAGCAGGTGATCCAATGTGTGGAATACTTCTGAAGGGGAAAAAAACCACAAATCTGAAAGTCCATGTGAAAAGCTCACATAAGAAGGCTAACCAAGACTAGCTGGATAAGCTAGCCTAAGCTAGCCCCCTGGAAAGAGAAGCTAACCAAGACTAGCTGGATAAGCTAGCCTAAGCTAGCCCCCTGGAAAGAGAAGCTGCAGCTGCAGGCCAGTCAGCGTTGGGAAGGAACGGGAGAAAACAGCAACTATAATGGACTGTTTCCATGGAGACCAGATAGCTGCTGGTCAGTAAATAAGCAGGAACAACACAAGCGGGAAGACGCATTGATAAATATGTTTATTGAGACCAGAATGTAAACACGACTATGTGATTAGATAGCCTTCAAAAAGTTCAGTGCTTCACTCCAACCAAAATTACAACCCTAATTTACAAAATAAAACTAAAACTAACACTGAAACTAATAAAAACTAAACTAAAACTAAGTATTTCAAAACAAAAACAAATAAAAACTAGCAAAACTGCTCTAGAAACGAATTAAAACTAACTGAATTTAAAAAACTAAACTAAAAACTAAATAAAAACTAAAACTAATGGAAAATCCAAAACTATTATAACCCTGGCAGGACTGCGTTACCCCCCACAGCGCTGCAGAACGGGCTCCTCTGAATGTGTGGACGCAGCTTTACAAGGATGGATAGATGCTCGTTACAGTCATGTCGTCAGCACGTCAAAGTGATCCCAGGTCTGTCAAACTGGAATGCTCGGTTGCCAGGAACGGAAATATTGTTTTCCAGTTAGTGCTTGGCTGCGAAATTGAAAGTGAAAGCACCAGTCTGGAGTCCAGCCAGGCTGCCTCTGGGTGTCTCCGCATCACTTGACAACCAGGTCGGCGTATTTCTAATAGTTGGCACGTCCCCAAACTGAAACGGGTGGGACCGGTTTCAGTGTGATCGATGGCTCCAGGTCTCCAATGGAGAGACGGTGGCAGTGAAGCCATGTTGAGGTTTTGGGGATGATGGGTAAATCGATGGGCAAAGAAAAGGTTGAGACTCGATTTGTCCCACAGACCAAAAAAGATGAAGAGCTCGAGTTTTAGCCGTCCACCTGTCTGTCTGCGACGGGGTTTTTGGCGGGAACCGACTCTGAGGCGACAACTTAACAGCATCACATAAAGAAAAATCTGACATGCACATGTTTTGATTGATGAACTGATTGTCTGGCAGGACCGGGATCAGGAAGAGAGGACGGCAGGAAGGGTAGCGAGCTGGGTCAGCCTGACCAGGATGACATCATCGATGAGGTAACTTCACAGTCCTGCTCAAGCACCCGCCGATCGGTTTGCTGATCGGAATCGGCTGGTTTTCAACTCAACCAGCTGGTCAGTAAATGTATCCCGGCGCAGGAAAAATGAGAGCAAGTTTATGACAAGTTTGTGACAAGGTTTTTCCACCGACGACAGAAAACCCAAATGTAGCAGTCGGTTCAACCTGCAAGCTAAAAATAATCCGCAGGGGAGCAACAACTGAAACGCCCAGGACAACAACCTCAATTCAGCTCGCAAAACAGCATCACCGCGCTGAACATGACTAATGCCAAGAGGCTAAAAATAGAGCTGGTAGAGCAAACAGCCTTGATTACAATACTGTAGCTGATGACAGCTCTTCCAAAGAAAACTGTCATTTGCCTACATTTGAATTGGTAGGTTCAAACCCTATGAGGAAATCAGAACCAGCCAAGAAAAGTCCAACTGGTGCATCTCTGGTAGAAAAAAATAAATATGTCAGACACGTTAAGCGGGAGAGAGGGAAACGATGGGATAAGATCCAGAAGTCATGTTCAGGGAAGATTTCTACTAAAAAGAAAACTGCAAACATGTGGGATCCCTTCACAAATACACAGCAGATTATATTCAACAGTATAGATCTGTTCCCCGGGCTGTCCGGCTCTTCCATGAGCCTGAAGCCGAGGGGAAGCTGAACCAGGTTACAGAGGCTGATCGACTGCAGTCATGTGATTGATCGCAGTTCACATTTTTATTGGCTTGACGGCAGGAACGAAGACTGTCTCTGTGCAACTGAACCGGACCTGTGTGTCAAGTGTTCTTCAGGTTAAAATTTACACGAGTGTAAAAAAAAATACAGGAATATTTGATTTTATTGAGAGGAGGGAAAAAAAACGGGAAAGGTACAGCAGCGACCGGGAGCTGCAAGGTGTGTTGTTATGGAGCAAAGGTTAAAGGAGAGCAGCTGTAAAGACATTTACAGACTGAAAAGTAAACAGGTGAAGTTCCTCTTTCTGTGTGAGAACGTCTCTTTTGTGACACACATGTGAAGAGTAAACTCGTAGATATTTCTATGTCACCCAGTGCTGCTGTTGCTTCAGAAACCTGGCGTCTTTCACCTGTTTTCAGTTTTTGGATCTGAGTAGACTTTTAGCAGCCCGGGACTGGACGAGTGGAGCTGCTGGTTAACTGATCTGAGAAAGAGACCAGAAGATTTCACCTTTTAGACCACATGGAGTTCAACTCAATTCAGTTTTATTTGTATAGCGTTTAACCTAATGCAGAGACCCAGAGCATGACCCTGAGCAGATATCATTGACTAAAATTATAACATTAAATCCTGATAAAAGAAAAATGGCAGGAGAAAAAAAAAACCTTGAAGCCAAACGGTGTCAAGGAAAAACTGCACTTTTTCCAGGAAGAAACCTTGAGCAGGACCTGGATCATAAGGGAGGACCTTCCTGCTGAAGACCAGCTGGATAAAGAAAGAAAAGAAGAGGGACACAGGACACTATATTAGTCAAAATGTATGAATAGTAATTATCCATTAACTTAAGAGCTAATAATTCTATGCACTTCTATTCTGACTGGTTCATTATTAGTTCATGAACTACAGAGATGATTATATAAACAGATGTAGGCAGCAACACTGAGGTGGTCAGAGGATCAGCAGCAGTTGATTTATAGACAGGTGGAGGTCAAGACGTCTATATAGACAGGTGGAGGTCAACGCTGGGATGACGTCTATATAGACAGGTGGAGGTAAAACGCTGGGATGACGTCTATATAGACAGGTGGAGGTCAACGCTGGGATGACGTCTATATAGACAGGTGGAGGTCAACGCTGGGATGACGTCTATATAGACAGGTGGAGGTCAACGCTGGGATGACGTCTATATAGACAGGTGGAGGTCAACGCTGGGATGACGTCTATATAGACAGGTGGAGGTCAACGCTGGGATGACGTCTATATAGACAGGTGGAGGTCAACGCTGGGATGACGTCTATATAGACAGGTGGAGGTCAACGCTGGGATGACGTCATCTATATAGACAGGTGGAGGTCAACGCTGGGATGACGTCTATATAGACAGGTGGAGGTCAACGCTGGGATGACGTCTATATAGACAGGTGGAGGTCAACGCTGGGATGATGACGTCTATAGACAGGTGGAGGTCAACGCTGGGATGACGTCTATATAGACAGGTGGAGGGAGGTCAACGCTGGGATGACGTCTATATAGACAGGTGGAGGTCAACGCTGGGATGACGTCTATATAGACAGGTGGAGGTCAACGCTGGGATGACGTCTATATAGACAGGTGGAGGTCAACGCTGGGATGACGTCTATATAGACAGGTGGAGGTCAACGCTGGGATGACGTCTATATAGACAGGTGGAGGTCAACGCTGGGATGACGTCTATATAGACAGGTGGAGGTCAACGCTGGGATGACGTCTATATAGACAGGGTGGAGGTCAACGCTGGGATGACGTCTATATAGACAGGTGGAGGTCAACGCTGGGATGATGACGTCTATATAGACAGGTGGAGGTCAACGCTGGGATGACATCTATATAGACAGGTGGAGGTCAACGCTGGGATGACGTCTATATAGACAGGTGGAGGTCAACGCTGGGATGACATCTATATAGACAGGTGGAGGTCAACGCTGGGTGGGATGACGTCTATATAGACAGGTGGAGGTCAACGCTGGGATGACATCTATATAGACAGGTGGAGGTCAACGCTGGGATGACGTCTATATAGACAGGTGGAGGTCAACGCTGGGATGACGTCTATATAGACAGGTGGAGGTCAACGCTGGGATGACGTCTATATAGACAGGTGGAGGTCAACGCTGGGATGACATCTATATAGACAGGTGGAGGTCAACGCTGGGATGACATCTATATAGACAGGTGGAGGTCAACGCTGGGATGACGTCTATATAGACAGGTGGAGGTCAACGCTGGGATGACGTCTATATAGACAGGTGGAGGTCAACGCTGGGATGACATCTATATAGACAGGTGGAGGTCAACGCTGGGATGACATCTATATAGACAGGTGGAGGTCAACGCTGGGATGACGTCTATATAGACAGGTGGAGGTCAACGCTGGGATGACATCTATATAGACAGGTGGAGGTCAACGCTGGGATGACGTCTATATAGACAGGTGGAGGTCAACGCTGGGAGGATGACGTCTATATAGACAGGTGGAGGTCAACGCTGGGATGACGTCTATATAGACAGGTGGAGGTCAACGCTGGGATGACATCTATATAGACAGGTGGAGGTCAACGCTGGGATGACGTCTATATAGACAGGTGGAGGTCAACGCTGGGATGACGTCTATATAGACAGGTGGAGGTCATGTGGGATGACGTCTATATAGACAGGTGGAGGTCAACGCTGGGATGACGTCTATATAGACAGGTGGAGGTCAACGCTGGGATGACGTCTATATAGACAGGTGGAGGTCAACGCTGGGATGACGTCTATATAGACAGGTGGAGGTCAACGCTGGGATGACATCTATATAGACAGGTGGAGGTCAACGCTGGGATGACGTCTATATAGACAGGTGGAGGTCAACGCTGGGATGACATCTATATAGACAGGTGGAGGTCAACGCTGGGATGACGTCTATATAGACAGGTGGAGGTCAACGCTGGGATGACGTCTATATAGACAGGTGGAGGTCAACGCTGGGATGACGTCTATATAGACAGGTGGAGGTCAACGCTGGGATGACGTCTATATAGACAGGTGGAGGTCAACGCTGGGATGACGTCTATATAGACAGGTGGAGGTCAACGCTGGGATGATGACGTCTATATAGACAGGTGGAGGTCAACGCTGGGATGACGTCTATATAGACAGGTGGAGGTCAACGCTGGGATGACGTCTATATAGACAGGTGGAGGTCAAGGTCAACGCTGGGATGACGTCTATATAGACAGGGTGGAGGTCAACGCTGGGATGACGTCTATATAGACAGGTGGAGGTCAACGCTGGGATGACGTCTATATAGACAGGTGGAGGTCAACGCTGGGATGACGTCTATATAGACAGGTGGAGGTCAACGCTGGGATGACGTCTATATAGACAGGTGGAGGTCAACGCTGGGATGACATCTATATAGACAGGTGGAGGTCAACGCTGGGATGACGTCTATATAGACAGGTGGAGGTCAACGCTGGGATGACATCTATATAGACAGGTGGAGGTCAACGCTGGGATGACGTCTATATAGACAGGTGGAGGTCAACGCTGGGATGACGTCTATATAGACAGGTGGAGGTCAACGCTGGGATGACGTCTATATAGACAGGTGGAGGTCAACGCTGGGGATGACGTCTATATAGACAGGTGGAGGTCAACGCTGGGATGACGTCTATATAGACAGGTGGAGGTCAACGCTGGGATGACGTCTATATAGACAGGTGGAGGTCAACGCTGGGATGACGTCTATATAGACAGGTGGGGAGGTCAACGCTGGGATGACGTCTATATAGACAGGTGGAGGTCAACGCTGGGATGACGTCTATAGACAGGTGGAGGTGGAGGTCAACGCTGGGATGACGTCTATATAGACAGGTGGAGGTCAACGCTGGGATGACATCTATATAGACAGGTGGAGGTCAACGCTGGGATGACGTCTATATAGACAGGTGGAGGTCAACGCTGGGATGACGTCTATATAGACAGGTGGAGGTCAACGCTGGGATGACGTCTATATAGACAGGTGGAGGTCAACGCTGGGATGAAACAGGAAATGCCCCCTCCCATGATTCAAGCTTTTCGTTTCTCTTGCTGGCTGTTTGTTTTTCATCTGCATCAGACGCTGCAGACCTCGTCCTCCTTAGCTGGAGCAGCGTCCCACGTAGTGCCACATATAGTGACATTAAACAAGAACGTAGTTTAACTCAATTCCCCCCTCTGCTGGCCTGGAGGCCACATCGCTATTCATGGCTTAATTAAATCAATTCGAATCATATTTTAAAAAATTGATTTTAACTCAATTTTTTTCAAAAATCACGGCATGCCTAATGGTGACGTCACATAGCCAGCGAAAAGTCCTGAACTACTGACATGTTTCATAAAGTTAAAAACACAATCCCGTCCCAAGAAAACATCATGTGACCTCTGAGGCTGTTTGGACCGTCTCTGTTACGACAGAATCACCTGTCCAGTACTGGGCTGTCAGTCAGGGCTGTGGATGGTTCACTGATGAGCTGCTTCATGTCTCCTTCCTCAGAGAGTCCTCAGCAAGGACGGAAACCCCCTGTCCAAGACGTCCACTGGGATGCAGAGCGGAGGGGAGGAGGAGCAGGAGGATGAGGTGCACCCTCCTCTCCCTCCACCCATGGAGATCATCAAGGACCCGTCGGTTCAGGACGATAAGGTAACAGTGGTGTCTCTAGGTGTACTCTCGAATGGCTTTAAATCCATTTTCTGCTTCTCTGTTTTCACTAACATCTGTTTCTACTAAATACGATAAAAAAAAATTCTTTCTCCAAATTTCTTTCTCTAAATCTAGATTTCTTAATTTTTTCTTTGCCATTACCATTTTGTAAAATACAACATTTCTAATGAATTTAATTTATATCGCAGTAACTTGTAAGAAAGGTCATCTCAGGATACTTTAAAGAGAGTGTAAGCAGATCAGTAGAGGTCTCTTCAATATCAAAATGTTTAATTCGGGATAAATCTTAAAGGACATCCGGGGTTTAACAGGAAGTGAAAATCAGACAGATCCTCATCAGAGGATTTTGTGTCAGCTGCAGGCTTTTCAAAATAGCTTTGAGATGGGCTGATGATAAGAAAATGCAGTAGTCCTTGAAACGTGTTTAATATGCAGTTAAAGGTGAAATCCTGATCAGAAATCAGAGCAGTACTAGACGACACAGTCAAGAGCAGCTCCACAGTTGTGTCTTTACATATGTGTCTTTATTATGGTGCTTCTAGTTTTTCAGCGCTGCTTTGCACCTCCAGAGGGCCACCGTCCAACTTGACTTGTGGATTATTGTGATAACAAAGGTTTAAAGGTCCATCTGTTCGTGCAGCGGCAGACGACAACCTCGGTCTTATCTGTCAGTCATTCCTGTAATAACAATAATAATAATCATGATGATAATAGACATGTTCGTGTAGCTAATCTGTTCATGCAGAGTTGATTTTGTATTTGTTGTAACTCCTGGGTTCTGATGGTAAACAGCTGCTTATTTCTGGTCTTTCCCTGCTATAGTGTGACCCTTCTTTCCACCTTCTACTCTCTCTTTTTTCCCCTCTTCCTCTCAGTCTTCGTCCTTGCTAACGTCTCTGCAGTCGTCCTCTGACGTGCCCAGTGCTGCAGAGCTGGTTAGCGCCATAGAGAAACTGGTTAAAACTAAGATGGTGAGTGTGTGATGTGCTGTAGGCGCAGCTTCTTCCTCAGCTGCCTTGTCGTGCATCAGTGGAGTTTTGTGGTGGTGTGTTTTTATTTCATCAGATGAATGCGTCAGTGACTGTGCATGTCAGTAGTTGTGTTGTACGGTGGTGGTTGTTATTTGTGACGCCGTGACCAGGAAGCATGTCTTTGGTGTGGAGGTTTGTCTGCTGACAGTATCTAAAGCCAGGAGTTTGCACAGCTAAGGCCTCCTGGGCGGTAAACTGAACCCACCGCCTCCAGTGTGTTCCCTTTGTTCTGGGAAGTCGAAATTTGAGTTCCTGCTCAGAAGGTTTCAGCTGTGGCGCCCCCTGGGGGTCAGAAACCTCACCTGAGCCCAACTTCAGAATCCAGAAGGGCAGTTAGCTGCATCAGCGAAGTCAACACTGGCCTTCGGTTTTATCAGTGGACTGAATACAGGCAGGTTAGATCTCTTAAAAAGTCGGAAATCGTTATTGGCCGGGAAAACTGCAGTAGGTGCATTTGCACAGGAGACTCTTGGACACGTGAGCCGGGAAGCCTGGACACATTCGGCCTCCAGAAGTCCAGTCAGACCCTCAGGAGTGTTTCAGTTTTGTGACTGAGAGTACTTCCAGGAAGCTCCTCCAAACATCACCAGAAAGCATCCGGTGTGTTGCAATGAACACGTATAAAATTCTCATTTAAATGAATATATAATAAATGATGTGCAGCCCAGATCTGCTTTGACCAGGTCACTGCAGGTTCAGGGCAAATGTGATGTCCGTTTGCAATTGTTGGACGCTGCTTTTACTCTCAGATCTGTGCAGTTTAGCTTTGAACTGACTCACTGGTTCTTTGATCATTGTGTTGACTTAAAAAAAACAAAACCCTGGGGACTGAACCGATGTCTGCTGGTGTCCTGTCACATTTTGCAGTTTTCCTTCTTGCTCCGTTGGAAAAACACTAATCATTGGGACGTGTAATTTAATCTTTTGAGTAGTGGCTAAATGAAACATTTCAGGCTGCAGCAGAGACTCCAGGCTACGTGATGATGGATGAGGAACTGATGATGTCGTGTAATTTCTGCAGGATGCGTACTGATGTAAAGCTGTCCCAACTGTCTGAAGCTTAATTACACACGTGGCTGGTTTCCTCAACAATCAGCCGATAGCTTTGCGGTTTAGCGGCGGCAGGTCGGGCCGTTTGCTGCTGGCGCCCCCCGCTGACAGGAAACAACCTCAGCACCCTGACAGCTGCTCTGAGTATTTGTGATTTCACGCACTGACCCGTGTCCTCTGTTCAGACGGTGGAACCAGGAGCGTATCCGGGCTTCACCTCTCTGTCTCCGCCAGAACAAAGCACTCCAGTCCAGCCGAGGAACCCTGAACTGGAGCAGAGAGCGAAGGCTATGAGAGGACGGATGTGAGTACGGCAGACTACACCTTCACCGTGACAGCAGTCAGGTCCATTACGTCCTGTTTATTCTTCTTTTCTTCGCTGCTCAGGTTTGTCCTGAACGAGCTGATTCAGACCGAGAAGGACTACGTGAAAGACCTGGGCATCGTGGTGGAGGTGAGGGCCGATGGAGAACCGTCTCGGAGCTAATCTGGAACAGCCGGCGGATACTGACCTCTGTGTTCCCGCAGGGCTTCATGAAGCGCATCGAGGAGAAAGGCGTTCCTGATGACATGAAAGGAAAAGACAAAATCGTGTTCGGGAACATCCACCAGATCTACGACTGGCACAGAGAGTAAGTCCGGTTCCCTGGGCCCGGACCCGGTTTGTGGCTGCTCCTAACTGACCACGTGCGTTTTGTGTCCATCAGCTTCTTCGTAGGAGAGCTGGAGAAGTGTCTGGATGACCACGAGCTCCTCCCTGAGCTCTTCATCAAACACGTGAGTGCAGCCCCGGCAGAACATTTCCTTTAAAAATGCTCTTTCCCGCCGACCGGCTGTCTGAAAACCCGATGTTTGCAGGAGAGAAGGCTGCACATGTACGTGGTTTACTGTCAGAACAAACCCAAGTCGGAGTACATCGTAGCAGAATATGACACGTACTTTGACGTAAGTGAACCTCGTTTTCTTTGCTTGCTTTATGTGCACGCCACATGCACTGCCTTTTGTCCCGAACACTTCATAATGATTTCAAAGAAAAGCCACATAGGAAGCAACCAGAAGCGACTGTGGGATGTTTGAAGAGTATTCTGGAAGTCAATGGAAAACAATTGAGTTTTTCTCTTGACTTGAGGCCTCCTGCTTTTCAAAGCTCAACTGAAATTCAAAAAAAGGAGGAAGTCTGATGCTCTGCTGGGGAGCTTTGAGATATTTCTAAATGCTCGATAGTCTTGAGTGGTTAATGTTAATCTATTGTTTTCCAGGGGATCCAGCAGGACATTCAGTCCAGGCTGACCATCAGCGACTTCCTCATCAAGCCAATCCAGAGAATCACCAAATACCAGCTCCTGTTGAAGGTAACGGACGCAGAACTCTGCGTGTGTTACAGGATATAAGCGTGATGTTTAGAGCTGAGCGATTTTATCGATTCTGCGATATATATCAATATTTTCTTTCCCCAGAGAGTGTCAATTTTTCAGCCGCAGGTATCGATATTCTAAGCTTCTTCCAAAACCCCCGTGTCCCACCTTTAAAAGCTTGCAAGCAACAATTTGCACTGTTTAAATAAATGAAACTATTTTTCTCAACTCATCTTTTATTCATTTTGTCCAGCATTTGCAAGCTGCCTGTCAGCCATATAATGTGTAATTGATGCTTTCAGTTCAATTAATTCAAACAAAGTCATTGGAACACTCACAAGATGTCACCAAAATCACTTTGTCCCTTTAAAATCTTCCAGAAAATGATGTACAGTGATCTCTCGCCAATTCGCGCTTTAAGTTCCGCGGTTTTAAGTTATTCACGGATTTTTCAGGAATATATAATATAAAAAAAAAATCAAGAGAAAATCCAGAAACATAACAGGATGTTGTGCGCGTTCTCTCACAGCGAAGAAATGTTGTGAGCCAGCCTGGCCCCTTTAAGAAGGTGGCCTTATGGGTAATGGGACGGCAGAAGAAAACGGGGTTAGGATGAAAAGTGTAGTGAGCATCAACAGCAGCCCAGCGTGTATAGATTTACATTCTCTGTTAACCGACAGGAGCCCAACAATACAACCTGTGTGATGTTACAAGTTCCTGCAGTGCCAGAATAAAGTGCCCGTTCCATGCAGAGAAAACCAGACTTTTTGTTTTGTTGTTGTTAGCATGTTAGCTGCTAATTACGAGCCAAAAATAACACAATAGCAGCAGTTTGTTTACTACGGTTCAGAGACCAGAGGCTGTGAAGGAAACAGAAAGACCACAGTTGAGCCTTTGTCTTGTTTCGCTGCAGTGTCTCGCTACTTTTTTGCGGTTTTAAACATATTTTAAACACATTATTTAGGCTCGGGGGGCTCCGGCTCCAGTTCACAGATTTAGATTTTCGTGGGGGGCACCGGTCCCCATTAACCGGGAAAAATAAGGGATCACTGTAAATGTATTGTAAGATGAATATCGATACATATCGTATCGTGGGCTGAATATTGCGTATCGTATCATATCACGAGATTAGTGTATCGCTACAGCCCTAGTGATGTTGTGAATTTCAGAGTTGCTCTAACGTTGTGCTTCTTCTCAGGACTTCCTCAAGTACAGCACAAAGGCAGGAATGGACTGTGAACAAATCGAGGTAAAAAGCCAGTTTTAAAGGGATGCTAGTGTGCAGATGTTTGCTCCTGACTGACACCTCTGTGTCCGACTCCTGCAGAAAGCTGTAGATTTGATGTCTCAGGTCCCCAAACTCTGCAACGACATGATGAATCTGGGTCGGCTTCAGGGATACGAGGTAGGAGGGCGCCGCCGACACGTGATCGGTCCTGGCGCCGGTTCGGCTCCTGAGCGGTCTCTTCTCCGTCTGCGCAGGGTAAACTGACCAATCAGGGCAAGCTGCTGCAGCAGGAGACCTTCTTCGTGACGGAGCAGGACGCCGGCGTTCTGTCGCGCTCCAAAGAGCGAAGGGTCTTCCTCTTCGAGCAGATTGTCATCTTTAGCGAGCTGCTCAGGAAAGGCTCATCGACGCCCGGTTACCAGTTCAAGAAAAGCATTAAGGTACGCAGGGACAACACTGGGTCCGTTTGACCCACTTCAGGTTCCCGGTCGGTAAACTCTGAGTAACACCCTCTTTCCCGTAGGTGTACCACCTGGGTCTGGAGGAAAGCGTAGACAACGACCCCTGTAAGTTCGTCCTGTCCTGTCGCGGCTCAGCGGAGCGATTCACGCTACAGGCCGCCAACGTCGAAATCAAGCAGGTGTGGGTCCGACACGTTCAGGAAGTCCTGGATGCTCAGAGCAACTTCCTGTCTGGTGAGAGCACACACAAACGCACACATACATGGGTTGGCCAGCACACCTGTCTTTAGGCTCTAACGTTGTACATACAGTACCAGTATCTTACCAGGTGCTACAGTGAGGTAAATACAACAACATACAGACAACATGCAGAAGCATCTTTGTTTAAAACAACAAACAAAAAACAAGACAAAACTGAAGTCTATTTTATGCTTTTATCCCAAATCAACAACGTCCGTCCGCCATATCTGGGAAGGCTACATCGTAACCAGAATGGAAAGACAGCAAAATATTGAGATCGACCCACTTGATAGCGCTGATTCTCTTCCACGCATTTCCTGCTACTGATAGCAGGATCTTCCAGACAGATGGATCGCTGTAATATCAGTAGAGGTTCCTGTTGCTCAGCATTTATCAGCTTCATACGTCCTTTATTTGTTCCGACGTCACGTCTGAGCGACATAAAGGGAGTAAACTGAAGGAAGCGCAGCGCTGGAGGCTACAGCGCTGCAAAAAAGAATCCACACTGCCACCTAGTGTTCGGTGGTGTAAAGACAGACACTCAAGCAACGAGTAGGAACGCTTTAAGTCCACCTTCACTGCTTCCATAGGAGTTGATGTGTTAACACAATGCTAAGGAGCAAAGATGTCAGCAAAGTTTTTCGAGAAGGGTGTGACCAGGTGTGATATGCTGTGGTGGTGTTTATTTACCTATTTTTTAATATATATATTTATATATATTAGGGCTGGGCAAGTTAACGCGTTATTATTGCGTTAATTCATTAACGCCGACATTTATCTTATCGCGAGTTAACTCGTGTTGCTTTTGTTTTGAAAAGTCTGTTACTGGCTGCTGCGGAACTAAAGGATAATTTGGCAGGTAAACATGCAGTAAAGCTAAAACAGACATGGAGAATGGTAAAAATCAGTGTACTTTACCGTTCGGGTAGCAACTCAGGTAGCAATATTAACAATTCTGTCTGGAAAAAAAAAAAACGCATCATTCCTCCATGTTCCATCAGATCTGCTCCATGTGTTCACTGTCCTGCTGTTCTCTTACTGGTTACTTCAGTGCGGCTCCATCTAGTGGCACAGATGTGTAATGACAACAGAAAGTCCAGTCCTCCATTATAAAATGACTCCCATTTTTGAGAATATGACTTCTAGATTAGCCATTTCAGGGTCACGCAAACCGGACAATTAAATATTAAAAACAAAATCAGTCCCGTGGTCTGTTTGCTAAAATTGAAATATAAAAAAACAGGCATTTTTTTGTTTTAGATTAAAAAATGAAAAACAAAATTAAAAAGTCACTTTTTAATTTTTTTAACTTTTGATGGACAATTGGAAAATGGAAAAAAACAAAATGATACACAGATAATTATGAATTGATAAAGTTACTGAACTTTAACATGGACATTTTCATTTTAAAGTTCTCCCAGACGGAGGATTCAACAGAAACAAGGTTATTTGTAACAACTGACAAGTTGAACTCCCCGTTAAAAGTTTCTGCTGTTACCTCAGAAATTACCTGTTTTAATGTTCTGATTGTGGCTCAGAATTTTGTTAGTAGACTTTTATCTTTCATAAAAAAATAGGATGACATTAATGCCCTGGCAGTGGCAATAAGCTTTATTTTATTTTACATTTTTTAAGATGAGATTTACACTAAATATGTGTTACTGACAAGTGCTGATGTTAAAAGTGTTTGAACAACAAATGTTATGACACTTTAGTTCATATGGCAGCAAACCATTTAAGTAAAATTGACCTTTACTCTACTTTTGAATTCATTATTTGATTTTGCGTATACAATGCGATTAATCATGATTAATCAGGGAAATCATGCGATTAATCGCGATTAAAAATTGTAATCGTTGCCCCAGCCCTAATATATATATATATATATATATATATATATATATATATATATATATATATATATATATATATAATGACTGTATGGGTTATGCACATCTGTACATCTTAAAACAGAAAACATCAGCAGCACAAATCTGTGTGTCGTGCAGCTCTGCAGTCTCCCATCGAGTACCAGAAGGGCGGAGGAGGCACCAGCTCCTCGCTGACCAGAAACCGCTCCTCGTCAGGGAGCCGTCCCGCCGCTTCCTCCCACAGCCGGCCGTCGTCGGCCGTCGGCCTCGGCGACAAGGAGATGGAGAGGGGGAGGAGCCAGTTGAAAGTGTCTACCTCCAACGGCGGCTCATCGTGCTTCGAGTCCAGGGTGAGTTCCCACAGGCGTTCCCAGGAGACGTTTCCCCAGGTGTCCTGGTGTTTCAGAGGTGAAGGCTTCTGATTCGTTCTGTGTTTACCTGCTTGTTTGCTTCTGCCTTTGTTTCACTTCTAACTGATGTGTGAATAGAAAAAAAAATGTTGACTCATTGCACTGCTGTCCTTCCTCCTCTTCCTCTTTTCTCCTCCTACTCGGCCCTGACCGCCATCCTCCTCCTCCTCCTCCTCCTCCTCCTCCTCCTCCTCAGCTAGGGGACGGCTGTCCAGCTGTCCCAGTCAGCAGGACACTTCTCCAACTCACATAGGCTGCATTTACATTGCAGGTCTTCATGACCAGTTTTGATATCTGATTATTTTTGATCTTTTAAAAGTGAGCCACATCTGATACATGTATGCTTTCAAGCAACGTGTCGGGCTGATTGGTTTGGCAGACGAAACAGACGATAGGTATAGCGATTTTATCGATTCTGGGATATACAGTCATGGAAAAAATTATTAGACCACCATTTTTTCTTCACTTTCTTGTTCATTTTAATACCTGGTACCACTAAACGTCATCATGTGACTAAAACAGACAGAAAAGAAAACACTGAATGCATAAAAGCAGTGTTTTTTGGCAGTACAACGCCATAGCTATGGATGTAAAAACTTAAGTGATTTAGGTCATAATCAAGAAAACCATGGAAAATGGTAAGATATCAGCTCTTAAATAAAACTCTTATGAGCAATCTTTGTGGTTCTCGTTATGTTTGTCCAAACAAATGTACCTTTAGTTGTACCAGGCATTAAAATGAACAAGAAACTGAAGAAAACAAGGGTGGTCTAATAATTTTTTCCATGACTGTATATCGATATTCTAAGCTTCTTTCAAAACCCCCGTGTTCCACCTTTAAAAGCTTGCAAGCAACAATTTGCACTTTCAGAAAATGATGTTAATGTATTGTAAGATGAATATTGATATATATCGTATCGTGAGCGGAATATCGTGTATCGTATCGTGAGATTAGTGTATCGCTACAGATCTAGTATATACCTACATCCATGCACATTTTTCTTTTTTTTTAAGCTCACACACTAGTTTATCCCCCTGGGAGGAGAAAATAAGATCTAGGTCACTTGAACAGCGTAAACATGGCCACAGACGCACCTTAACCTTGTCCACGTTCTCTGTCCTCCCTCGGCCCCTCCTCCTGCTCCGACTCCTCCTCCAGGGCGGGGACGGCGGCTGCAACGGCGTCTCCTCAACCATGCGCGTCACTCAGGACTACTCGGCGCTCAAGGAGAACGAGATCTGCGTCAGTCAGGGGGAGGTGGTCCAGGTCCTGGCCACCAATCAGCAGAACATGTACCTGGTTTACCGGCCGGCCGACAGTCAGTCTCCCGCCGCCGAGGGCTGGGTGCCGGGACACGTCTTAGCCCCGCCCACAAAGTCCATAAAAGACTCTTCCTCCACCTCCTCCTTCCCAGCAGCGGTGGCAGATGCCAACAACATCAAGTAAGTCCCCCCCCCTCCGCCCCCCCCAACCAGCACTTGTTGTCCCCCCCCCCCCACCCCCCACCCTGCAGACAGGCACCACTGGACCGGATGAGTGGCACCGACGAACCTCCATCTGCCTGTTTTTTCTTTTTTTTTGTTGTTGTCGTTTTCTTTCCTAACCCCTCACTGCCTGTGCCCTCACCTCCTAACTCCTCACTCACTCACCGTCCTCCGTCTGGACCTCAGAGCCGTAAGGTGATGCAGAATTTATCCGACACGACTAGAGTGGATTAAAAAAGCGTAGTCGACCCGAAGACTCCGCGTGGAGCTGAAACCAGACTCTTATTTCAGTTCTAACAACCTGCTTCTCTTTTTTTTTTTTTTTTTGTTTTTTGTACTTTTGTTGCTTTTTACTGTCTTTTTTTTTTTTTTTGTTTTTTCTTACCTGGGTTCTTCAGGTGAATTCGGCTCTCCGCAGAGGAGATTTATTTTGTTGTCTGTGGCAATCTGTACACAAAGTTCTGTTTGTTCTTCTTGTTATTATTTCTCTGCCTTGTTAATTATTATTTTATTTCACGGACAAAGTTGGATCGATTTTTTTTTTTTTTTTTTTTTTTCCTCCTTCGTGTTGATTCACTGTACAGAGTTAATTTTGTTATTATCTGACTGAGGCTCTAGAACATTCCTGTTTAAAAAAAAAAAAATCCCATTTGCACTATTTATGATCTAAAAAAACAAAAGAGAAAACATGGAGTCAGGCTGTGCAATATGTTTCATTGAACTGCAACGGTCAGCATTGTACTGTCGCTAGTCTAATAATGATTTTAACTGTATTTTAAATTTGTAAAATAAATCTTTTGGACTTGAGCATGAGCTAGCCAAGCAGCGTGAAGGTGAAGATGTTTTGTTTTTTTTTTTCTTTTTCTTCGTTAGGATGAAGATTGTTTGTAGTTTTTAATAATTGTAAATAAATGAGAGCAAACTGAAAAGCTGCCTGTTCATGTGTCCACGTTAGAGGAAAGATGAACTTTCAGGAGCTTCAGCAGGACGCTCCGGACCTGAAGGTTCGTCCGGTCAGAATCCGCCTGCATCCTTCCTCTGTTCCATTCATTTCAGCTTTTTGTATTTGTTGTTGTGACGTTTTATTTCTGTTCTTATTTCAGTTTGTACTAACATCCGCGGTTTGAGTCTCCGCAGAAGATACAGACTTGACGCTGAGGCGGCTTTAGAAACGCTAAACGGCCGCGTCGGTTTGTAGCGGGTCGAGTTTTAAACTGGCCATATTCTGCTCATTTTCAATCATCTAGTTTCAGCCTCTCGAGAAGCTTTCACCCGGTCAAGCCTGTAATTATCTCTGAACTAGAAAAAAACAGACAGATTTGGCTCAAGTGTTTTCGGTTGGTCGTGTACCCGACGACCTGATGAATGCGCACGCATGTGGCCGATCAGACACGCATGTTTTTCAGCTCCGTTTTTAACAATTTCCGCCAAACGACCTCCAATATGGAGCCCCGTTTGGGTCATAATTCATTGAATAAATGAGTCTATTATTATGAAATACAGGCGTTTATTATTATGAAATACGTATTCATTATTATGAAATACATGTTTATTATTATAAAATATTTCCCTTTATTATGAAAAAATGTATTATGAAATATATTTTTATTATTATTTTATCTTATCCTATCTTTAATGCATAATAGTTTATTTCACAATAGCTTTTTTTTATTTAAGAATGAGTTTTTACATAATTACTTCCTTTTTCATAAGAATGAGCTTTTACATAATAATGACATTTTGCCACTGGGCGGGACCAGTGGTTGACCTGCATGCTCATTGGCTAATCCTTCTCCATTCTACGCTCTGACATCGACTAGTTGGTAGGGGACTCGCATCGAGCCTGTTGGCTACCTCTCGGAGTAAGTCACAAAAGGATCTTTCTCCTGTCGCCATGCTGTCAAAATCAAGTTTTCCCTACATTTCGCGCTACGTTTCTTAGTCGATGTCAACTTTTAACCGTAAACTGAGGTGCATTCTGCCACCTACTGGCCTGGAGTATATACATTGCACCTCAACGTCCACTATCGATATTCACTGTTCTGTTGCTTATGCCTGAATGAAAGAGCAGCCAATCACATAAAAGGCTCCGCCCTCTCTGCTGTGATTGACACACAAATCATTCTTATGAAAAACGGAGCCATTATTATGTAAAAGCTCATTCTTATGAAAAAAAAAAACCATTATCATAATAATGGGAAATATTTCATAATAATATATGCCTGTATTTCATAATAACAGACTCATTTATTCATTGAATTATGACCCAAACGGGGTTCCATACTCAACGGCTCAGTTCACATTCAGACATTCGCTGTGTCATTGTTTCAATAAGCTTCTGCAATGTCACCAGATTTATTTCCATCCAGTGTTGCATTAATTTTTCACCAAGATCTTTCATTGATGATGGTAGAGTCTGACCGCTGAGCAAAGCCTTCTCCAGCACATCCCAAAGATTCTCAATGGGGTTCAGGTCTGGACTCCAATCCATGTGTGAAAATGATGTCTCCTGCTCCCTGAACCAGTCTTTCACAGTTTGACCTTGTAAAGTTGAGAATTTGGATGTATTCTCATTCGTAAGAATTATTATTACTGTGCACTGGTGAAGCAGTCAATCGGTTGTTAAACAAGGAACTGACAACGATGGAGGTGCGACACGGGGTTTATCTCTGAACCTGCAGATTCAGAGAAGCCATTAACTCACATCACAGGGTGCCGGATGCATCAGAATGACAACTGGCAAAAGGCGTACAGTTCGTATTAAACATCAGTAGAAAACAAGGAGACCTTGAGCAAAACCGTCTAGACGCCTACGCGTCAAAACTTAGCTACTTGATGGAGGAGAACAATAATAAATCATGGCCTTCGAACGGACAGGAATCAGGACCAGAAGTCATGGACTCATGACACAGCAATTTAGACCTCAAAAGGCAATTTCTAACATCACAGACCCCGATGAATCCTGGCATTGTCGTCTTGGAATATGTCTGTGCCATCAGGGAGGAAAAAATCCATTGAAAGAACTAGAAAAGCACTCGGAGATTCGGATCAATTCCGGCAGATTTGAAATTTGATAAGGTTCCTGTTTTCAATCCCTGAGTCAAATTTCATCAGTTTTGGGCAATAATTAACCGAGATATTGAGAAACAAGATTTTCAGCCCCATTGACTGCAATGTTATCAAAAATTTGAAAGTGATCCAGAATCCAGGATTTGTTCTGGATCACACCCAAAATGAAATCACTTCTTCCTTTTCACATTTCTGACAACTACTGAAAATATCATCCAAATCCATCCATAACTTTTTGAGTTATTTTGAACACAGACAGACAGATAAAGCCGGCAAAATATAACCTCCTTGGTGGAGGTAATAACCTGGTCATTCAGTATATTCCAGGTAGTCAGCTGACCTCATTCTTTGAGCTCATACTGTTGCTGAACCTGGACCTGACCAACTGCAGCAACCCCAGATCAGAACACTGCCCCCACAGGCTGGTACAGTAGGAACTAGGCATGATGGGAGCATCACTTCATCTACCTCTCTTCTTACCCTGATGCTCCCATCACTCTGGAACAGGGTCAATCTGGACTCATCAGACCACATGACCTTCTTCCATTGATCCAGAGTCTAATCTTTATGCTCCCTGGCAAATTGAAGCCTTTTTCCCCAGTTAGCCTCACTGATGAGTGGTTTTCTTAAGGCTACGCAGAAGTTCAGTCCCAATGCCTGGAGTTCCTTTAGCATTGTGGGTGTGAAAATGCTCTTACTTTCACTATCAAACAGTCCTGAGTTCTACTGTTGTTTTTTCTTCCATTTGATCTCACCAAACGTTTAAGTGATCACCGATCACGATCATTGAGGATTTTTTTTTTGGCCACATTCCCTCCTTGAAGACGATGGGTCCCCACTACCCTTCCAGTTTTTAATAATGCGTTGGACAGTTCTGAACCCAATTCTGGTAGTTTCTGCAATCTCCTTAGATGTTTTCTCTGCTTGATGCCAATGATTTGACCCTTCTCAAACAGACTAACATCTTTTCCACGACCACGGATGTGTCTTTGACATGGTTGTTTAGGAAATGAGAAGCAACTCATTACACCAGTTGGAGTTAAATAACTTGTTTCCAGCTGAAAGATAATCACCCATGTAGTAATTATCCAATAGGAGGCTCAGACCTGTTTGATTAGTTAAGTCCAGGTGGTGACTTTTTTTTGGCCTTGTGGTGTAGTTTCAGCTGCTCTGACATGTCCTCCATAAATCTATGAGATGTGCGCCCCTAGTGTTCAGAACAAGAAGGTACGGGTCCAAACTGATGGCTCGATGCTCAAACGCCAACGTGTTGCTTAGGAGCAGTGATTTCTACGCTAGCACACACTTCAGTCTTGCGACCGTGGCAAAGATCTTTGGCGTGATGTTGAAAACAGGAGCTAAAACGCCGGTTAAGAAGCAGATCTACACTTGAGCCTTGCTGCGCTGCTGCATCCCTAAATGACCTCCGACCTCCGGATCTGTCTCAAACACGTAGTGCCTCGAAAACAGGACGGTACGAGGAAGTTCCCTCTGTGACGTCATGGACGGCTCATGTTGGAAAAAGCCCTCCGGCGCCCTGAAAGCCCGTATTGTCATCGCAGGAGCACCACGTGTATTTAACTTCTATTTTTTCTTCTTTTCCCAGCCTCTGGCCACGTCTAAGACGACAGCTTGTCATCACGTCGCCGTAGGTTAGTCAGATGACGCGGGAAAGCAGAGTATGGCCACTTTAATGAATGAATGCAGCTTGTGTGTGTTTCACATTCAGCTCAGTTCAGTGACGCATCATTGATCCCTGAGGGGGAAGTGTCATATTTCAAAGTGCCACTACTGTGATGTCACAATCTGGTTTGGAAGTTAGAGTAGCAGTATTTGTTTTAGGTAGTGGGGAGACATTAAATGTCAGTGAAGGGGTTTGCCTTCAGAGAAACAAAGACATCCCAGCGAATAAAGCTCGCGGCCACCAGGTGATGCCTGCTCTCCTGCATGTCTCGACCCGACGGCCGCCGTTGCCTCTGCGGCCACACTGATCTGGACGCCGGCAAGCTGCTCTCTGATTGGCTGGTTGATGTTTGTCCCTCCTGCACTGCACAGGAAGTCTCTGTCGTGGAACACGCTGCGCGCCAGGAAGCGCGCCGAGGCCCGGGACGCGTCCTTGCTGGGGGTCAGAGGTCAGGAGAACGGCCTCGTCCGTAAGCCCAAGGACGCCAGCGCCGCCCCTCCCCCACTCGCCTCGCCCGTCCCCGGGCCAAAGGCAAAGGTGAGTATGTCGGGCCGGCGGTGTGCGCTGGTGAAACCCCCCCCCCTCACCCAGCCCTGCTCGGTGTTCATGTTCCTCCTAACGTGTGTGTGTGTGTGTGTGTGTGTGTGCAGCAGCTCAGCTCTCAACCTGCATCGCAGAGAAACGTGCACGTGATCGTGGTTGAGAAGCATGAAAGATGAGCAGATGAGCTGTTTTTTTTTATTTATCCCCTTTAATTTATTTATTTCACCTGACTGCACCTGCTGTAAAATAAAGTCTATCTTTTTTTGTGGTTTTGTTGTGTTTTTTTTCTCCTTTTTGTGCATGAGTAGAAACCAGAGACTCACTGACTTCAAGTTACCGGTCTGCTGTTTGTTTTGTTGCTATAAAACCGTCCTTTAAAGGTTCAGCGGAGAACATCGGATCGTCGTGACTCGTCCGCCATCAGGTCTTGCTGCGTTAGCGTTTTTGAAGAGATGGATTCAGTAAACCTGCTGCCGAGGGTCAGAAAAGGTTTAAGACTTTAAAGTTTAAATCTCAGACTTCAGTCTGTGACGTCATCCAGAAGATGCACTGATCATTCAGTTTTGATTTTAATCAGGACTGGGCAACGATTAAAAATTTAAATCGCGATTAATCACATTATTTCCCTGATGAATCACAATTCATCACATTGTATATGAAAAATCCAATAATGAATTCAAAAGTAGTGTAAAGGTCACTTTTATTTAAATGTTCTGCTGTCATATGAACTAAAGTGTCATAACATTTGTTGTTCAAACACTTTTAACATCAGCACTTGTCAGTAACACATATTTAGTGTAAATCTCATCTTAAAAAATGTAAAATAAAATAAAGCTTATTGCCACTGTCCAGGGCATTAATGTCATCCTGTTTTTATAAAAAATAAAAAAAAGTTTACAAACAAAATCCAACAAAATGATTGTGTCTCAGCACAATCAGAACATTAAAACAGGTAATTTCTGAGGTAACAGCAGAAACTTTTAACGGGGAGTTCAACTTGTCAGTTGTTACAAATAACCTTGTTTTTGTTGAATCCTCCGTCTGGGAGAACTTTAAAATGAAAATGTTCCATGTTAAAGTTCAGTAACTTTACCAATCCATGTATCATTCAAAAATTAAAAAAAATGAAAAGTGACATTTTATTAAGTTTTTAGTTTTTTAATCTAACACAAAAAAATGAAAACAAAAAAACGAAAAAATGCCTGTTTTTTTAATATTTCAATTTTAGACTTGAATCAAAAATACGAAATTTAAAAACGGGCCACAGAACTGAATTTGTTTTATAATGGAGGACTGGACTTTCTGTTGTCATTACACATCTGTGCCACTAGATGGAGCCGCACTGCAAGTAACCAGCTAGAGAACAGCAGGACAGTGAACACATGGAGCAGATCTGATGGAACATGGAGGAATGACGACAAAGTTTTGTTGTTGTTCAGAATTTTTTTTTTCAGAATTTGACAGAATAGTAAATATTTCTACCTGAGTTGCTACCTGAACTGTAAAGTTCACTGATTTTTACCGTTCTCCATGTCTGTTTTAGCTTTTCTGCATGTTTTTCCACCAGTTGTCTTCCAGTTCTGCAGCAGCCAGTAACAGACTTTTCAAAACGAAAGCATGTGAGCAACATGCGTTAACACGTGATAAAATAAATGTCGGCGTTAATAAATTAATGAGTTAAAGCAATAACGCGTTAACTTGCCCAGCCCTAATTTTAATAAAATTATATTGTTAAATAGCCACACATCAAGCATCCGAATCTTAATCTTTCGGTTCAACTTCAGTGTGTTTGTGTTTGAGACTCTCATTCTGGACTAAAATGTAATAGGAGGCCAGAAACGGTTTTTTAAGATTTGAATGAATATGGATGTAAAATAAATCTGTAAATTTGAATACATTTAGTTCAGCACGTGCAGTTCCAGAACTGCTTCTTTTTTTTAAAAGTCATATTTTTTAAACAGTAAGTCTGATTTTTATTTTCATGTTATCTGAGTCTTTGGATGGGACAACAGACCTGAACCAGTTCAGCACAAATTAATGCTTCTTTAGGGAGCCACGCCCCTTTTTTTCTTTCAAAATAAAAACTGGAAGGTTACAAAATAAAATCCCCTGGAACTAACAGTTTTTTTCCTCCTTTTTGAAAAATATAGTTTTTAAAATAAGAACTACTGAAAGACACTTCAGCTCTGTATTTACTCAAATCAGAGATTAGTCAGTTCACACCTTTATTTGCGTGTTTGTTCTTCAGCCGACCTCTGACCTGCTGTACGGGTGGAAACAATTAGACGAGACTTTTCTCACTCTGATTTAAACTTATTCCAAAGGCTGCTTCTAACCTGCTGCCCCCATGTGGCCAAAATAAGCTCCTCTAGGGTTTTTATATTTTTTGAAAACTCGATCGCACCACAAAGAAGTGGTTTTACTTTGATAGTGACTCAAAAACTCAGGTCTGTTAGATGCTCCAGACATGCCTCTCTTTCAAAACTCTTATTTACTGTTCAGTCAATCATCAAAACTGGATATATAAGTCCATTTTTAACCTCTGAAAGCCAGGAAAAGGGAAATATGGAACCTTGAAGTTCTGTTTAGTCTCTGAGTCCTGCGTGTGGATTTATTTTAATAAGTTCTGATAAACGATGTCAGCATGTCCCCACTGGGACAGAAGTCAGAAAGACACCACACGTTTCCTTCAGAATAACTGAGCAGGTAAAACATTCCTTTAACTGTATTAAACGAAGCTTTCCTGCTCATCACAATTAAATATATAGAAGCAACTGGTGGGAGTGAGGTGTTGACAGAGTTCTAAAACTGCACAACTCAAACCTGATTTCCAGTGCAATCATACTTAAAAACTACCATTTAAGTTTCTAGAACTTAACAGATGCAAGTAAATGATTTTCAGTGTCTTCACCGAACAATTCAGCTTTATTTAGTAAAAATAATAAAGACTAGAATATGAAGCTGCAACACACTCAAAAGTTGTGGAGAGGCTCAGAAAGATGGAGGTTTAATCCACAAGTAACAGACCTGTGGGAGATTTAGAGTCTTCAGAGTAACTGGTGTGAGGTGAGGCTGCCAGGACTGAATATAAAAGCAGCTTCTGGCAAAGGTTTCGTCTTTCTAACCGAAGGTGGGTCAGAACTGTCCAGACTTCACCCGCATTAACCGGGTGATCTCAGAGACCTTTGGTCCATCAACATCTGCAGTTCATAAAATTATGAAGAAAAAATCAAGACAAAATTACAGAATCGGGGGTCGTTCGACATCAATGGAGCGCAGCCTGACTGCTCAAAGACCAGGACCAGGAACCACTGCTGGAGCCCTCAGTAAAAACGTGCGCTGCTGTGTCCTTAAAGCCATCTGGACTCAGGGGTTCCTCAGAAAACGATGGTCACTCAAAGCTTCTACGTTTTCTGAATCAATGAAGGTGGCCAGTGAAGATGCTATTTTGGCCTGTTAAACAAAAGTTCAGATCGAGTCCTTTGGTTTGAGGTTTTTATTGCACATGTGGAGCAGTTTTCCCTCTAAGTGACTAGAAGCACCTGTGGCTGGTTGGAGGATGTCCACAGATGCTGATGTGAAGGTCTGAGTTTTGTAGTCACAACTCAGTTTGTGCAACTAAAAGTTTCAGGTGGTACCAACCAGAAAACCTAGAACAGGCATTAAAGCAGGGGTGTCAGACTCATTTTCACTGAGGGCCACATCAGCATCATGGCGGCCCTCGAAGGGCCAGATTAACAGCATGAATGTAATAAAATGCAATGTAAATCAAAATAAATTAAACCACCTTATTATATTGTTAAATAATGGTTTCTGCATTTATTCTATATTAAAGTTCCAAATATTTAACTCATTATTATATTAAACTCAGGGTTTTGGTTGTAAACCAGCTCTTGAGGGCCACATACAATGACGTGTCAGGCCACATTTGGCCCACGGGCCTTGTGTTTGACACATGTGCATTAAAGGTTCATTTCCATTTTGCTATTCTTTCAACTTTCCCATCATTCCCCTGTTCTCCTTCATCTACCTCTGCTTTCTTTTTTCCGTTCTTTTATCTGCACCTCCACATCTTCTCTCCCTTTCATCTTCCTCTGTTCTCCACCAGGAGCTCCACACTTCGGATGAGTCGGACTGTGATGACCTCGACCCAGAGACGGGCATGGAGGTACAAGCTCTTAATTCAGCAGACGTCTAACTCTGTCAGAGAACATTTCTGTAGCATCAAAGAAACCTCATCTGGGGGGAAAGTTTCACACAGTAAAATCTCTTGAAGATCAGATTATGATGGGTTTATGTATAGGCTGTTAACTAAACTGTTTCTTGGATCTGTTTTTCAGCTGCTCAACCCCAACTTCATCCAGCAAGGTGAGACAAAAGAGAAGGAAGCGGACATGAACGTGTCACTCTGTATTAGTATCAGGTGCTGATGCTCTTCTAGAGCAACACCAGAGGTTTCTAGTCACTTCTAGTCATTTCAGTGTGAAAGTTGCACAACTGAGACTGGATCAAGCAGAACATCTGCGTGGCCAGATGTCTCAGGCTCAGCACCCACAGCGATCCCCAGATCCTGGAGCCAGTTGAGACGGAGCAGGTGAACGGTAAAACCCACGTTCCACCTGAAGTGACACGGCTCAGTTGGGTTCGTCGGTACTAGGGGAGTAACGGGACACACAAGTCATGGTTCGATATGTACCTCAGTATGGGGGTCACCCAGGGGCGTTTCTAGTCACCTTGGGGGCCCTAGGCAAGAGTGAGCATGGGGGGCCTAACGGCCCAAAAACACCAAGAAGATCATTCAATCCATTCAATCTGTTATTTAAAATCTTTTATTTTAAATAACAGAAGTGCACAATGATGTAAGAAACCTTTAAATACAATATAACATAACAAACAACTGAAATGTGCAAAGTTTGACAAAAACACAATCAAGCAAAAAATATCCCATGACATTGCAGAAAATTCAAGAAGACACATGATATCGCTCTCTTCCCAATACAAATTAGTTACTGGTTAGCTTACTGTTAATTACTGTTTAAATAAGCTAGGCTAAAGCGCAGTGAACGTGTCATGTGCAGTTGTGCTTTGTGAGACTAGACTGGGACAAAGTGGCATCCATCCATCCATTTTCTATACCCGTTTCATCCTTGAAGGGTCACAGGGATCTGCTGGAGCCCATCCCAGCCGTCTACGGGCGAAAGGCAGGGGTACACCCTGGACAGGTCGCCAGTCCATCGCAGACAAAGTGGCATCACAACTTTTTTTTAAAAATGTCAGATTATACACGTTTGAATTTAGCACTTTCCCATTTTCTTTTTTCTTCATCTTCTTGCTTTTTTTTTTCTTTTAGCGTATGCTAATAGTGGCTAATAGTGGCTAACTGTGGCTTCATTTTGAGTTTGAAGTACTGAAGAAAGCTGGCAGCGGGCAGTCGGGGCCCCATTAGGGGGGTTCCAAACATGTCGCTGCAGTGTCAATGGAGGTTTCAGGTTGTGTCATTGATATGGATCGATACTAGCCGTGTCTCGGGGTTCCCTTAACACACTAGGCAGTGATGGCTAGTGGGGGCCCTATGTGGGGGGTTTCCAATGTATCGTCATTACAGTGTCTTAAGCAGTTCAGTCATTTTGTCATTGACAAAAGGACCAATGTCAGCGCTGTCCTGGGGCCCCTTCCAGCTCGGGGCCCAAGGCAATTGCCTAGTATGCTTACCCCGTTGCGGCGTCTCTGGGGTCACGGTTCGGTACGAGTTCGGTACAATGGGAGAAAAGCAACAAAAAGTCAGACATGTGTAAGACTAGCTTTTTCATTCATTTTGAAAAGACCGCAAAACTAAAAACCATCTTCTGTTATGCATCCATTCATTTTGTATAGGAAAAGAAAAAATACACTTTCTTTTAGGTAATAGGTATATACTGAGACAGTCAGGTAGCACTTTCCAACTGGGAACTTTGGCAACATTATAAGAATGTTGTATTGCACAACAAAGAAATACTCTCACATTAGCAATATATCCATACTGGCACAAATCAAACAAAACATTTCAAAGTGGGTGGTAATGGTGAGATAACTTTCAGTGGAACTGCTCGTGCACGCTTGAAAATGGTAGGGACCACAGACTGGCTGATGTGCACACAGGATGGGACATTGTAGTGGCTCAAGCACTTTGAGTAAATAGCTGGGCTCCTCTACTAAGCATATGGACGCATAGACGTTGACATGTATATCCCAACTGTTTCTGTCATTTTTCTGGCTCTGTCTGTTTTCATGTCAAGGGGCTGCTTAAAAACAGCAGGGATGAGTTGTTGCACACACTTCTTTTTCCTTGCGCCAGTGATTGGCATGTTGGGGTGATGCCGTCTTATATGCATTAGCATGTACGATGTATTGCCAGAAGCATAGCGCACCTCAGTAAAACAACGGCGTACCACTCGCGTGCCATCCCCGTCATATCGCACTGGGAAACTGAAGTGCTCCCATACCTGTAAATAAAGCTGGTGGCTCTTCTATCGCCACTCTCTCCTTGCTTCTTCTGCTCCTGCTTCTTCCGTAATGTTGGTTGCTGGCAGCTTTCAGGCTCATTATCACCACCTGGGTTGTTGTGAGGGCTAAGCTTTTTTTAAATAAGACGTATTCGTCGTGTGACTGCGTGCACCGAACCGCGACGGCCGTACCGTGACGGGACAGAACGAATACAAATACCGTTACACCCCTAGTCGATACAGTGGTGAGACCTGGCCTATCTTGCTTTTCTACAGTTGGATGTGTGGGCTAGACGTCATCAGCACAATAACAGCATGCCACCATGTCAAATAAAATCAAGAAGAACACAGCTTAGATGAGAAATGACAACGGGGGAGATCCAGAACATTGCATTCTGTCTTCTGGATGGTTGTGTGTTAGTAGAAGTTGTCTGGCTTTCAACCAGATGTTTCGAGCTCAACCTTAAGCTCACCAAACCACATTTGTACTCCAACACGTAGCCGAGTTTGTACAGCCGGTTATTTTGGGGTCTTTGATGCCAAACTGCATCGAGCCATTGTGTACGGCTTAGTGGAAACATGGCTGAAGTCTGTTGGTTGGAAGGACTCGGCATGACTCCAGTCTGAGGTGGAATGATGGGATACCACTGCAGACTGGAAGTCAGGGGAGACTTGTGTTTGTGTGCTGAAACACCCGTGCAGACGACACGCTTTCCTGTGTGCAGTTGCTCCAGAGTTCTTGGTCCCGCTGTCAGATGTGGTGTGTGCGTTCGGGGAGACCGTCGTCCTCTGCTGCAAAGTCTGCGGACGCCCCAAACCCTCGGTCACCCTGAAGGGTCCCGACCAGAACCCGGTGACCAGCAACAGCCGCTTCACCATCGAGATCAGGTGCGTGCATCACTTCCCCTCTCGTTTCTGCCTTTGTCCCTCGTCCTTCACTCAGACTCTTGCTTCTCTTTTCACTCCCTTTGCTCTCCAGGGACACTGGCGACATCTTGTTGAAGATCTGCAATCTGATGCCTCAGGATACGGGCATCTACACCTGCGTTGCCGTTAACGACTGTGGCTCCTCCTCTTCCTCTGCCTCCATTAAAGTTCAAGGTGACGTTTTTTTTCTTTCTTTTTTAACAAGCATTTCATTAATGGTTCAGCAGGACTGTAGGGGTTTATTAATGGTCTTGTTTTGCTCCAGGTATCCCAGCAGCCCCAGGGAGGCCTGTAGCTCAGGAAGCTAGCAGCACAGGAGTGATGGTCCACTGGCCACCTCCAGCTTCGTCTGCTCACTGTGTCATCAGCAGCTACACTGTGGAGTACAGACAGGAAGGTCTGTGGGAACAGTCCAGTCAGAAGTTTGTTTTTTTTTCTCGACAAATATACTAAAACCTTTCCAACACCCTCATCTTCCCTCCCCATGCCCCGCCCTCAGACTCATTTCTGTGGCAGCAGGTGGTCAGCAGCAAGGAGGAGTGTGTTCAGATCGACGCCCTGATCCCCGGAGGTCACTATCAGTTCAGAGTCCGGGCCTCCAACCGCTGGGGAATCGGCCCACCGTCTGAGCCCTCTAACATGGTCACCGTGGCCAGCTGCAGTAAGTTCCCCATGTTGTGGCACGTCACGACAACCTCCTGTTGTGTTATTAACTGCACGAGCGGATGGCGACAACCGCCTCTGGGTTGGCCTGGAAGTGGCCGGGGTGGAGGCTGCTGACCAGCAGGTGACCTTTAACAGGAGCCGGGCTGGCAGCGCGGTAGCTTCACCGTGCGTTGAGCGCTTCCAGGACAACCTGGAAGGATCCAGGCAGCGGTTGCCATCTGACCGCGACTGCTGCCAGCCACCGGGCTCGCCTTTTTAAAAGTCTGCGGCTGACCCTATGCACTCATGTTGACACAGTCTGTGATCCTTTACAAGTCTAGGTCAGCGTTTCTCAACCTTTTTTCAGGCACCTTTCAAAAGTGAATAAAATCTCACGACACCCCAGAGTAAAATATAATCCAAAGCCACACTGCATCGCTCCGACTGTAAATGCATTTTTTTTTTTAAATAACCTGAACATGATAACTGCACCAGAGTAGGCCTCAGCAGGAAAGCTTCTTTTCATCCGTGATGTGCTTGCTTCCATCCATCATCCTTGTATTGCCTCTTTTTAGCCTTATCGCTAGCAGCTAGCTTTGGTACCTATGGAGCAGATTCAGAGCTGGTGGATGAAGGCTTGATGAAGAAGTCGGCTCCTCTGTGATGTTCCCTTCCTGTGGGGCTTTTCTTTTTAGAAAACCATCCATGATGCTGCTAAAAAGTTCTCTTTGCTATCTGTGAAATAAAATTCCAGTGCTTAAATGATATTACGACGTAAGCTAACTGGGCAGTCGCGTTGACCTTACGCTGACCCCGTACTGACGTTGTTAACATTGGGAAATGGGCATGTGAGACATATTTTTATTATTCATTTCATGTCCAATTATGTATCTTATTTATTTATTTACTCATTCATTCATAGGCAAAAAGTATGTATATATGTATGCATTCATATATTTATACAGTGGTACCTCTACTTACAAAATCAATTGGTTCTGGAAGTAGTTTCGTAACATGAACATTTCTTAAGTAGAGATGCTTTTTCCATGTAAATGCCCTAATCTGTTCCAAGCCCCCCAAAATTTGAACTTTATTTTTTTCTTATAAATTATAAATAATACATGAAATGACATAAAAACCTGTAAGAAATACATGTTAGAACTAGAAAAGCACTCAGAGAGCGCAGACCTCCACTAAACACAACAATTATCGAAAATTTGAAAGTGATCCAGAATCCAGGATTTCTTCCAGATTACACCCAAAATGAAATCAGTTCTTCCTTTTCACATTTCTGACAACTCCTGAAAATTTCATCAAAATCCATCCAAAACGTTTTGAGTTATCTTGAACACAGACAGAGAGACAGATAAACGCCGGCAAAAACATAACCTCCTTGGTGGAGGTAAAAATTGTTCATTTACCTGGTTTGCTGGGTTACGTTCATACTGACAAGGGGCCCTCCTAGCCAATGGGATGCCAGGAAGCTGCTAAGCGATAGCCAATGGCAGAGCAGCTCGGACGCACCGCTTTCAAACCGAGATACAGAGCCGACAAGTATGTTTACGTTCTGTAAACTCTGTGAACTGCGAGTAGCAGTGCGTACTGTATTTTTTGCCTTTCTTATGCTGAAATTTCTTTCGTAGCGAGAGGCAATATTTTCCCATTGAGACGTTTCGTAACCTGAAAATTTCATATGTAGAAACGTTCGAAAGTAGAGGTACCACTGTATATGAATGTCAGAATAGGTCATTTTTTTGACGACACCCCTGAAGTGGTCAGACAACACCCCAGTGTGCCGCGACACCCAGGTTGAGAAAGGCTGGTCTAGATTATCTGTTTCTGCTCTTTCTTGGTCCAGACTCCAGCTACGATGGAACAGGGATCCAGTGGAAGGAAAGCTTTGACTCGGCCTTCACTGAAATCTGCGAGATGGGAAGGTAAAACGTCATCTCCCTGCTTCAGTCTGCACCGATGGCTCCAACCAACCTGAGCTAGTCTTTGGGTAACTCTGCCAACTCTTCTTTGTTACCAGGGGACGGTTTTCAGTGGTGAGAAAATGTCTCAACAAGTCCACAAAGAAACAGGTAGGACATCACAGTGAAAGGTTTCTGTTGTCTTTTGGGTTGAGACTTCAGAGGCAGTCACAGGTCTAACTGCAGGAGGTCTGACCATAGTCGTACTGTAGATGAGTTTCCAACGCTGTCAGTTTAAACACAGCTGTATTTCAGCACCAGTTATTGAAGGTGAAGCCATTACATTTCAGAGAAGTAACTGGAAATCTGAGTTTGGCAATAACTTTTAACCCCACGGCCCGTTTACTTCCATCTAAAACCACATTTTTTTGTTTGAGTTGAGTCTTGTTTTTCCTCGGCCTGCAGCGTTTTATCATCTTTCAGTGTCTGTCAAGCTAGCAGCATGCGTCTCTTCTGTCCAGGTGGCAGTGAAGTTTGTGAGTAAGAAGATGCAGAAGAAAGAGCAGGTGGCCCATGAGGCAGACATCCTCCGCCACGTGCAGAACAACCAGCTGGTGTCCCTCCTGGACACGTACGAGTCTCCCACTTCTTTGATGCTCGTTTTGGAGCTGTGAGTCTGCCGCAGATGAATATGTCATCTTTAGTTTAGTTTGTCTGAAGTGAGATGTTGAGACGGCATGTCTTGCTGTTAACTGTGCATGTCAGATTGGAGGACGGACGTTTGCTCGACTACCTGGTTGCTCACGATGAACTGATGGAGGAGAAGGTGGCGTTCTTCATCAAAGAGACTCTGGAGGCCCTGCAGCACCTCCACACATGCAGGGTCGCCCACCTGGATCTCAAGGTCAGGACGGGACTTTGTGCCACATAAATAAAGTGCCAAAAATAAAAATAATCAAAGAATAGTTAAAACAGCTTTCAACTTTACAGTAGTGTGCAAAAGTTAGTGCTCATAGTTTTAATCTTTTCTGTTGTAAAAAAAAGAAGTTTTTTTTTAATATAATTTGATTGTAGCAGGTTTTAGGATTGATACACCCTCAAATGAACAACAACAAAGTTTCACAATGTGCCATTATTTATTTTACAAAAATTGACCCAAAAAGAAGACGGTAAGTTTGAGCCAGGTGCTACTGATGACCTGGTTATCAGCATAAATGTCTATACAGACGCATGAAAGACGTAAGAAATGGTCTGAGATGAGCAAATGTTGCCGCACGTCAGTCTGGAAAGACTCATGAAGCCATTTCTAAACAGCCTGGAGTTCAACATTGTACTCAGAGAGATCATTCACTAGTGGACAGCGTTTGAGACGGCTGCCAACGTTCTCAGCAGTGGACGTCCCAGCATGTTTACCCAAGCAACGCTCAGAGAAATACAAAAACTCCAAGAGCTGCGTGTCAGTCTTTGTCTTCTGCCTAAAAGAGCCTGGAAGTACACCTGAGAATCACAAAAATGCAGACCAAAGCGGAGCTGTTGGCGTTTACCCAACACACTTGGCAAAAACCAAACACAGTACTGCCACAGAAACATCTCGTGCCCAGTGTCAAGCACGGTGGTGGAGGGGTAATGATTTGGGATTGTTGTCCAGCCGCAGGACCCTGCAGGAAAACCTCTGTAGACCAGAGTATTGAAGACTGATAAACCGATGGAGGAAACAGTTGCTGCTAAAGGAGGATCTTTAAGCTTTTGGATCTCAGCATTACACTCATTATTGTTTTCCTTTTGTTAAATAAATGACGGCACAATGAGAAATATTGTCATTCATCTGAGTTTGTATTTGTGTGATACTGAGAGTCCTGATCAGATGATTTATATTTATATTATGTTTTCACAAAAAGAAAGCAGGATTAATGGGGAAAACTCACTTTTTCATAAGTGTAATTTTATTCATATTTTAGTTAGGGCTGGGCAACGATTAAAATTTTAATCACAATTAATCGCATTATTTTCCTGATTAATCACGATTAGTCGCATTGTATACGCAAAATCAAATAATGAATTCAAAAGTAGTGTAAAGGTCACTTTTATTTAAATATTCTGCTGCCATATGAACTAAAGTGCCATGACATTTGTTGTTCAACCATTTTTAACATCAGCACTTGTCAGCAACACATATTTAGTGTAAATCTCATCTTAAAAAAAGTAAAATAAAATAAAGCTTATTGCCACTACCAGGGCATTAATGTCATCCTGTTTTTATAAAAAAATAAAAAAAAAGTCTACAAACAAAATCCAACAAAATGATTGTGTCTCAGCACAATCAGAACATTAAAACAGGTAATTTCTGAGGTAACAGCAGAAACTTTTAACGGGGAGTTCAACTTGTCAGTTGTTACAAATAACCTTGTTTCTGTTGAATCCTCCGTCTGGGAGAACTTTAAAATGAAAATGTTCATGTTAAAGTTCTGTAACTTTATCAATCTGTGTATCAATCATTCTTTCCATTTTCAATTGTCAATCAAAAAAATAATAATAATAATTAAAAAGCAACATTTTATTACGTTTTTAGTTTTTTAATCTAACACAAAAAAATGAAAAAAAAAAGCCTGTTTTTTTTATATTTCAATTTTAGACTTGGATAAAAATACGAAATTATAAAACGGGCCACAGGACTGAATTTGTTTTATAATGGCGGACTGGACTTTCTGTTGTCATTACACATCTGTGCCACTAGATGGAGCCGCACTGCAGTAACCAGCTAGAGAATAGAGATGCGCGGATGATGTATATTTTAACCCGCAACCGCTTCTTAAAATCTCTATCCGCCCGCTATCCATTTGCAGGAACATTTTTTCACCAATTTTCAAAACCAAACCGACCCGCCATCCTTTTTAATAATATGTAAAATATTTTTTCTTATTATTATTATTTGAGTGCTTCAACCGCAACCCGCCCGAATTTAATTAAAGTATTATTTTTTGACGAGTCATCCGCCCGATATGCGGATTATCCGCTCCGCCCGCGGGTGCGCGGTTCATCTCTACTAGAGAACAGCAGGACAGTGAACACATGGAGCAGATCTGATGGAACATGGAGGAATGACACGAAAGTTTTGTTGCAGTCCAGAATTTTTGTTTCCAGACAGAATTGTTAATATTGCTACCTGAGTTACACAGATTTTTACCGTTCTCCATGTCTGTTTTAACTTTTCTGCATGTTTACCTGCGCATTCTCTTCCGGTTCTGCAGCAGCCAGTAACAGACTTTTCAAAACAAAAGCATGTGAGCGACATGCGTTGACCAGCGATAAAATAAATGTCGGCATTAATAAAATAACTTTAACTTGCCCAGCCCTAATTTTAGTACATTTTAGAGATGAAAAATTCAGGGTATTATTTGCTCTTTTCCCTTCCTCAGCCTGAGAACATCATGGTGGACCTCCACGCTCCTACTCCATCCGTTAAGCTCATCGACTTCGGCGATGCCGTCCAGCTGTCTGCCCACCGCCGGTACGTCCACCTCCTGCTCGGAAACCCTGAATTTGCTGCGCCTGAGCTCATCCGGGGGACGCCGGTCTCTGTCGCGACAGACGTGTGGAGCGTGGGCGTGCTATCCTACGTGATGCTCAGCGGCGTCTCCCCGTTCCTGGACGAATCTCCGGAGGAGACGTGCGTCAACATCTGCCGCCTGGACTTCTGCTTCCCGGACGAATACTTCAGCAACGTGAGCCAGGCCGCCAGGGACTTTGTGTCGTCGGTGCTGCAGCAGGATCCCAGGAAGCGGCCCAGCGCCACTTCCTGTCTGCAGCATCCCTGGGTGGGGCGCGGGGGCGCACGTGGCGGGGAGTACTCCAAGACGCCGCTGGACACGTCGCGGTTGGTCACGTTCATTGATCGAAGGAGACAGCTGCACGACGTCCGGCCCATCACCAACATTAAAGGGCTGGTGAGCAGCAGTGTGGGCAACACGCTGTGACGGAGAAGAGACGACAGACTCGGTCCGCCCACGGTTACACGAAAACGTCTTTGCTATTTATTAATGTGTGAATGAGAGAAGTAGATTTATGGTGCCTGAATCTTTTCAGTGGTGCAAAATTTCATCTTAGTTCTGTAGGACCACGGGGGCTCTCACATTTCAATAGAATAGCTGATAATTATCGCTGTATGATTTTCACCTACTGCAGACTGTTTTTTTTCTTTCCCTGTCCAGGGAGTTGTATCAAAGTTCATGTCTTCACAGGAAGTTCATCAGTGAAGATCCAGGTCATGTGTTCTGTCACCTTAAACCCATCTGTCTGATTTTTGTGCTTCATGTTCACCGGGGAACCCTGACAGAGTCCTGCAGCCTGCAGAACAAGGCGGGGTTCACCGAAGGTTCCCTCAGAAATCTGTGCTGAACGTCAGCTGTGTCTGGATGGCCGCTGGAAGCTGATATGCTCCCTTGTAATGTTCTGAAATATATTTAATTTGTCTGTTTTTTTTTTTTATCACAGACCTCCGAGTCTTGTATCAATTTGGTCCAGATGTTAAAACACTGCAGACAGAAATGCTGAAGCAATGTAACAGCCAGTCAGCAGGTAACACACCGGTCAAAAATCGCCTCATAAATTCCCCCGTCACACACCGGCTTAATAAACTCTGGGATTCACAATCACTCCATTCCTCTGTGTTTTGTTTTTACAGCTCAACATTTTTATAATTTGCTATTGTTTGCTGACCCTCCAAATCTGAACAGCTCACTGAATGTTTCGTTGGCCCCAAATAAAGTGGTTTTTACATGTGCAGCATTTTTTTTTTTTTTTACATTTACTATGTATATGCAATTTAATCTCAAAGCAGATTTTCTTGTGGGAATGTGAAGGGTGAATGTGTCCTTCACCAGTCCTCTCTGGCAGTAAATTCTAACATCTTTATTAATGTCTTAAATCCTGATTTCGTCAGAGAGGACTAAAAAACACCAGGAGTGAAACATTTAAAGACAAGACAATTAAAGAGACACGACGGTGAGGGTGTGGTGTGTGCTGGGTTGTGAAGTGTGAGCATTTTGTTGACTTGGTAGTCATTTCAAACAAACAAAATATGTTCTCACACTCAATATAAGCTGTCAGAAAAATGTATTTTTTCATCCAGTATGAGATATTTTTCCGATCAAAACATGAGACGTACTAGGGCTATCACTGGTTTATTTATGGAGAAATGAAAAATGCTGCATCTCTTTAAAACAAATGCAACTGCAGGTGCTGCCGTCTTGGTACAACTAAGGAGAGGATTTGAGTAAATCGACTTATATTCAATCACGTCCAGCTAGATGAGACTGGCGGTAAACTGAGAGGCGCCTTGTTCTGCAGACTGCAGCCACGCGCAGTAAAACTGGCTTCAGAAACATCTCAGTGTGTTAAATCAGGGTGAGTTCACACCTGCAGTTTGGTAGTTTTGGTCAAGCAGAAGATGATGCGTGTAGTTTGGCCCACTGATGTATTGCTTTAGTGTTGACATTTCAACATCAGACTTACCAAAAGACAGCAGAAGAACTTTGGAAAAGGTCGCGGCTCAACAGATGGACATGATTTGGTCATTTGGAAGGAAACGTAGAGTCGCCTTTGAAAGACCTCGGTGCACGTGCAGGATATTAAAGGTGAACTGCATCAACAGTGCAACCACGCAACAGTTTGTTGTAACTGAACCAAACATGCCCAGTGTGGACGCACCTGAAGATGGCGGGAAAAGTTTGGACCACTGAAAGAAGCTGTCAGAAACTGCCCACAAACTGTATGACATCTACAGGAATGAGTTCTGTTTTTTATTATGTTTCTTTTTTTAATCTGTTGAATGTATTGAGGTAAAACAATCACGTTGACACAATGTGAATTTTTTAAATGTTATTTTCTGCGGTAACTTTTACAAGTTTTCTATTTTGATTTGTGAAAACAGTGGAAAACCGTTATTAAGGATTAAAGCTGCTCTATGTAGCAACGCCACTTCTGACCACATTGGGGGGTAAATAGACAAAATAGCCACTGAAGACAGTGTTTAAATGAGTGTAATACCACTTTGTCCCTCTAGAGATGCACTTGAGCATTCTTGTGAGATGCTGCCCCCATGTGGCCCCTAGTGGTTCTGGTACATAGAGTGGCTTTAAAAAAAAAGGTTAAGATGTCTGTTTTGATAACAGTTTTGACAGAGGATGGCAGAAACAAACAGCCAGGTGAAAAGGATTTTTCAAATATGTTGATTAGTGGAAATCTAAGTTCAGTGGAAATCTCAGTTTCAGACTGTTGTTGTGGTTCTGTACAGGCTTCAGTTGTAACTGGACCCAGGGTGGAGCAGGCTGGATTCCAGTCTGAAGAAGTGAACGTGTGCTGGACTGAACCATCATAAACTGCTTTAAACTGAAGCAAACGGGGCGAAGACGAGAGCTGAAGTACAAATAGGTGAAACACCTTCTCCTGCAGGACACATGGAGGACATTACTGAAGATTTGTTCATACCTCGGTTTACAGAAACTTTGTTAGACGTGGGTAGGTAGTTTACAGAACAGTAGAATAATCAGGGAAGGCCTGCATGTAAAAACCACCAGGGACGGTTTGAATTCAGTCTAGAGGCGTGTCTGTTTCTGGAACAAAAACCTGAGACGTTTCACACGAAGACGCAGGAAGAAGAAACTCCACTGGTTTGACCACCAGCCACTGCGGCAAAGATGGGCTGATGTGGCTCTTGGAACGATGTCGTGGGGAGAAATTTACCATCGAGTTTTTGCTCATGAATGAATGTAGTTTTAGAGTGTGTTCTGCTGTCACCAAAAGGTTTCGCAAACGCTCCGACCATTCTGCATCTCCCTGGAAGCGTTCTGGCTGTCGCAGTAGAAAGGATTCACTTTAGCAAACGCAGACATCTCACTGATTTTAGCTCATCCATGCACACCTGGACCTGGACATCCGTGCACACCTGGACATCTGTACACACCTGGACATTCATGCAGACCTGGACATCCATACACACCTGGACATCCATACACACCCAGACATCCGTACACACCCGGACATCTGTACACACCTGGATATTCATGCACACCTGGACATCCATACACACCCAGACATCCGTACACACCTGGACATCTGTACACACCTAGACATCCGTACACACCTGGACATTCATGCACACCTGGACATCCATACACACCTGGACATCCATACACACCTGGACATTCATGCACACCTGGATATTCATGCACACCTGGACATCCATACACACCTGGACATCCGTACACACCTGAAAATCTGTGCACACCTGGACATCTGTACACACCTGTACATCCATGCACACCTGGACATCCATACACACCTGGACATTCATGCACACCTAGACATCAGTAAACACCTGGACATCCATACACACCTGGACAGCCATACACACCTGGACATCCGTGCACACCTGGACATCCGTGCACACCTGGACATCTGTACACACCTGGACATCTGTACACACCTGGACATTCATGCACACCTGGACATCCATACACACCTGGACATCCATACACACCTGAAAATCTGTGCACACCTGGACATCTGTACACACCTGTACATCCATGCACACCTGGACATCCATACACACCTGGACATTCATGCACACCTAGACATCAGTAAACACCTGGACATTCATGCACACCTGGACATCCATACACACCTGGACATCTGTACACACCTGGACATTCATGCACACCTAGACATCCATACACACCTGGACAGCCGTACACACCTGGACATCCATACACACCTGGACATCCGTGCACACCTGGACATCCGTGCACACCTGGACATCTGTACACACCTGGACATTCATGCACACCTGGACATTCATGCACACCTGGACATCCATACACACCTGGACATCCATACACAGCTGGACATCGATACACACCTGAAAATCTGTGCACACCTGGGCATCTGTACACACCTGTACATCCATGCACACCTGGACATCCATACACACCTGGACATTCATGCACACGTAGACATCAGTAAACACCTGGACATTCATGCACACCTGGACATCCGTACACACCTGGACATCTGTACACACCTGGACATTCATGCACACCTAGACATCCATACACACCTGGACATCTGTACACACCTGGACATTCATGCACACCTGGACATTCATGCACACCTGGACATCCATACATACCTGGACATCCATACACACCTGAAAATCTGTGCACACCTAGACATCCATACACACCTGGACATCTGTACACACCTGGACATCCATACACACCTGGACATTCATGCACACCTAGACATCAGTAAACACCTGGACATTCATGCACACCTGGACATCCGTACACACCTGGACATCTGTACACACCTGGACATCTGTACACACCTGGACATTCATGCACACCTAGACATCCATACACACCTGGACATCTGTGCACACCTGGACATATGTACACACCTGGACATTCATGCACACCTGGACATCCATACACACCTGGACATCTGTACACACCTGGACCTCTGGACAACCTGTCCCATCTCAGCCTCATTTACTCATTCAGTGGCCAACTCGTTTCTTTTCTCTGTTGTTTCAGCAAATATATATATATATATATATATATATATATATATATATATATATATATATATATATATATGTATATATATATATATATATATATATATATATATATATATATATATATATATATATATATATATATATATATATATATATATATATACACATATATATATATATAAACCAGTCACTTTGGCATCATTTCAAGGATCCAGTTACCAGCTGGTAAAAGCCAAACTGCTATTCATTCATGTTTTCTGACTTTTCTTATCTGAATTTGCTTTGCGGCTTCATCGAGGTGATTCACACGCTGTTGATTGCATTTGTGTTACACATTATGTATGATTCTCTATTTTCTAATTGTGTTTCTTCAAAGTTCAAACAGCATCTACCGCCGCTGACTCTTGATCCTCTTCATCCTCTTCATCCCTGATCAGTATCACCCATCTACGTGCCAGTGGATATAAATGGATCAGTCTAAATAAACAGGAATAGACGTTATCAAAGCAATGATATAATAACAGTTTTTTGGATCAGATCCTCAGTCATCCAGGTCGATGTAGCCCTGAGCTGCTCCAACAGAAGCATCTCTGTTGAGTCTTAAGAAGCTTTCAGATGAGGGAAATGTCTGAATGACATCCATTAAAGATCTGAAATGCACGGTTTTTCATGTCTTTGTCTTTACACACTGTATCTTCCAGATTTTTTTTTCCTTTCAGCAGAAATTAAGCCACATTTTAACATAAATTCGCAGTTGTTGGTTGAACACATGAATGGTGTCCTGTGACCCAATATTACAGAATGAAAGAAAGAACAGTAAGGCATGGCCCACATAAGCAACACTCTCACCCTTAGATATTTTTCTTCTTCTTCTTTCTCTTTAGGAGTCATCACATGAATCATTTCCTTTAGGGATGCACGATAACTGTTTTTTAAACCGATAACCAATAACTGATAACTTTCAGCTACTAAAGCCAGATACCGATACAGATAACACACACATATACCTAAGATCATTACATCAATACTATGAACAAATGAATCAAAAATAGTTTGGCTCTTTAAATGAACGGATATTTATTTTTTACAATGAAAATCTATTGTCAAGCCTCTCAAACATTTTCATAAAGCTATCAAACAAACCTATTTGATATCTCACATCAACTTAAATAAGGTGCATTACTGACTGATATAAAAAAATGATGGAAATACATGCATGAGAATTACAAACTGAAAAAGATTTATGTTTAAAAGGATTTTGGCTTGTGGTTCCATTTAAATTAATACCTTTAAAGTAAATGAGGTTCAGTAGTTTTTTTTAATCTCATGGAATCTTGAGATGATGGAGAGCAGAGGGGAGGGGAGACTTGTTGCTGACTTGCTCAAGTTAGCGTTAGCTCACGTTAGCGCAATTTCAAAACTCCATGGAAGCGATTGTTATGTTGTAGGTGGCTGATCAGGTTTTACGTATTAAAGCTTGTGTTTCCCTCCTCGTAGAATTCGCTGGAGGATTCGTCACAAATAACCACCAAACTATCTTCTTCTGAAACTTTAACAAAGTTCCATACCATCGCCACGATGTTTGTTTTCATCAGCATGCTGTGCTGCAGGCTGCATTCAAGGTGTAACGTAAATTCCCACGTTCCCTCGTTTGCTAGTCGTTCTTTCAGCCTTTTCTATTTTTATGTGTAACATGTGGTTAAATACTGCGAATATAAATTAAAGTCAGCAACTACTAAAATTATGACTGAGTTAACAAGTTGTTTTCTGGCATGAGGGGGTATTCTTGATTTTACTTATTGAGTATTCATTTTTCTGATTATGCCGACGTAGCTTGAACATAACATTCACTGCCGGTCATTCAAGGCTCAGAGGGAGCGAGGCACTACTGTGTTGACAATAATATATATGTTATCGGGGCTTTTCATCATGATATTGGACCTATCGAAGTGACATCATAATTTCCTGTTATCGGTCCGATAGTTATCGTACATCCCTAATTTCCTTTAAGATGGAATCATTTCCATCTGAACGTATCTTCCTAAGACAAAAACCACATCTCTTGGGTCCGTCCTCGGTGTCGGTGTCTCGTACATCTCGTCATAAGCCTCCTGTTCAGGCTTCGCTGCCTCACTCCTTGCTTTACGCTGCATCTCTTTGTTCTCCCGCCTACTTTTGCCATCTGTCTTGCTGTCTCATTTGTTCTTTGTTAATCTTGAACTGAACCTGAACGTCCTCATTCCACCACCAAGTCTCTTTATTTCCCGTCCTCCGTCCAGGCAGTGCGCCAAGCGTCTTCCTGCCTGTCTCCTTTTCTGCTGTGGTTGCTCAGTCATCTGGCAGCTCTGAACCAGCCAGCAGCCTTCCTTCATCACCTTCCACCACCTGATCATCTTGATATTTTTCCTCTTTTGTACCACCGGAGTCATCCTGCATCCCACCGCTGTCTGGATTTACATGTCAGGATCAGACTGTCTGGTCTTTGAACTGCTCATCTCTCCTTCTGAGGCAGTTGCGTGCAACGCAACGAGACTATTGCCATTGCTGAAAGAAAGAAAATACATCCCAGGAAACAACTGAGTAAGTCATGAGTTGGGAGATTTTGATAAATGCCTGAAGTAAACTCAAGTATGATGAAGAAAAATCTTAATAAAGTTGATTGTAGGATTTTCCTGATTTCCTTGCAGACCCTGGATTAGTCGCAGGTCTGTCGTTGGTGGTTTCCTGCAGCTCTGCAGTTCTCCTGCCTCCACAAATTCGTTTACTTCATCTGAACTCGGGGTCTTCTTGAGATATAAAGAATAAAAAAAAACAAAATGTGTATGTACTAGTCACTATTCATCAATTCCCATTTCCAGATTAAGCCAGATGATCACATAGTTTAAGTAATTTCAGGGGAAGAGGACCCAGGATTATCAATCAAACCTTCTCCAGGAACGTCCGTCAGTCATCATTGATCCATCATCGTCCATCGTCCATTGAGAGTTTAACCCTGGTCAGACTGCGCCAGAGATCACTCCTCCTTCCCACAATGCATCTGTCATGGCTTGCTGAGCCAGGGGGCATCGAGGTGGCCCCACTTTGTTGAACGCTGCGTTCGTGCTGATCTTTGTAGAGGAACATTCGGCTGTATGAGGCGACACGTTTTTGTACGGGCTTCCTGCTCCGTTCCTGCTGGTTTGTTACTCTTTACTAATAAAGAACCTGCTTGTTTGTATTTCTGTGCCTCGTGTCCCTCTTTGAACGGAGACTGGAAGACAGTTTGACCACTAGGTGGTGCTGTAACCTTCCTTATCTTTGGTTGAAGTCAGCAGATGCCTCACAGATAAGACGTTCAAAGTGAAAGCAAGACTGTGACACTTTTATTGTATTTCATTTGATTTGTTTCATTAAATGTACTTGGAAACCCTGAGAACACTTCACAATATTCTAAAAGTGTACTTATCTTCCCAAAGATCATGTAAGATTATCTAAAGTGCAATGTAACCATGTCGTGAACATTATAAATGGGGAGTAAATCTACTACACAGATACTAAATGACCTTAAAGGTAGGATAAGTCATTCTTTGCATTTTTTTTTTTTTGTCACTTTTTCACATTCAGTGAACATCTGCTCACAATCCACTTGGTCTCAGTGTTTTGTTGAAGATTTATGTCAAATACAAACAGATGTGACATCATTCCCACCAGAGAGACGACAAATCTGCAACAAACCTGAGACAGACAGAGGAGTTTGCTGTGAATCCGTAAGTCTCCATCAGCAGCGTGGAGTTTGTGCAGGACAGATGACCTGTGTGATTGCTACGATGCTACGAAGCACCAGTCCCAACGTGTAACGTTTCAAAATGATAATTTCAACACAAACAAGGTGTTGTTAGATCGGAGACTCTGCCGGCTACAGACACGTCTGTCTCGTTAATGTGCGACAAAAACTCTGGCAAAAACAAGCCAAAGAGTTAAACTGGGCCGCTCACCAAAATGAGTCAAGGACAGTTGTATTTGGATGGAAAGAAGAACCAGTAAAACGTTATTAGTTTTCCAGTCCGGGACCTGAGAAAGATCAAATGGCACATGTGGTGCCAAAATGTGCCACATTTGCTCAAACCGGTGTTAAAACATCTGGAAAACTGCTCAGGTTCAGCACAATTACTCATCAGATTTACCCATATATGATTACTATATATTTACTAGGTCCCACATGAACTGGGCTACAAGCTTTTGATTGAATGATGGTTCAATGATGGATTTTGACTTTTAGGCAGAGATTTAAAAATAAAAAAAAACAATTTTACTGCTCCAGGTGGATTTACTCTGACCCAGTAGCACATATTCTGGTTCTGACACATCTGTTGTCACCTGACATGTCTCAGATTTCTTCTAAAACCGGGATTACACACACACAGCCATTCTAGTTATAAAGTTATACTCCATTTATTTTTATGGTACCTTTATTTATCAAAAAAAAAAAAAAAAAATTCAAACAGGAGGAAAGAAAAATAAAACCAAAAAAGGTCTCGTGATGAAGAGATCAAATGCACAGTTTAGCCGTGAGTGTAGCTGGCAGTGTCTCAGCCTCCACTACAACAGGGGGCGCTGCTGTCCACTGTCTGCTCGTTAGCATTGAGTGTTTTCTGGTTAACTTATTATCCCACACACCAACAACACATAAATCTTTAGTTAGTTTAGCTGGCAGCAACAAAATTGAACAGTGGTGTGCCAACTGTGGTTCACGTACCACCGGTGGTACGTGAGCACTCTCTAGTGGTACGCGGGGAACGTCATGACTTTCCACATTTTTTCCACATTTTCACTTAAATAAAAATTGGAAACATACAATACATTATAAATACGTTTCAAATGAAATGTGTAGCTTGAGACAATTAAAACTGTATCTTTCAAAAAAAAAAAATATGTTGCATATTCAGTTGCAGTGCAGATGTAACAACTTTTGAGTGTGTTTATTTTGCTCTGTATGAGAGTATGAGTATATGAGAATTGTTGGTCAGAGATGTAAATGTCTGGATTCAGTAAAGTAACAATTCAGGCCATAAATAACCACAATAAGGAACTAGAAAAGCACTCTGAGAGTGCAGACCTCCACCAAGCACAACAATTCCCCCATATAGCAATTTACAGATTGCGATGAAATCCCCCTTCTGGATCAGAACCGGATCAGCCTTTGAAATTTGATAGAGGTTTCCATTGTCAATCTCTGAGTCAAATTTCATGAGTTTTGGGCAATAAAACACCCTATACACCATAAACAACCAGTCAGATTGAGTGAGCCACGCGCTTTGAAGCAGTCCCACCCTGATGTATGATTTCATTAACCAGCACGAGCTGTGGAGCCTCAAACTGAACGGACGGTGACGCTGAGGCGCGCATGTGTGAGCCAGGGCTTCAGTTTAGTTTGATTTCATTTGCACTACGATGCTATACTTTAAAACTGCAGTTTGAGTCAGACCGATGCAGAGATTCACCTTCTCTGACCCATCAATCAGATATTCATTTGAATCAATTTGAATTTGAATGATGCCAATAAATCAAGTTATTTCAGAAACAGTAGAGAGCCACGACAAACTTTGTCCTGGTCTGTAAAAGGCGAACTCATAGTTTTTGAACTGGAAAGAGAACAAGTAACACACACACACACGCACACACATACACACACAGCCGTGCTCACGGGTCAAAACAAAATGCTGAGCACAGCTACTTTAAAATGAAAGCCTGAACCAACAACAGAGCTGTGTGTTTTTGTGTGTGCGTGTCACAACCATCACAGCAGGTCAAAGTCAGGAGCTGCCTGGTCCTGCTGCTGATGCACGGACTGGTCTGACTGGGAAAAAATAAAAAATTAACTGGTGGCTGATAACATGGCAGATGCCATCACGAAGAGAAAACCAGGAGGACGAGGAGTTGTGAACGTTGAGGTAAGTTTTTGACTTTTTCTTCTGTTAGTTTATTCTGTATTTCAGAAACACAGCAGATAGAGTCTGTAAATGTGTCACTTCTACTTGAAGGTCGGTAATGTGGCGCCTGAAAGTGACTCACAGCCAGATCCATCAGCTTAGTTTGTGGGTAGAGGATTGATTCGACACTTTATTTGGCTTCACTGGGAACGTGAGCAGTGTCTCTGGAGGAGACTCCTCTGCCACAGCTGATGTCATCACCATCTTCTACAGTCAGTCTTCCTCTTTGGATGCTGCTTTGGCCCTCGCAGCACTCACAGTATATCAATGGCTTCCTCGGCCACATCTGGCCCGGGTGACACCTCACAGTCCCGTCAGTGGGCCAAAGGTCGCCCAGATCCAGTCTTGCTGGTCTCGGTCTCCTCTTCTGCTGATTTCTGATTTAAACTCAGCCTTTTTCTTCAAAGTATTTTTGTATGAAACATAAATCAAGTGAAGTTAGGTGACCAGAGATGAAACTATATGATCTCTGAGAGGCAGAAAAGGAAAACCAACAGTGGACAAACTGTTAAAGTTTTATCATCAGGAGGTATTTTCACATCCATTTTTTCCCTGTGGGTTGTATTATCTTATCTGGCTGCAGGGGCAGTACTGAGCTGGACAAGGACTCATTGGTTTCAATGCATCATCTAAGTCGGGTGTCAGACTCATTTTTTCACTGAGGGCCACATCAGCATCATGGTGGCCCCTGAAGGGCCAGACTGACAGCATGAATGTAACAAAATGCAATGTAAATCAAAATAAATTAAACTACATCTTGTTAAATAACTATTTCTGTATTTATTATGTATTCAAGTTTTAAATATTTAAGTCATTATTATATTAAACTAAGGGTTTGTGGTCTTGAACCTGCTCTTGCACAGGTGATGTTTACAGAGACTGTTACCATGATAACGGTCTAAGAGTATCCATCACCTCGGTTTCTGAAACGGGCCTCACTGAACCCTCTTGCTCGGAGTCAGGTTCTTTGTGAAACAGAAATCTCAGTTTCTATGGAGCAGCTGGCACATCTGCAAAGGAAGCATCACAGCTGAAGGCAAATAGAATCACACTAAAGCAAACTGTCACTGCTGCGTCATTTTTAACTTTAACTCGTTCTGCTGTAGGCTGCCTTTTAATTCTGCTGCCATTCTTTGTTCTTCTTGCAGGCTAAATTTAGCATACTTAGCTCTGTGTTTGCTGCCAAAATGCCAACGTAGATTATATTCTTTCACGACTGACACCGACCCATAACACAAAAGACATACTGTTTTTTCACCTTGAGGTACAAACTTGTCATTGTTTTCCCATCATTCATGAAACTGTCTTCCTTGTGCATCAATAATTCTTTTCTTGGACATGTTGGGGTTAGTTTATAGAGGTTTTTCTGAAGTCCTTCAGTTCTGAAAATTGTCTTGATGTCTTCCTCACGGTGAAATATTGTTATTGTTGTGGGTAATGATGAAATGCATTATAGGGGATGTAGTTTACAGTCAATATGTGTTTTAAAGTGGTGTAAGCTCATTTTAAGTCTTAAAATGTTGGTTTAAAATTTAAGGGAATAATGCACAAGCTCTCAAGGGCCACATAAAATAACGTGGCGGGCCACATTTGGCCCGCGGGCCTTGTGTTTGACACCAAGTTGATGACAGTCATTTGTGTGCTCTCCTCACTCTGTCCTGTCTTCCCTCTCTTTTTCTTTCTTTACCCGGCTGGTAAATCCAGCCAGGTCCTGCTCAAGGTTTCTTCCTCTTAAAATGGAGTTTTTCCTTGAAACTGTTTGGCTTAAAGGGAGTTTGTTTTTACTCGCCTTTTTTCTTTGTTGAGGATTTAATATTATATTTTTAGTAAATGATATTTGCTGGTCATGCTCTGGGTCTCTGTAAAGCGCCTAGAGACAACTGACGTTGTAACAGACGCTATACAAATAAAATTAAATTGAATTAAATAGTAGTTAAGTAGTAGTTAAGCAGAGAAACGATGACTTTATATTAAATAATATAAATGATAATGTAAAGCACCTGGATGCCACGTCCCCTGGTGTCGGTGATGGGGATCACTGTCATCATTTCCCTCTCCCTCCGTCCACAGATCCAACATTCCTCCTCCTCCTCCCCACCTTCTGTCTGGCAGGGATTTCAGAGGAAGGTGAGCCTGCTGCTGCCGTACGTCTGGCCCAAAGGCACCGACGCTGCAGGGACTAGTGCTGCTGTGTTTGGGCCTGCTGGCAGCAGAGCGACTGGTCAATGTCCTGGTGCCCATTTACTCCAAGAACATCGGTAAGATCACCAGGAAACCCAGAAAAGAGCGAACCTTCTTCATATTCAAAAACAGATTTGGTTTAAACTGGAGCACAATTGTGCTTCTGTATTTTTTTATTATCATAATTAACCAGAATAATATCAGCTGATACAGCTGTGTCCTGTTGTTCGTCTGCTGCAGTTTGCTCTTAAACCTCTAGATGGTAGTGTGGTCACATGTACCTCTTCCCTCTCAGGAAGGCGGTGTTCAGGATTTCAGGACGTTTGGGGTCGTTATTAACCTTTTCTGACTTTTGCTGCTGTTGTCGTTGTCGTGTAGACCATCTCCTCTAAGAAGAGCTTCTTCTGCCATGTATGACACTGAAGACAAGCCTAACTCAGTCCAGTCAAAGACAGTCCCATTTATATCAGCTGTCATTCAGTCGGTCCAATTCATTCCAACAGATTCAAAGTTCACATTAAAAAATGGTTGGAACACAGGAAAGGGAGCCCAACATACACAGAGTGATTAGTCCTGGTATGTCACGGACTGTATCATGGTGGGTCCCTCAGTAGTCTGAGGGTCCGTCAGTAGAGCTGAGCGATTTTATCGATTCTGCAATATATATATCAATATTTTATTTCCCCAGAGAGTATAGATTTTTCAGCCGCGGGTATCGATATTCTAATCTTCTTTCAAAACCCCTATGTCCCACCTTTAAAAGCTTGCAAGCAACAATTTGCACTGTTTAAATAAATGAAACTATTTTTCTCAACAAATCTTTTCTTCATTTTGTCCAGCATTTGCAAGCTGCCTGTCAGCCATATAATGTGTAATTGATGCTTTCAGTTCAATTAATTCAAACAAAGACATTGGAACACTCACAAGATGTCACCAAAATCACTTTGTCCCTTTTAAAATCTTTCGGAAAATAATGTAAATGTATTGTAAGATGAATATCGATATATATATATATATATATATATATATATATATATATATATATATATATATATATATACATATATATATATATATAGTATCATGAACCGAATATCGTGTATCGTATCGTATCGCGCGATTAGTGTATTGCTACACCCCTAATGTCAGCATAATAAAGTGGATGGTCCGCATCACCAGCCCCTAACTAATGTCCAGTTTTATCAAAAAGAACAGTTTTGAGCCTGATCTAAAAGGTAGATGGGGCTCAGGATGCAGACACGCTCACTGGGACCTGGTTCCACAGGAGAAGAGCTTGATAACCGAAGGCTCGGCCGTGTGGACGCTCGAGGAAATAAGCCTGAAGTCTGAGAGAAAACTCCTCTGTTTGTAGTATGTGTAAAGATTTCCATATTATCCCAGCAGAGCACTTCAGTCAGTATTACCTGCATGAATACATGGTTCAACAGTGCAGAGGTCTGGTCCTGGTCAGTGTCTCTACACCTGCAAATATCTGGAGTGCTAACAACACAGGTGTTCTTAGGATGAAGATTCATTAGATTAACAGGTCACGTCTGTGCTGCAACACATGTACTGTGGAGTGTAAATCAAGGGCGTCACCATGGTATAGACATTGGGGGGGTCCAAATGAGAGCCCTCCCCCAGAATTTTTTTTAAAGGTGCATTTCCCACAGTTCTGTGATTTTTATTTATTGACCATCTGAAATCACATTTTAAGGAATAGTCTGCAATTTCTCTGAGACAGTAGCGAATAGGATAGCTTCCAGCTGGGAAAAATTACCTGCCTAAAGCATGCTGATGTAAATATTGTGATTGGAACAACAAAAAGTCCATAGCACACGATGGACTTTTAATTCCAAGTTAATTTGTATTTTGTTGATTTGTCTCAAAATGAATGTCTGCACATTTACACTGAAACATTTAATGTGAATGAAATCATAGATTTGTACAAAGAATTAAATGTAAAATATTGATGTTAATTGAATATATATACAGATTTATTCATTTGACATTAAAAAAAATAGTGTGGCCTGTCCTTACACAATCCCTCTCCCTGTCTCTCTGTGCTGCCTGCATTATGACCAGATATTATTATTGGACCAGAAGAATAACTGACCCTGAGGAAAATTTTATTTAGAATATTCCGCTTTTCTTACTAGTTTTATTTACTGCTGACATGTAGGCTTAGGTTAAAACAATATTTACACATAATATTGGGGGGGGGACAGATTGGTATTTTCCCAGTATTGGGGGGGACACGACCCCCCCAAAGAATGCGTGGTTACGCCCATGGTGTAAATGCATCAAAGGTAAAGACAGTTATGATGTTGTGCAAATAAAACAGATCAGTTGAGGTCAGATGGACATTTCAACCATGTCATGGGCTCTGCAACTGAATTTAGAACATCACAAAGGTGTTTGAAAAGCACCAGGCTCTCAGCGCCACTGTCAACAGATCAGTGATGACAGGGAGTCTACTACTGCACTGCTGCACGCCACATTAAATGTTTTACCTTATGGCTTACGTCTTCTCGTTGAATTTCTAGCACCCACTGGTATCGGTGATGGAATTGATAAGTTTAGAGGTGTTTGCTTTTGATTCTTCATGAAATTTGGAGGTGGATCAGGTTTTTGATTCTCACCTCTGGTCAGCACAGATGTGCTTCACATACTGTTTTCAAAATCATTATTTAACGTTTCAGTCATTAAATACTACAGTATATCCGCGATTTGACATTGTTTACCCGGAGACGTGTTCTCCCGTCCGGTCTGAGAGGATAACACAGCTCATCACAATAATGACTTCACAAGATATGCTTCCACTTAACTTTGTGGAAGGTAAAGGCTTCAGGAAGCTAATGTTGCTGTTTCGATGTTTCAATAAATTGTGCTAAATTTTCACTGTTTTCTGGGTGTTTTCCTTTTTTTTAGACTAGTCGACTAGTCTTAATTAAAATTTTCATTTAGTCGACAGGGAAATTAGTTGCCAGGAACATCCCTAGTACGAAGAGCCAGTTTGAAAAGAATGTGTCTTCGACACCTGAACCCTGCTGGTCTGATCTCAGCATGCAAAAAAATGACTGCAAATAATGAACTTAACTTTTGCTGAGTTGGATAATAATACGTTAACAGGTTATCCAGAAAACACTTTCACTCAGGGACAGAGAGTCTTAACCTTCTCCTCAGATTTAAAACAAGATATCAAATATGACCTGGTGACAAGAAATGAACCAGCTTCAACTCAGTTCGGGTCAGAAAGTCTTAAAAATGTCGGCAGAACTGAATTATTAAAACTGTAAAGACAGAAGAGCGTCAGAGCGGTGGTTCAACTCTCAGCTGGAGAGGCTGACTTTATCTCCGAGGGCCTTTTGCCTTTTTCTATTTCGTACACAAGTCTGCTTCTCCCACAAGGCAACGACCCAGAAGTCTCCACTTCAGAGGAAGTAGGCGTCCACTTTGTCTTCAGCTGCTTTTCCCTTTCAGTTAAACGGCCGTTTGGCTTTTGGATTGACATGAAAGAAAGAGCCGGTGCATCGAGAACGAGGCTGAGCGCTGCTTTGTGCCATGAGGAAGGCGTGGAGGGGGTTTCGTGTGTGTTTGTGTGTGCATGAGGGGAGGGGGGTCGTCGTTGATGTGTGCGTGGAGGGTTTTCAGGGACGTCACCCCTCCTGCCAGTCATGCTTAGCCAGCATTAGCGCCCTTTTTCGTGGAGTTAACTCACCGGTACAACGGAGGTTTTGTGTCTTGGTCTGCCGCCCCCCCCCCCATTCCAGGACGTGATGCCAGAGAGCTGTGAGCACCCCCCACTGAAGAAACACACTGACAAGTTAAAGAACGCAGACAAAACACATCTCCTCATTCACTTCTGTTCTTCTGTAATGTATGTCTACCTTCTTTTGTCCTTCTTCCTTTTCTCTCCGTCCAGCGCCTCTATTTGTTATTCTTGTTTTCTCGATTTCATCACGATTCCCAGAACTCGTTCAAAACGGCAATGAATATGAAAGAGACTGTGTCTGTTTCTGCTGGGAGGAGGTTAATTAAATCAGAAGCTCAAGTTAGAAGAAAATGTGACAGATATATCCTTTAATGTTAAATACAAAATGTAGGTCTGAGATCTGAATCTACTCAATGTACAAACAGTTTCATTACTTTTTCTGGTATTTTGTAGTAAAAGAAACCAAATCACAGAGAGAACATAAAACATTATATGTAGGGCTGGGCAACGATTAAAAATTTGAATCGCGATTAATCGCATTATTTCCCTAATTAATCATGATTAATCGCATTGTATATGCAAAATCTAATAATGAATTCAAAAGTAGTGTAAAATGCACTTTTATTTAAACGTTCTGTTGCCATATGAACTAAAGTGTCATAACATTTGTTGTTCAAACACTTTTAACATCAGCACTTGTCAGTAACACATATTTAGTGTAAATATCATCTTAAAAAATGTAAAATAAAATAAAGCTTATTGCCACTACCAGGGCATTAATGTCATCCTGTTTTTATGAAAAATAAAAAAAGTCTACAAACAAAATCCAACAAAATGATTGTGTCTCAGCACAATCAGAACATTAAAACAGGTAATTTCTGAGGTAACAGCAGAAACTTTTAACGGGGAGTTCAACTTGTCAGTTGTTACAAATAACCTTGTTTCTGTTGAATCCTCCGTCTGGGAGAACTTTAAAATGAAAATGTCCATGTTAAAGTTCAGTAACTTTACCAATCCGTGTATCATTCATTCTTTCCATTTTCAATTGTCAATGAAAAATAAAAAGTGACATTTTATTACATTTTTAATTTTTTAATCTAACACAAAAAAAAAAGCCTGTTTTTTTTATATTTCAATTTTAGACTTGGATTAAGAATACGAAATAAAAAAACGGGCCACAGGACTGAATTTGTTTTATAATCAAGGACTGGACTTTCAGTTGTCATTACACATCTGTGCCACTAGATGGAGCCGCACTGCAGTAACCAGCTAGAGAACAGCAGGACAGTGAACACATGGAGCAGATCTGATGGAACATGGAGGAATGACGACAAAGTTTTGTTGCAGTCCAGAATTATTGTTTTTCAAACAGAATTGTTGATATTGCTACCTGAGTTGCTACCAGAACTGTAAAGTTCACGGATTTTTACCGTTCTCCATGTCTGTTTTCTGCATGTTTACCTGCCAATTATCTTCCGGTTCCGCAGCAGCCAGTAACAGACTTTTGAAAACAAAAGCATGTGAGCAACATGCGTTAATGTGCGATAAAATAAATGTTGGCGTTAATAAATTAATGAGTTAATGCAATAATGACGTGTTAACTTGCCTATCCCTAATTATTTATTTGCTGAATGTTCTGACTTTGGAAACAAACTGGTTTCTATACAGAGTTTGGATCTTCTGGGTGAACAGCTGAATAGAAAGAATTAGGAAACTGCTTGGAGATGTTAACTGGGAGTTGGTTGTTCCCAGTCAGCTGTGTCCAAAATCTGGAGCCAGTGCTTGAAAAACTGACAATGTGAAAGGAAGGCGTCACAGGGAAGGTGTCACAGTGTCTGGATGGAAATGAAAGACAGACGAGCCAACAGGGAGACGCTGGAATTTCAGTTTGGTGCACGTCCAACTGTTAAGGATGACTTTCTTTATTTTTTTTCTTTTTGCTGCACTGTAAAAAAAAAATTTGTAATATAACAAAATTTTACTGTCTATTTTACAGATTTATTCTGTATTTTTAAAATACATTTTAATTTACAAAAATAGACTGTGATTTTACATGTCAAATGTAAAATAACATTAAATCACTGTAACTGTGAAAACACACAATATTTCTGTTCTTTTACAAAAACCCCAATTAGAAATACATACATTTATTGTTAAAATACATTCACAAATATATCTAATTTCACAAATATTTGTCTGTTATTTAAGGGAATAAATTGTGAAATTCAACTTTAAAACTCTCAAAAAAAAAAAAAGGAAAAAATCATTTTAAATTACTGAGGAATTAATAGTAAAAATTTGTAGTTTTACTATAATTTCTTTGTTAATTGACTAATATTTTTATTGAAAATAACTACAATTACTCTCATTTCTAGATGGTAACATTTATTAACATTATATTAATAAATTTTTATTAATTGTAGTTATTTTGAAAGGACATCTAAAGAGACATAGGGAAAGGAGAAAGCTTGAGAGGGTGAATAATAAAGAGCTGGACTTGCTAGTGATCTGGCAGGTCCTTTTGGGTCGTTTCCCAGCCTCCTTTGCAGCCCTGGTTGTTTAGGTGCTTATCTGTGTTTATTTGTTAGCTATTTGATTTAATGCTGCCATGTAAAGTCTCTTGCTGGTTTGACCCACTGTTGATTCATACTCCTAACATTTGACATGTTCATTTCTGTCACTCTGAGTTAATTCTGTCTGTGTTCGAATGAGTACCCGTGAGTTTGTTTAATAAAGTGTGTAAAACAAAACTTGTGCTGCACAAAAACACCAAGTTAACAAAATACTCCTTTAGCTAGGTCCATGGCTCTGTCAAGTGTTGCAGACCAGGATCCACTACAATGCAAAGAAATTGTAGCAATTTTCAAACCCAATATCTAGTTTTTCAACAGTTTCTTGACATGTTTTAAAAGATGAATCACATAATTTTTTGAGTCATATACTGTTATATTACATCAAACACAAATGATTATACAACTTTTTTTTACATAAAATATTGTCATTGAAACCAATTAATAACTAATTAATTAATAATTTAAGCATTGTTTTTCGTAATACAGTATTTACTTACCATATTTCTAGGTAATTTAATTGTTTTAAAATGTGAAAATGTTTCTAATTAAATGTTAAAAACAACCTGAAAATAAGGCAAAATCTTGTTAAAATTACAACTACAACTTTAATTATGGAAAAAAACTGTATTTTTATGAGAATTGAGTAATTTTCTGTTATTTCACGGTATTTTTCTGGTGCCCCAGCTGACGGAAAATTACCGTTTTTTTTTTTTACAATTTTTTTTTTTTTTTTTACAAAGCAAAGATTATGATGGTGATTATAAAGAAGTAAATGTGTGTGTTTGCAGTGAATGAGCTCTCTGCAGGAGGCCCCTGGACTTCACTGTTTTCCACTGTCTGCATCTACACGCTGCTCAAGTTTCTGCAGGGAGGAGGAGCAGGTATGTTTGCTAGAAATGCTTTTAATCAGCCAACAAATGCTGCTTGGAACGTCTTCTTCCTCCCTTTCATCACTCCGTTTTTTGTCCTCCACCCTTCCTGTGTTTGAAGGTACTTCCGGCTTCATCAGCAACCTTCGCCAGTTCATGTGGATCAAAGTCCAGCAGTTCACCAGCCGAGGTGTTCAGGTACCTGTCAGTTGTTCACATCAGGTTTTGTTCTGCTCCCTTTCATTTTTATCTCCATCTTTCTGAGTTCAGGAGTTGTTTTGATTTGCTTATGTGCATCTGTAATGATTATATAGGATCTTAAGATCAAAACGTGGAGAATAAATCCGATGTTATACAATAGAACAGAACTGTATAATACTGGGGCTGCCTGACTGTGTTTCATGACGTTTAAGGGGGCAGAAGTCACCCCTCTGGGGCTTTGCAGACATGTGCCTTTATGCGTTAGCTATCTTCCCCCAGTTATTCCAGACAAAGCAGACAGGATCACCACTTGTCTCGTCACCAGTGATGATCTTTTCCTTGCCGAAATGACGGGAACATCGCTAGAAATTTCTTGTGAGGTTCGACAAGTTGACTGTCTTCCCCGTTTTGTACTTACCCCCACGCTAAATCGGTGCCCTCAGATTCAGTGGGAGTTTTGAATTGTATGTTTTGACAACCAAAAGATTTTGCATCTTCCAAATGCCCCAAATGCAGCGGTAACTACTGGTTTCAACTGGTGCTGCCATCTGGTGCGTACCATTTTAGCAGTACTCAGGTAGCCCCTGTTGAACTGATTTAACTCATTTTTAGCATGTTGCCATGTTTCATGATAACAGCAAGTGAAAACAATGATGATAAACCAGACACTCAAACACCAGATTCATCTTTTAAGCAGGGATGAGCAATACCAGTGATTTCTGTTTGATCCGTTACCAAGTAATACTGGGACTAATATCCCGATATCGATACTGATATCGCTATTTTTTTAAGTTGTGTTGTATACAAAGGAACATTGGCTTTTTTTCTGTTGAAATTCCATCAAAAATGTACATAAAACTCACTATTAGAGCAAGACTTGGGCCCTAATTGTACACTTCCCCCTACCCCTTACCCCTTAACACTAGCCGCTACCCGCAAATTGTGGTTATAGCAACCTCCGCTAAACGCTAATGCAATCTTCCATTCCCTAAAGCCGCTACCCATTATGCCGTCTCCCTTACTCCTTTTGTAGGTGTGGCAATGGGTGTGTCTTTTGGCCTTTCCGCAAACTCGGAATCTTGCGATCCTGACACTGCCACACGGCCTTCATCAAACCGCTCACACTGGGGCTCGGTACAGCCGTTTTGGCCGAAAGATGAAAGATATCTCCAGGATTCTTACATGACGGTGATCTTTAGTCTGCAACAGCCCAAAGTCGTGGAGTGTATAGTTTCCTTAAGTCACAAAACATCTAAGTAGGAGACATGACTTATGGTCAAAACACCAACGAAAGTATCTCTTTAATGCTAGCGTCTGTGTTAGAGCTAAGCAATTTTATCGATTCCGTGATATATATCAATATTTTATCGACTATCGAATTTTTGGCCGCGGGTATCAATATTCTAAGCTTCTTTCAAAACCCTCGTGTCCCACCTTTAAAAGCTTGCAAGCAACAATTTGCACTGTTTAAATAAATGAAATTATATATTTTTCTCAACACATCTTTTATTCATTTTGTCCAGCATTTGCAAGCTGCCTGTCAGCCATATAATGTGTAATTGATGCTTTCAGTTCAATAAATTCAAACAAAGTCATTTGAACATTCACAAGATGTCACCAAAATCACTTTGTCCCTTTAAAATCTTTCGGAAAAAAAGATTTAAATGTATTGTAAGATGAATGTCGATATATATATATATGTATATATATATATATATATATATATATATATATATATATATATATATATATATATATATATATAGTATTGTGAGCCGAATATCGTGTATCGTATCGTATCGCGAGATTAGTGTATCACTACAGCCCTAGTCTGTGTTGCAGCAGATCTGAAGATCCTCTGTTGCTGAGTCACTGTGTTGTAGAGGATGTTCAGTGTTGTCCATGATGTTCTTCACTGAATGTAATATCCTCCTTGGCGCCATCAGCTCCAGAACAGTAATCAGTTTCTTCAGTTTCTTTAAGTCTCTGGCTCTGATGCTGCTCCTCCAACAGATGACTGCAGTTAGGACTGAACTCTCCACAACAGACTGATGGAAGATATGAACATCTGGCTGCAAACACTGAAGGACTGGAGCTTCCTTAAGAAGTCTGCTCTGTCCCGTCTTTGTCCAGATGATTGTGGTTTCGTTCACAAGTCACAAGGAATCACAAAAATGATCTGGTCTGATGTGGTAAAACTACATCTGTTCCAAAGATGATCCAAAAAAAGGAAGAAAAAAAAAAAGAGAATTCAACTTATCACAGCTGCTGCCTTCTGTACTTTGGGCCAGTTTCTCTTCTTTGTTAGGAACGCTCATTAAAAACAGTGTTTAGAGTTCGTATGGGCTTCCAAAGACTCACAACTGTCTGAGTTTGAATGTTCTGCATTTATTTACGTGAGTTTTGGTTCTCCGGGTTCTTTCCGCAGTCCCGAAACATACCTGCTGGGTTGACTGGTGAATCCAGTATGTTTATAGGACTGAGTGTGAGCTTTCATCATTGTAAGACAGTGTTTTCCTCAGTTTTTATTACAGATCACGCTATTGAAGTGGTGTTTTGTGGTTCCCACAGTTTATCTCTGCTTGGTCCTGTGATGAACTGAGGATCTGACTTGAACGTGGATAGTTGTGTTTTTTCTATTCTGGTGCTGTTTTTGTCAGATTTAGGCACTAAAACTCCTTCGTTAGAAATTCCTGAGCTAATACTATGATAGAAGTATTACCTTCTGATAGAAGCTTCTTCCTTTTCTGGTTTCCATAGAAAGGCGCCATGACAATGATCAATTTCCAACCTTGAGTTACTCCTACTGAAGTCATCATGTAATGCTAAAGAGTACTAGATTATACAAACTAATGCCAAGGGCCCGATCTTCCACCAGATCTGCAAAAGCCGCTATTAAGGGATAGCGGGTAGCGAGAGGAGCATTCCCCCGCAAAGAACGCAATCTTCCACCTCCCTAAACCCGCTATCCCACCTGCGCTATCCGCTACATTATGCATAGGAGTGGTTAGGGCGTTCCACTTGTTAAACCAATCAATGCGTCAGTAGCCTCTGCCTTTAAGAGCAGGTTGCGCTACTCGCAAACTGCTATGGAGCGCCTTTCATCCAGATCGGAGCAGCATTGTTGCCATTTGGACGCACTCTTATACGCGCCGACATGCAGGTAGCGGGTGGTCTGACCACCTGCTACCTGCAACCCGGGATCACAAGATACCAAGTTTGCAGAAAGGGCAAAAGACACGCCCATTGCCACACCTACAATGTGTAGGGAGCGGAAGATTGCATTAGCAGTAAGCGGAGGTTCCTAAACCCGCAATTTGCGGGTAGCTGTTAGTGGGTAGTGGCTAGCGGGAAGTGTACGATCGTGGCCCGAGTGCCCATATGTGAGTTGGAAGTAAGAAGGGTGATACCCACCGCTGTTGTAGACATCAAAACCACCATCTTAAATAGAATAGCCTTGATTCCTCTGCTCTGTCGTGGACACAGCTAGAGGCCTCTCTCTGTTTTTTTCTCCCTCTATAGGTGCGTTTGTTTTCTCACCTGCACGGATTGTCTCTGCGATGGCACCTGGAGAGACACACCGGCGACGTGCTGAGGAGCATCGACCGCGGCACCTCGTCCATCAACAACCTGCTGAGGTGTGGCAGGTGGACAAATTCAGCTTCACCCTGCGGCTTTTAAACCCACCAACCTGCGATTGTTTCTGTCTTTAGCTACATGCTATTCAGTATCCTCCCCACCATCTGTGACATCGTCATCGCCATCGTCTACTTTGTCTCCTACTTCAGCTTCTGGTTTGGACTCATTGTTTTCACCTGCATGGTCCTTTACCTCAGTGAGTCTTCCTTTTCAGTTTTGAAAAAAAATTACTTTACCACATTTAAAATCATATGCAGATCCAGAAATAAGGCTCTGATCTACAGAAACAAGCAGCTCAAATCAATAACTGTTAAAGCAGTCTACCAGGAGGTGCTTGTTTCTTCTTACAACACAGGGCATATCAACATGAACCTGATTACCTGTTCAGATAAAATTATTTAAGATGCAGTTCATCATGTCTGCTTTAATTAATTAATTCCTCCATTAGTGTCATCAAACCTCACTCTTCAGTTCAACAACATTTTTTATGGCTCAGAATCAGACAACACACATAACTGAGGAAGACTTATTAAAGCATCACAGGGATCCAAATAATGATAGTAAGGGAAACCTTTTGGACATAAAGTGCAGCCTTCTGTCCACCCCGGGATATTAGTATACTGCTGTTTTTTCCACTAAATGAAGATGTGTGAATATAAACCTGCTGGTGCATCAATCTGCCCTTACCATTTGGTCATGTAATTTTCTCCTGGACATGGTGACAACACAGCTGAAAATGAAGAAGACATAAAGACGTGCAGAAAATTTCAGTGTGCCAGATGTTGCACGAGTCTTTTAGAAGTCCCAGACTGTCTTAAGCCATTTTGACACAGATCTCAGTGTGAAGACTCCAGCAGTTCAGCTATCCCATGAAGGAGCAATATTCCCTCTCCAGTGTGTGCTGTCACAAAGCACATGGCATTCCCCCAATCCGAAGACGACCCTTTTCCCTGTTTTACGGTCTACATTTAGAAACAAGTCCTTAATGTCTCTGATCACTGGCTGAACAGCAAAACACACAACATGCCACAAAGACTAATTGAGCCACAGAGGACAGGGGAAAATGACAAGACCTAAATACACAGAGGAACAAACGAGAGGCAGGTGCAGGGAATCAGGGTAACAAGAGGGAGGAAGCAAAGCAGAACACAATGAAGACAATACAGATCTTTCAAAATAAAACAGGAACCACTAAAGACAGGGAGAGACGCCAACTTGACACAGACACACACAGGGCTGCCATGGCCGACCAGGCCATGACACCACCGTCCCCATGAATACTCCCCATCATGCCTTTCTGCAATGCCGATTTACATAGAACAATATATAGTCATGGAAGACATTGACAAAACAAAATGTATATTCAACCGAAAGGAAAAGAAAAGATGTTCCACTGTCAAAGCTCTAAACGCTAGCCGTCGCTCTTACCTGTCTGATAAGATACCCAGCACACCAAGCGCCAAACTGTCATCACAAGCGCACAACTTGTCAAAGACTGTGACAGCGAGAGAACAAGGACACATGCCACAATGATGCTGGCTCTTACCGTTGCAAGAATAAACCAACAATCATTGTTGAGGGAAATACTACAAACCACCATCTCTGATGTCTGCTGACCCATCCAAGCACCCCGAGCTCCACTAATGCATCGTGGCAGCTTGGACGGTGCTCGCTGCAGTGCTTACAGGATGCAATATGGTGAAATTTCTTTTATATGCTTTGACTTTTTGCTCAACCAAGTTGAGCTAAAGTAGCCTGTTTCCTGTCTGCAGCCTGCACCGTCCTGATCACAGAATGGAGAACGAAGTACAGAAGGGAGATGAACAACCAGGACAACAGTGCAAAGTCCAGAGCTGTAGACTCACTGCTAAACTTTGAGACGGTAAATAACACCTCCATGTGGCTGTTGCATGATGGGATTTACGTTATGTCATAAATGAACTGAGTCACCCTGTACATCTCTGTAGCATTAATCGAAATGCTGCAAGTTCAATGGTATTCTGATATTTCTTCAAGCTTATAATACAACATTTATTGATGCATATGCATCAATAATTCATCAAAGGAGTCAGCTGAACTTTCTGAAGGTTTCTGGAGGTTCCTGAGCTTTGTGTTGTTAAAACTGACTGCGTGTTTCTCACAGGTAAAATACTACAACGCTGAAAATTATGAAGTCCGCTGCTTTGAAGAGGCCATTTTGAAATATCAGGTAGGATTGCCATGTTGTCAGGTGATGAATAAACCCAGCTGGTACATTTGTGTTTCCCACTGAATGAGAGATCTTCAAATGCACTTAACCTTTAATGCCTTTATTTGCATTGAAAGCGTTCTGCTTGTGTTTGCGCAGTGGTGTGAATGGAAGAGCTCAGCATCTCTGGCTCTGCTGAATCAAACCCAGAACGTCATCATCGGATCAGGACTGCTGGCTGGATCGCTGCTCTGTGCCTACCTGGTCTCTCAGGGACAATTCCAGGTATCAGCGAGTAGAGGAAATTTCTGTTTCAATTTAATTTTAAGGAGTATTTTCCAAGATGTTCAAGAAAGTAACAACAAACGAAGCGCCAATATATAGTGATGGGCAGTCAGTTATTGACCCAGAAGATTTATTCACATGGTACATTACTTTGACCAGTATTCATTTCTCTAACACACCAGTAAACCATCGTTCAGTTAAGACATACCTTCCACATGCTATCACATAGCAACACTTGGAGCTTGAGCCTAACAACTTTTTACCAACGATGTGAGCGTTTAAAGCAACAGCCAAATCAATTCAGGAGTACAAGTTCACACGAGGCCTCTGCTGGATAAAAAAAAAAAAATAAATGCATGGAACTTAAGCTTAAAAATCGGGCAGCACGGTGGCTTAGTGGTTAGCACACCTCGGCGGGGGGGGGGGGTTCTGGTTTGAACCTCGGGGCCTTTCTGTGTGGAGTTTGCATGTTCTCCTCATGCTTGCGTGGGTTTCCTCCGGGTACTCCGGCTTCCTCCCACAGTCCAAAGACATGCATGTCAGGTTAATTGATAATTCTAAATTGCCCGTAGGAGTGAATGTGGTGTGAATGGTTGTTTGTCTGTGTGTGGCCCTGCGATGGACTGGCGACCTGTCCAGGGTGAACCCCTGCCTTTCGCCCGTAGACGGCTGGGATAGGCTCCAGCAGATCCCCGTGACCCTTCAAGGATGAAACGGGTATAGATAATGGATGGATGGATGGAACTTAAGCTTAAAAATAAATCTTAGGGATGGTTAGAATAAGACAAAAATATATGTACTGGATGAACATGAAAGTCCCTCCATTAACTTATCACTCTAAATTATTTTCTAGAAGAAGTCCATCCTATCTTGAGTCAGTAGAGGAGAGGCCTTCTTGTTGCCCTCATGTTCAAAGAGTCCTGAAAGGATTTATCGTGAGCGGTTTGACTTGTTAGATCAGTGGTGCTGCCGGTTCGATGTGGAGTTGTTGCTAGACTGAGCTGAAGACACTCTGGGCTTGAGCTCGGCTAAGGAGCTGGGCGAGCCCTCCGCCAACAGCTTTGCATGTCAGCCGGTACGCAGCTGAACCGAGCTGCTCACGGAAAATCATTTTAGGACTTTTCCAGTTGTAACCGTGCTGGAACCTGCAGTAAATCATCTCAATAGTGCTGCTTCAGTGGTGACATGAAATGACTGCCACGGTTAGCATGGCTAAACTACGCTCTGTCCTTCGTACTCGGATTCTGCCAGACCAACCACAGCCAGTCACGGTGGTCTGTTAGTACAATCAACACAAGCACAAAAAAGCATATTCTCTTTAAAACATGACCATGATCTGTTTTTATTCACAGCTCAGGAGTGAATATCATGCTAAGTGCTAAGTTGCTAAAATCACAAAAAAAAAAGTCAGCAGCCATACACTTGTCATGGATGTAGGAACTGTGTGCTGAAAAAAGGCTGTGAATATGTTAAATTCTGCTGCAAAATTGGCCCTTTTAACATTGGAGTCAATGGCGATTTGCTCTATTTTGGAGCCAGCACCTAGTGGTCAGTTAAGGAACTGCAAAAAAAAAGAGGATCGTACTTCCTGGATGAGCCTCAATCCAGAAGTAGGATGGTTGCCGCCTGTTCAAAACTGGATGTTTATGCATCACGTAAAAACCCCAAATACAGATGAGCGGTTTCAACCAGTGCTGCCACCCAGTGGATACCATTTTCCTCTTACTTGGGTTTTTCCCCTATTCTTTTTTTTTCTTTTTCATCTGACCACAGAACCCATGTCCACTGTCTTTTTTCCAAGTTAGATTAGCTTTCGTTCAGAGAACTCAGTGAGTTCTCCATGTGAAATGTATTTTCAAATCCAGCCATGGACTGTGATGAGTGACAATAGTTTTGATATTGATCATGGTGACAATGTGATTTCTCAAGGAGTGATGAGCTCAAGAGTTTAAAAACAGGCTGAGAAGTTTAACAGCTTCCTTTTGTGAAACTATAGCTGGATGTTTTTCTGTCCTGCAGGTTGGAGATTACGTCCTGTTTGGAACCTACATCATTCAGCTGTACACACCTCTAAACTGGTTTGGTACCTATTACAGGTGAGAACACAGAAACGCTTGCTGACTCTACTATTGTTTGCAACAATCAGGCTTTGTCCTTTGAAGCTATTTCACTCCCAGAGCTTCCAGTCTGCCTGTTCTGGGTGGATTTTCAGAGGTTGGAGTTGATTGCGTCAACGGTTAGTGAAATAATCTGGCAGGACTGCTGTGGGACGAGCCGCCGACTGTGGGAGTGGGTTGATCCGTCAATGCTGCCGACTCTCGTAGGCGGTCCCGCTGATTAGCATCAGAGTAAAACAACAGGTGGATTCTGTCACAAGCCCCTCTCGATTCAAAGCCAAGAGAGCCGGGCATATTTCTGATATGAGCAGCTCCGTATCAATCAGGATCAGCTGGAAAGTCCTCCAGCCTTAGTGAGCAGCCGCCGAGTGGAGTGTCTAAAGTCTATTATTAATCACAAATGAGTCTGAATGTTGGATGGCGTTGCGTTATTGGTATTTACGAGTCTGTCTGGTCACATTTTCTCTTTAAGAGTGTGTTGCGAAATTTTGAAATAAACATGTTTTTGTGTGTGAAGGTAGCATGAGGAAACCGTTGAGCACTTCTGTGACCATGACAGATGCCTCATTGGAATGTTGCATTAGTTTTGGGAGAGTTACAGCTTCAAACAAGCATGAATGGATTAGAGGCTGAATTGTGGACGTGTGGATGGTATTTACTCACTAAATGTCTTTTTTTGCATTTTTATCATTGAGAGGTATAAAAGTGTTTTTTTTCTTAAGATTTTCAAACCTCTCTAATCTCTAGGTACCTCTAAGGAACTAATAAAGAATAATTCAGTTAGATAAAAACTGGCCATGCTATTATGTTTCATAGAGTTGGAGCTAAAGACATTCAAATATGCTTTTTTTTTTTTTTAAGAAAATTTCAAAAATAGGTTTCAGATCACACAGTTCAGTAAATTTGAACTTGTTTCTGATTTATCAGACGTCTGCTTTATCGTCACCCCACTGGACCTTTAATACTAAGAACTTATATCTTATTTTTCACATCTGTGCATGAATGTTAATAGTTGGTGCCAAAATCTGGTAAAACCTGCCTGGTTATATTTGCTATTTAATCTTGCAGCAGATGTTAGTTTTCTTGTGCGTTAGTGTTAGTGAGTCCTTCAGCGGCGGTCTTTGACGGTCTAAGCTAAGACGCTTTATTAACCCCCAAAACCCTGATTTGGTCAGAGAGGACTAAAATCAGCAACACAGTGATGATGTGGTGTGTGTAGTATGTGTGTGTTTGTTAGGGGTGAGTATTGGCAAGGACCTCACAATGCGATATGTATCATGATACTTGGGTCACGATACGATATCACGATATATTGCGATATTCTACCCAGTTAATATCAAAATTAAAAGTAGAGATGAAAAATCAAGTTCCTCTATATGTTCATCAGATGATATTGATCATATTGAGGCAAAACTATTTGCTTCAAAACAACCTATTTATTGTTTATTATTAGTGTTTTTGCACATTTTGAATTTTCCTAAAAAATCAGTATTACAAGCTGAAAAATCGATATTATATTGGGCGGCCGAAAATCGCGATATATTGCCAAATCGATTTTTTTCCACACTCCTAGTGTTTGTGTGGTGCGCTGTGGTGATGTGTAGATGAATGTGATGGCGTCTGTTGCCCCGTGTTCACCCCAGAGCTAAAGCAGTGATGTTGGCCTCCAACGCTTCCTCAGCATCAACCAGTGACCACAACCACAACTAAAGGCTGGACCACTGCTGGTGCTGGTGTGTTGGGCCAGTGTCCACCTGTGCACTGGATTTCCCTCCAGGCCCAACAGGAGCCATCCAGCCCGGCCAGCCCCCTTACCAGTAACTAGTCCAGTCAAGGCGATGGGTCCTGCCGCACCCCGGAGGCAACAGAAAAGAGGAGCGGCCCAGAATCCAGGAAGGCACTCACCAGCACAGCTGGAGCAGCGCTGTGTGTACAGATGAGGGCTGGGGAACTGCGACCCCAAGCCCCCACCCCACTGAGGGCAAGGCACATGCCCCCCAGGCCCATAGGACACAAAGTACACACACTGGGCCCCACCAAAGGGTGGGGAGTCACAGCACTGGCCCCCACAGGGGGGGTCACCACACCACATTTAAAAAGCCACCAGGCCCCCAGGACGATGGCCCCCAGCACGGCCCACCAGAAGTCAGCTGCCTCAGATCCTAGCCGATAACCTATGGAGTGTGAGGGTGACATTTAGGCTCAATTCTAACTCCCAAGTCAGAAAACAGTAGTGCTACCAAAAACCTGTGATGTGTCCACTCCAACGATGCGATCAAGCGCAGGTGGCTGCATTAAAACTGGAGTACGGGAACAAAGAACTTCATATTTTCAGGGCTGCTGATATGCTTCAGTTTGACCGCTGACCAAGAAACTACAGAATCTGAAAGTTATCTGAAATGTGACAGTTATTTAAGTTTTTTTTTTTTTTTTTTTAACTATGAGAGACAAAAAGCCACAGTGAGTGTGGAAAAACTGTGCCAGTGCTTGAGTGTCGTGTGTGTTTGCAGGCTGATTCAGAGTGCATTTGTGGACATGGAGAACATGCTGTCGCTGCTGGCCGAGCACAGAGAGGTGAGTCACATGACATGGTCGTTCTGGTATCAACAGCAAACAAGATGAGCCAGGATGAGTCAGGATGAGCTGTTGGTGGACCTAAGTGCAAGAGATCAGGAGAAGTTAAACAATCTTATTTTATTTTATCAAAAATCACTGCACATAGCAACACATTCAAAAGAAATGAAACAGATCTGAGAAGAACAAACAATGCAGGGAAGCACAACAAATGGACTAGTAAGGAGAAAAGGAGACAAAGTAGTGCATATACGTACAGGGGATGTGGAACATACAGGAGACACAATCAGAGAAGTCGAAAACAACAACAGTAACATAATAAAACACAGGTTTTAAAGAAAGAACACAAGAAAACTAAGACAGAAACCTTAAATTATGATGAGTCAGCAAAAATACTTTAGTCTTTTGAAACCTGAAGCTTTCTGACATGGTCCTCTGTTATAGGTCAGTCAAAACCAGGTGGTGCTGTAATAATCAAGACAATGGTTGTCTAAATTATGTTAAAAAAAAGACTTGGTTAACAGAATATATTTTAACCTCTGAACTTAAGAATAATTTTCTCCAGTCTGTAAAAAAAAAAAAAAACTACTGCTACTACTCATTTATCAGCTCCAGCTCACGTAAAATATATTTTATTTGCTGCATTGCAACGTCTGAGCTGCAAACAGAAAGTTAACAAAAGGAAACAAAACCCTGCACTGCCACCAAGTGGTTGGTGGTGTAATTTCAGAGCGACACAAACAACAGATATGATATTCACATGATGTCACAACAAGCCTTCTGCCATTTTGTTGGTCTAGTAAGTCATTCATAAACGGTGTACGCAGGCAGTTACTTACATTCTGCACTAAACTGAGCTTTTTGAGGCTGAAAACACCATTAAAGTCGCTAAAAGGCCACATGCATGCATTGTTAATGGGTGCAAGAACAGATCAGATCAATACAGATTCCCTAAAGTTCAAGTACATGAAGGATCAAAGACTGAAAAAATTCAGCAGATGTTGGCAAGAAACACGGGTCATCCGAGCAAACCACAAAGATTTAATTCCCCTGGTTATTCTAAAATGTGTTCTGACCATGTCATCGAAGGTAGGACGAATAGTTTCTGTGCCTTTAATTTTAAATCTCTAATTAACGTTTCTAAAAATGTTCAAATCAAGAAATTCATTTCAACAAAGCTTTCCCGCAGAAATGACGTCTGTTGGTAACAACGCTTTTGTTGTAAAGAAGTTTTTGTGTTGCATCGTTTTAATTGTGATGGCCCTGGGGCCGCGTTCAGCTCTCCAGTCATATTTTGCCCATGTGTGAAATAAATAAACATAAAAAGGAAAGACTGCTGTTGACTGCAGAGTTATAGTAAAACTGGTTTCGATATAAATCTAGCAAATCTATTCTTTTATGAGGTATAAGCAAGGATGATGACAGATAAGAGTCGGCGATGAGTGCCACTCCGCTTCCTGCTAAAAAAGACACACACAGTCAGACGCTGACGGATTAGGAGGTCAACAAGTGTTTGTGTGTGACTTTGTGTGTATTTGTGCTCTGATACACAAATTGTAGCCCGGCCTGCGTTTGTGAATGTGTGTGTGTACTTCTGGTTGTGTGTGTGTTTCGGTGGGAAAAGGCGTCCTCCGGCTGCCTCACTAAAGCGTCCTACATTCACAGACCCTTGATATGGTAAACAGCCACATGAATGCAGACAAAAGCATTCGAGCACCTTAAAAACACAGCGGCCGTTTTCTGCAACTTGGGAAACTGCAGACTTGGGGAGGAGGAGGAGAAGGAGGAGGAGGAAGACAGACGGACTGCAGTCATAAAATGTAAATGACAGATGAAGGGGTGAAGATTTCAGAAGAAAAGAAGGATGATGGAACGAGGGAGGGATTCAGGAGAAAATTTAGGCGAATAAAGTAAAAAAAAAAAAAAAAACAAACCATTAAACTCATGAAATTTCTACTTACACTGCTAGCCATTCAATGAGAAGAATTTGTCGACATGCAGGAACACAAGAATCCATATCTCCATCAGTGTGGAACACCAGCAGAGGCGTTCCACACAGATCTTTACTGGGGTCGCTTTTATTATGTAAGAATATGAACAATGTTCTGCTTGATGGAGATCTTGCTGCATGCTGATGATACAAGTAGCTCTGCACGTGGCTGCACAAGTTCCACACACTTCAAACTGATTAAAATTAATTCTGGCTGTTTATAACATATCTCAAGTATTTTGCTTTGAAAGTGGCCAGATGAAATAATGTCTGGCAGAAGCTGCAGGTTGTGACTGGTTTGAAGCATAATGAATGTGACAGCGTGCCGGGACAGTTATCAAATCAATGTCGTTTAGAATACTGTTGTGGTTCCTATGAAGGATACGATCTCGGCAGGAGCTGACTCCACCCGACCCTGGTTAATCCAAAGGTGGCTAAAGGGGCAGAACAAACAAGCCTGGCAGTTCGGTGGAAGATGCTACTCTCACGTCAAGCACCTCAAGATGTCTGTTTTAGCTTAGTTTAGCTCTTGCTAAACTACGACAGTGACTAGGCTTACCTTACCTTCGTTTTGATCAAATTCATCCGTCCTTATTTCAGATGTTGTGTAGGTAGCTACCCGAGGCTGCCTAGGTGGCTTGACTGGAGCCGCCAGAAGCTGCAATGGATAGGTGAGACTCCAGCCATGGTCTGGAGCATTCCAGGTGGGCTTGGAAGGGTTTGGGGGTGATGGTACCTCACACAAGGTAGCTGGCTGAGGTCTCCATGCAGCTGGCTCTGCAGCCAGTGGCCTGAAGCCTTTAACCGGCCGCTCGAGGTGAGCCAGCGTCGCCACCCAGCCCTTCCAGCCAAATCTAGAGCCAGTCAAAGCAGTCTCTTGGCAGAATCAACTTACATCAAGCCATGTCATATTATTATTATTATTACCTTTATTTAAACTCGGAAATACATTGAGGTAGAGACCTCATTTACTATGTAGCCAAGTGAAACAACAAAAATCAAAATAAGGACACCAAAAAATCCAAAGAGAAACTTACATAAGAATGACAACAAGAATTTAAAAAACACAAAATTGCAATTAAAATGTAAAGAAATAAATAAAAACATGAATCTCTCTCACTCTGCAGTCAGTCGATACGACTAGGACTGTCTATGGTTTTGGCTTATGTTTAATGACAGATCTCCACGCAGTTCTGTTGTTTGCGATTGTCTGCCATGAGTTGACAGGGATCTTTCTCCATTTCATGTTCCTTTTAGCAACATCTTTGTATCGGAGTCTGGGCCTTCCCAGGTTTCGTTTCCCGTTGCAGAGTTGCGAGTACAGCAGCTGGCGGGGGAGCCTGTCTTGTTCCATCCTGTGGACGTGGCCTAACCATCGCAGGTTTCTTTCGATAAGGATGTCAGTCATTGGTGGCAAATCAGCCCATTTTAAGACTTCTTCGTTTTTTTATCTTGTCTTGCCATTTAATGCCCATGATGTCCCTCAGGTGTCTCATCATAACAGCGTTTAGCTTCTTAACTTGGGCTCTGTATATGGTCCAGGTTTCTGCACCATATAGGAGAGTTGACAAAACTACTGCTCGATAAACTCTGCACTTTATCCTGATAGAGATATGCCTATTGTTCCACAATCCCCGCTGAAGTTTGCCGAAAAGCGGCACTCGCCTTGCCTACCCTTATTTGGAGTTCTTTATCAATCCTAGAAGTGTTGGAAATAGTACTTCCAAGGTACGTAAAGTGTGTGGCTTGGATGAGTGGTTCTTGATGGATGGTTATGTCTTTTGGCTCGGGAGATGGGCTGAGGAGTTTGACTGGTTGGTACATGCATTCAGTTTTCTTGATGTTAATTTTCAAGCTGAACAAAGATGTAGCTCTGGCGAATCTATCTAATAGCAACTGCATGTCAGAGATAGTATGGGCCACTAACGCACTGTCATCAGCGAACAGCAGCTCTCTAACCTAATGGATAACCAATAATGAATAAATTAATTAAAATGTAAAAGACAGGTAAAATAGGAACAGCTAGAAGTAAAATGTGATACAGTTAAAGATTTAAATTGTCCTATGGATAAAAATAATGAAAGCTTTAAATAGTTCTGCATGCTAGTCCAAGTTGCAGGTGCACAAAATGAAAAACTGGATTTTCCAAGTTCAGTAAAAACAGCTGGCACCTGCAGCGTAATCCAATCAACGAGACCGAGTTTGATAAGAGCCCTCATTAAAAGAAAGCATGGAACTGATGTAAGGGGGTAAAAGACCAATAAGAGCTTTATAAATAAATAAAACCCAGTGTCTTTTATGTCTTACAGCAAGAGAGGGCCACCCAACATTAGAATACAAGTCACAATGATGGGTGTCATAGCTGTCTCCAGTGATGAATCTTAATGCAGAGCGGTAAACAGAGTTCAGGGGTTTAAGAGTCGCAGCAGAGGCATGCATGTACAAAATATCACCATAATCCAACACTGATAAAAAAGTTGCCTCAACAAGCATCTTCCTACAATGTGGCTGAAAAGATATTAAAATAAGGGTGACTTTGCTCTCTTAGCTCTTAAACAGCTCAGATGTCGAGGTTATTGAAAACGCTGAGCACTTAGGAATTATAGTGACCAGCTGTTTCTTTTTTTCACCTCTGTTTTTAGTTGACTGCTTTTGTTTTCCTTGCAGTTCTGTCAGATTTTGGCAACAAAACTGCTTTGTTAGGTTTAAGGAGAGACTTTTGGTTTGATTTGTGATGCCACACCTCATAAAGTTCATCGAGTGGGTCTAGAACTGGCGCTGAAGCAAAGCTTCTACGTTGATTTGCGGCATCATTTGGTCCTGACACATCACCTGCAAACATTCCTGTCCTGCTATCCACCCTACCATGTTCACCCTCCGTCATCTCTCCTCTCATGTCTCTTTCTCCCGATGCCCTGATTTCCCTCCTTCCTCCTTGCCCTCCTCTTCGTCACAGGTGGAGGACGCTGAAGATGCGCAGGACTTGCAGCTCACAGCAGGTCAGGTGGAGTTTCACAGGGTCTGTTTCAGCTACGTTCCAGGGTGTGTAGCCAACCGAAGATCTGATTCACGTGTACATGCAACCTGTATAAAAGCAAAGATTTAAAACTAACTACGGGATGTTTTTTGGACGTTAAAGTAATGACCTGAGAATCTAAGTTGGTCCTAGCTCAGCTGAGCTTCAGTGTGTTTTTCCAGCTTCACCTGTCGTAGCAAATCTGTTTAGCATCAGCTGGAGGACGACTGAAGCTGACCTTCAGTGAGCTGGACCTTCTGCTCTGTTGTTGCCTGCCTCTGTTGGGAATAAACAAAGTTAAATCTGATCCTGTCCGTCGCTGTTTCCTGTTTGAACGCAGCACTGAGGTTCTCCGGGATGTGACGTTCACGGTGGAGGCGGGACAGACGGTGGCTCTGGTATGTTTTTTTTCTAAACGCCACATCTACATACATGCAGTCTGGAAAGTCACACTTGATGGGTCACTTTAACAGATTTAATGCAGCATCCCTAGTTTTGGCTGTAATCTTCTGTCAGCCTCGTCACAGCGGCGGACAAACAAAAATAAACCAGGAACTAAAGAGAGTTTGAGAACAGGTTACAAACCAGAAAAGAACAATATATTTATTAATTTAAATATTTATGTACGTGATTTTTATTTATTTATTTGACCTATTTTTTCCCTTTAGCTTTTTCTATTTCTTATTTCTGTTTATTTTTTCCTTCTCGTCGGTGAGCTGGCTGCTTCCTCTTCATGTGCGTGTACGAGGTGATGACTTGATCTGGCACTTATTTCTCCTTAATCATCCTTCAAAATCTGTGGATGCGGGTCGCCTCAAAGCAACAGGCTCCCTGCTGGAGTCTGATATGTGTCACATTTAAAAATACTGATGTGAACGACCACTCAAAGTTCAAATGTTTAGGTTGGTATGAGAGTGTTGAAGCACAGCAAAGTCAGCCACATTCATTCAAATGTTGAGTTGGGGTTAAAAAAAAAGTGGTTTATTTACAGGATGTAGTACCATTTTACCAATAATAGACAAAAAAAAAAACCCTACCTGTTAAAAGCGAGTCTCAAGTACTTATAGTCACCAGAAGACTCTTCAAGACTCCTCCATGACGATGTAACTTCACTCCTTTCCTGATTAAAGATATGTACTATGATTTTTCATTCTTGCTGATCTTAAAATAAAAACAACATAACTTTAGTTTATCACGTATCCTGATCTAATAACCATGTTTAACTGAATCACAATCAACAACAACTCAGATAATGTCCTTTAGCTCCACCCAGTCACTGATGATGTCACCCTAGGCATAAATAGTGAGTGTGAGCAACAACAGAACACTATACTGCAGTGATTCCCAAAGTGTGGGCCACGGCCCCCTGGTGGGCCGTCATGGTACTGCAGGTGGGCCGTGAGAGGTCATTAAAATCAAACAAATGTGTTTTAAATCCGCGATCTTTTATAAATATGTTTTGAATTACTGTAAAATATTCATGACATGATTAAAAAAAACATTTAGAAGTAATGAAACAACCCAGTTAAGTGTTATTCTATTGTCATCGTAACTTAATATGACAAGTGTCACCTTATTTGTTGACCCCTCACATTAATATCGGAACATGGTTCCTAGTCCTGTATGTTGATCACAGTTGTGATTAAAGGTTTGGGTGGGCCGTGGAGATTTTTAACCTTTCAAATTGGGCCTTGGTATTCTGAAGTTTGGGAATGGCTGCTTTACTGTATTCATTGTAATACAGTATTGTTGGAATCAAAACAAACCAGCAAATCAGCAGTGTGTCATCAGGCCGTCCATCAATAACCAAGGTGACTCGCTGGAACCTTTGATGTCTTCGTCATCAGCTTGACGTGTGCTGCCATGCTGGATGCTGCAACCTCTAAACTAAGGTTGTGTGCAGGTCGGACCGTCCGGATCGGGGAAAAGCTCCATTTTGCGTCTGCTGTTCAGATTCTACGACCCTCAGAGCGGCAGCATCTGCATCGACGGGCAGGACATCTCCACGGTAAGACGTATGCATGCAGACGTCATACGATTAAAACTGTTACATGGAAGGAATGCATGAGTGTACGCTGCTGCTGCTCCTGACCAAAAGTAGTCTTCCAAATACTTCAGGATTACTTAGTTTCTGCGAGTGAAGCCACAGTCCCAACTCATCCTGGACCGTGCCAGCTGGTGGCTGGATGTGAATGGTCAGGTGATGCATCACCACTCTGCCGAGCCTGCAGGTGTGTTTTTCTTGTACCTGTTCCACTGGCTGACCCTGGATGTTAAGTGGTACCAGTAGATCCACTAGGTTTTTTCCCATGGACCCACAGCAGAGCTCCTTAGTTTTTGTGATGTTCAGCTCAAGTGAGTTTTCGGCAAAGGTTTGGACCAGGGTATGGACTTCCTGCTGGTACTGCGTCAGGGACAGGGTGTCAGTGAGGTGGGCTACCAGAGCCATATCATCTGCGTACTTAAAAAGTGTTATTGCTTTACTGCTGCAGGTGATGGCACTGGTGTAGGCAGTAAAAAGAAGCGGTGCCAGGACACAGCCCTGGGGCAGCCCTGTCTTTACAGTCAATGTGCTAGATGTAAAACCATTAAGAAGCACCTGTTGTGGTCTATCTTTTAAAAAGTCCTTTATCTATAAAATCAGTGTGGGGTGGACCTGGAGGTCAGAGAGGCGGTGTAGCAGAGTGTTATTATTTACAGTGTAAAAAGCAGATGAGAAGTCCATAAATAAAATCCTTGATTGAGGATGTGTAGAGTCCAGTTGTTTGGTGATTGTGTCGAGGAGCATGAGAGTTGCATCCTCAGTGCCTCTTTTTGGCTTGTAGGCAAACTGGAATGGATCCAGTTTGTCAGACAGATCACCTAACAGTAGGTCACTAACTGCTCAATCCATACATTTACGGAGCACTGATGTCAGGGCCACTGGTCTGTAGTCCTTCGGATCCTTAGGCCGTGGCTCTTTTTGGGATTGGAATGACGATTGATTCCTTCCACTGTCTGGGGACTATGTTGGAGTCCAGTAGGTGTTGGAACAGCCTGGTGAACACCCCACCTAACTGGGTGGAGCAGTCCTTGAGCACCCTGCCTCTGAGCCTGTCAGGGCCAGTGGCTTTGTTAGGATTTACTCTGTGCAGAATAGAGGTTATCAATGGTGAGGGCTCCGCAGGGGGAACTGAGTAATTGTTTCCTCCTCATCCATACCATTACAGCTCTTCCTCCATGCTTCGCAACTGAAACCACACATGCAGATACCATCTGTCCACATTCTCTGCATCCAGATTTCCACAGTCTGATGCTCTCTCTCATCTGTGGCTCCTCTGCAGTAGCTCCACCATGAAGGCCTGATTTGCATGATCTCCACCAACATTTCATGCTAACATGGGTCTGCACTGCTGCCGAAAACTCTGGAAAGAATCTAATCTGAGATTCATCCATTATCTTTTGTCTAGGGCAACGAGGGTCTTCTTTTAGTGATAGATAGGGGTCCACCCGGGAAATGTCGCCAGTCCATTACAGTCATCTCTTATATGAGAGAAGCTGGCTGTTGCGTTGCTTCAGCATTCTTATCCATGGTGTTTTAAAGTTGAGACTGGCCATAAAAGAGGGACCAAAATTTTAACTTCCAGCACCCAAATAGATGCTCTTGTGCAAAGATTTAAAAAAAAAAGGAAATATTTTGTGCAAAACTGTCAGAGCAGATGGTAGCTACTCAGAGCGAAAAAAACAAGTAAATATTAGGGCTGGGCAAGTTAACGCGTTATTATCGCGTTAACGCAATTAATTTATTAACGCCGACATTTATTTTATCGCGCGTTAACGCATATTGCTCACATGCTTTTGTTTTGAAAAGTCTGTTACTGGCTGCTGTGGAACCGGAAGACAATTGAGAGGTAAACTTGCAGAAAAGCTCAAATGGACATGGAGAACGGTAAAAATCTGTGTACTTTACTGTTCGGGTAGCAACTCAGGTAGCAATATTAACAATTCTGTTTGAAAACAAAAATTCTGGACTGCAACAAAACTTTCGCGTCATTCCTCCATGTTACATCAGATCTACTCCATGTGTTCACTGTCCTGCTGTTCTCTAGCTCACGTGTCAAACACAAGGTCATTTTATGTGTCCCTCCAGAGCTTGTGCATTATTGGCTTAAATTTTAAACCAGTATTTTAAGACTTAAAATAAGCTTACACCGCTTTAAAGCGCATATTGACAATAAACTACTTCTCCCACAATGCATTTCGTCGTCACCCACAACATTAACGGTAGCTCACCATGAAGACGTTTTTCAGAACTGATGGACTTCAGAAAAATCTCTACAAACTAACCCCAATATACCCAAGAAAAGAAAAATTGATGCACAAGGAAGACAGTTTCATGAACGACGGAAAATGAAATACAAGTTTGTACCTCAAGGTGAAAAAACAGAATGTCTTTTGTGTTATGAGTCGGTGTCAGTCGTGAAAGAGTATAATCTTTGTCGGCATTTTGACAACAAAGACGGAGCTAAGTATGCTAAATTTAGTCTACAAGAAAAACAAAGAATCGCTTCCGCTTCTGGAACCAAGGTAATGGATACTCTAAGTGATGTTTACAGTCCGTTACCATGGCAACGGACTGTAAACATCACCTTTGCCAGAGCAGGTTTACAACCACAAACCCTGAGTTTAATATAATAAGTTAAATATTTGAAACTTTAATAGATAATAAATACAGAAACAGTTATTTAACAATATAATAAGGTGTAGTTTAATTTATTTTGATTTACATTTCCATTTTTGACATTCATGCCGTTAATCTGGCCCTTCGACGGCAACCATGATGCTGAAGTGGCCCTCAGTGAAAATGAGTCTGACACCCCTGATCTAGCTGGTTACTTCAGTCCATCTCCATCTAGTGGCACAGATGTGTAATTACAGATAGTCCAGTCCTCGATTATAAAAAAAAAATTCATTTTTTTAATTTAATATTTTTGATCAGGGTCTAATTTTGAAATATATATATATATATAAAAAACAGGCATTATTTTCCTTTTTTATGTTAGATTTAAAAACGAAAAGCTTAATAAAATGTCACTTTTTAATTTTTTTTTTATTTTTCATTGACAATTGAAAACGGAAAGAATGAATGATACACGGATTGGTAAAGTTACTGAACTTAAACATGGACATTTTCATTTTAAAGTTCTCCCAGACGGAGGATTCAACAGAAACAAGGTTATTTGTAACAACTGACAAGTTAAATTCCCCATTAAAAGTTTCTGCTGTTACCTCAGAAATGACCTGTTTTAATGTTCTGATTGTGCTGAGACACAATCATTTTGTTGGATTTTGTTTGTAGACTTTTTTTTTTAATTTTTCATCAAAACAGGATGACATTAATGCCCTGGCAGTGGCAATAAGCTTTTATTTGACATTTTTTAAGATGAGATTTACACTAAATATGTGTTACTGACAAGTGCTGATGTTAAAAGTGTTTGAACAACAAATGTTATGACACTTTAGTTAATATGGCAGCAGAACATTTAAATAAAAGTGACCTTTACACTACTTTTGAATTCATTATTTGATTTTGCGTATACAATGCGGTTAATCGTGATTAATCAGGGAAATAATGCGATTAATTAATGCGATTAGTGTTTGGAGTTTTCAATATCTGTAGGTTTGATGGGAGGAAATGTTGATCCATTCCTTCATTGCTGCAGTTACAGTCGACTTTTACAGCTGAACGTAGAAGCAGAGGCTGCAAACCTGAAGCACATCTGTCAGGTTACATATGACAACAGCTGCTCTGTCTCTCACTCTGCGTCTTCATCTGCCCTTTTTTTTTCTCTTAGTCCTCACTTACATCCTTGTCTCCTCACTGGTCTTTCCATCTTTCCCTCTCCCTGCACTCTGAAACACACACACACACACAGCGCTGGGCTGTGCTCCAGTAACGCTGTGAATAAATCATAGTAAAAGGTTTCTGAATAATGCAGCAACGGGTCCAGACAGCAGATGTGTGTAAGTGTGTGTGTGTTCGTATGTCCGTGTGTGTGAAGACAGTCCATTTGCCGTAGTCGAAGTAACTGTTTCTGATTTGCCAAAAAAAAAAACACACAGCAATAAAAGCCAATAACAGTTTTCTGCACACACGCACCTGCTTGTTCAGAGCTGGCTGACGGTGATTATGAGGACGCTTGTTTATAATTAAGCAGCAGGTGATCAGCTCTTTAATTACATTCAGATTGTGTTTTTTTGTTTTTTTGTCTGAAGAGGACGTGGCAAAACTCCTCTGCTGACAGATTCATTGTGTTTTGTAGGGATCATCCACTTGCCATTTATATAATTGAGTTTTGATGAAGAAAAAGTCCTGGCCGGCTCATTTTGCTAAAGATGAATTTTTTTTTTTAAAAAAGGAAGCAGATTGTTACCAGAACAGCTCTGGCAACATTTTCACAGTACAAAACAGCGGAAAAGAGAAGAATGTGAGGAAGAGTGAGATGTCAGTCTTCCCTGACGTTTGTGGATCTACCGTCAACGTCGTGAGAGGAAGGGCGCGGTATGAACATTTCGTGCAGGAGCTTCTTTGAAGGATATCTGGCTCGCTGCACAGTTCGGACTGACGAAGAGCCAGTGTGAAGGCCAAAAATGGAGAGCGCAGTTTTTCAGTTTCAGCACAGAATTCCTGCTTTTCATGCTTTGATATTATACTGTCCTCCCTCAAAACTCCTCCACATTATGGGGCCAGTTACAGAGTTTGTTAGCATGTGGCTACCTTCACTGTGGTTTGACACAGTCATTTCTAAACCACAACATATAGTTTAACTCGTAGCTGTGCCTGAAGTGGTACAAGACGTTTGGGTTCAGCTCATTCACAGCTAATCTGGCTGGAAACTGGACGTTTCTGGAAGTCAACATTTACCGTCCAGAGTTGGCACGGCCCACATGATAGCGTTCAAAACTGATTTCAAATCCATCCCCAAAAAAAGTTGTTTACTGTAACGGATGAAGGGCATTGCGTCAGCTCCCTTTCAAACACTTTAATGATGACAATACATCATCATTAAAGTGTTTGAAAGGGAGCTGATGCAATGATTTCATCACAAACATCATCAAGAGCTTAGTCTGGATTCATAATTATTGACACGCAGCAACATAGTGTCCCCCTGACTGACAAAACATGAAAGGCTATTCCAGTAGCCTCAATAAGAGGCTAAAATCTCTTTCAAGATCATGTGACTTAACAGAGACCAAGAATTCTGGTCAGAAACAACACGAGGACAGTTTCATGCTCATGCTGAATCAGTGCCTTCCATCTTCTCTGCCAGAGAGCTCTTTTATCCACCTTACCCGCGTCACGTCAACCATGACGGGACAGATGCGTAGCTTCTTTGCTTTGGATCTATGATATTTCCACTCCGCAGTATCACAGTAGTATAGCATGGTTGCTTGAAGGTAGACAACGATGTGAGATGAATGCTCTGCATCACTTGTTTTGCCTTGATGCTTTCTTTGTCGGGAGTGTTCCCGAAAAAAAACCCCAAATGCAGCGCGGCACTGCCACGTGTCGGATTAAAAGAGCAGCACCTTCACGCTGAGTCACATCAGCATTCACGTGTTTTATATTATATATTTTGCACGCTCACGCCAAGGAAAGCAAAGAAGTGTGCAATCTCTGCTCTGTTTGTTAGCCTAGTAGTTAAGCACACATTTTCAGCTTGTTCGTGGTCATAGAAAAACTTGAACTCTTAGTTGCTAGTTGTGTAATCTCAAAACTTAACTTAACGGCATTAGCTTTCTGTTGCGATGAGATGCTACATCGCGAGCTGCGTGGGACACGGTGCTTGTTCTCATTTTAAAACTTGAATTCTAATCTTTGACTAGCCGACTGGATTGATTGGAAATGTGAAGGTATTTATTAGGAGTGTACGATAACTATCGGGCCGATAACAGGAAATTATGACGTCATCCCGATAACTCCGATATCACGACGAATAGCCCCGATAACATATATATTTCTGTCAACACAGCAGTGCCTCGCTCCCTCTGAGCCTTTAATGACCGGCAGTGAATGTTATGTTCAAGTAACATTTGGCATAACCAGAAAAACGAATACTCAATAAGGAAAATCAAGAATACCCCCTCATGCCAGAAAACAACTCATTAACTCGGTCATAATTTTAGAAGTTGCTGACTTGAATTGATATTTGCAGTATTTTCCCACATGTTACACATAAAAAAAGAAAAAATAGAAAAGGCTGAAAGAACGACTAGGAAACGAGAGAACGTCGGAATTTACGTTACACCTTGAATGCATTGTGTTGATCACAACAAACATGGCAGCGTGGAACTTCGTTAAAGTTTCAGAAGAAGATAGTTTGGTGGTTATTTGGGATGAATCCTCTGAGTGAATTCTACGAGTAGGGAAGCACAAGCTTTAATAAGTAAAACCTGATCGGCCACCTACAACATAACAATCGCTTCCATGGAGTTTTAAAATCGTGCTAACGTGAGCTAACGGAAGCTAATGCTAACGTGCGCAAGCCAGCAGGAGTCTCTCCTCCGCTTCCTCTCCCTCATTCCTCTCATCTAATGCTTCCATGAGATCAAAAAATAAAAACTACTGAACCTCATTTACTTTAATTAAAGGTATTAATTTAAATGGAACCACAAGTCAAAATCCTTTAAATGTAAATCCTTTTCAGTTTGTAATTTTGATGCATGTATTTCCATCAGTTCAAGGAGCCTTTATTTTTTATATCAGTCAGTAATGCACCTCATTTAAGTTAATGTGAGATATCAAATAGGTTTGTTTGATAGCTTTGAGAAAATGTCTGAGAGGCTTGTCAGTAGTTTTTCACTGGAAAAAATAAATATCTGTTCATTTAAAAAGTCAAAACTATTTTTGATTTTGTTCATAGTATTGATGTAATGATCTTAGGTATATGTGTGTGTTATCAGTTATCGGTATTGGCCTTTAGGAGCTGAAAGTTATTGGTATCGGTTTTAAAAAACAGTCATCGTGCATCCCTAGTATTTATCTCTTTTTGGCCATAGGATGAAGCAGTCGCTCCAAGGCCCTACCAGGTGTCAATCAGAGATATTATTGTCCTCTGGGTTTTTCTAGTGTCTTCTTACCTATTTCTGTGGTTGTTTTACCATCATCTGCAGCTTGCTGTACAGCAGCTCCTTACTCCCAATGGAATAAAACTTCTCTAAGCTCGAGAAAGTGTCAAGTCTTTACCTTTAGTCTTGCTTAGACAGATATAGACATATAGACATGGAAAAGTGTAACAGGTGTGAAACTGACTGGGTGCAACGGCTCAACATGATTACTGGTTCATGCGGTTCAGCAGATCAGTTGTGACAAAGAATTTTAATTTCACGATGTTGTTTCTGCTGCTTTCTGCACGTTATAAGTCATGAACTGGAAACAATAATGACGGCAAGAGCGACTGGCTCAGTGAGATTCGAAAGAGAAAAATAAAAAAGGAATGAAAAGAATCTGGACTGGACCGTAAACATCACAGTCTTTGCAGCAGAGTCAGAAAGAGGATGTTGAGGTTGATGCCTGCACTTTTTTACACCCCATGTGTTTCATATGTTGTCACTTCATTAAAATCCTCCATGTTTTCCGTCTTCTCCATAAATACTTTTTTTAATGTGTCACTATCAAAGACTCATGGGTCTGTTTTATATGGTCAAGCAGTCTTTGTGTTAACAAGTCATTCTGCCTCAGTCCCGGATTAATTATCCTCACATGGTCAATGTGACTCAGCGTGGAGGAGGTATGTCGTTTGGCGTGAGTGGCTACGAGTGTTTGCGTGAATGTCAGTTTGTCGAGCCTTGACAAGGTCAGAAGGTGCCACATGGGTGCAGATCATATGCCATCTGTTTCAAGAGTTAATTCTTGAATATTTCTTTAAAGGTGGGGTAGGTGTTCTTTGAAAAAACAGTTCCAGCAATCCAACAAAAGTGAGATTTTGAAAATATACACTCCCTCCCTCCTCCCAAAGGCTCCGCCTCCTCCTCTTCAGCTCACCCCTCGAAACCACGCCTTCACACGATTCACGACTACATGAACCGCAGGGAGGGATGGAGGGATGGGTGGGAGTGCATTGATATTTGATGGACGTATTAGGCAGCCAATGAAAGTAATGATGATCACTATTTTGATTGGTCAGAGTTTTTCTCTGATTATACCCTATAGACTGGACCAAAACATTTAGTTTTTTTGCAAACATTTTATTTCAGTGGGTGCAATGGGAATGTGAAAAGGTTTTCAGGCAATATTGTAAAAAGTGCTGTAAAAAAAAGAACACCTACCCCACCTTTAACTGCAGCAACTATGAACCTAACTGGACCAACTAGTAAAACATGAAACTGTATGCATGAATACAATTTTTCCTTATCGCCCAATTTTGCACATGTGGCAGGGATTGTCACTAGTCAGTGTTGTATGAGGGTCAATTAAAGGCAAGTCATGATGTTTTTCTGAATCTAACCAAGTAAGTTTTCATGTCTAAGCTAATCAAATGGTTGCCAAATACACACAGTATAGATCGATATAGTTATTTCACTGGACGCTTTGGACGACGATGGACTACTCGCTGCCAGTTTGTGCCCGGTTTGTGGTGATTGCGGTCGGATTGTCTACATACTGTCTGCAGGGGGGCGGATCGGTCCTCTTGCGGCTGGTGGAGACCTGCCGCCGCAGACATGGACGGTGTCGCTGGAGGCCGGTTCGGGAAAGCTAAGTAGTCCTGAACTGCTACCCGCGGCAACCACCGCCACTGGATCCGGGCTGCAGCGTCACTGAGCCGGGACAAGAGCCCCCGACGTGGTAGCGGTGGCATGGCCGTGACCGTCGAACAGCTGCTGCCTCTGTCCAGTAGTCTGCACGTCGGATGGGTCAGCTGACCTGGCAGGGGCCGTCTGATGACCTGGTGGGGCCCAGCACCGCCAGGGTAGACAACGGCCTGGTCCGGTCCACATGATGAACCGGGCTCTGGGACAGTCGACTCCGTCGCTCGCCGGACTGAATGGAGCTCAGTCTTCCCAGAGGAGACGGTCTGGTTCATCGGTGTTTCCTCCTCTGACCTGGAGATATCTCACTTGTCATCGTTATGGAGATATACTGGTTCTAACGGCTGTTATCTAGAGTTAGCACTCGGACCACGGGACCTGGCATGAAAAGGAGCGCTGGACGCCGGCAGCTCCTCTAGTACACCAGACTGGTATACTGAAACCTGAACTTCCCCCTTGGGGGATTATTAAAGTATATTTGAATTTGAATTTGAAGTTATTGTAGCAATTATTCAAACTAGTTCCACCTAAATAAAATGATGTAGTATGAGGGATAACGATGGAAGAAGATGCTTCCTGGATTGGTCAGTGGGAAATCAGCAGGTGGGGACGGTCGGGAGTCAGCCCTTTATCATTATGTGTGAACAGTTTAAAAACTCTCACGGATGTACCCCTGAGCCTACTGAAACTAAACAAGCCGACTCTCTGTAGCTGTCTGGGGACTCCCTATTTTAAACTACAGCCAGTTTGATAGCAAGTCATCTGGTGAGGTCACTGTGAGAGGAATCCTGAAGGGGAAATCTGAGAAGGACGTTGGAGACACGCACAACGTGCCATAACACAATACCGGCAGTTTGTTAGTTGTTTTACTCATTTACCCATGTTCTTTATCTTTTCCTTATTTGTTTTTTATTAAGAACAAACAGTGATCAGACCGTGATCAACTCTTGTTTTGTCTGGTTTTAGAAGCCAGTCGGGTGATTGAGTTGCCGTCAGATCTTGTAGTGTGTGACCCTCCATCAGAGATCAGTCTTATAAGGACAGCAAAATGACTTGAGGACTCCAGATTACAGAACAATATGTTGTGTAATCTGAGGAGACCAGTCAGAAAGCAGGCTCAGTCTGGATTCATTTGGATTCACAATTATTGACGTTCTACGACTCTTTAAGGGGCACTACGAGGTACGCACATTGACAAGACACGAAGGAGCGTCCCAGTGGCCTCTTTGAACCCAGAGCAACTTTAACTGTGCTGCTGGAAGTGCTGGCCAAGCCACCAGTATCAGTCCTTTCTATCATAGATTGTGTGCGTGCGTGTATACATGCGTGCGTGCGTCCATCTTTACACACTGTGTAATGATCCTGGTGACTAAATAATGCACAATACTTGTGGATTTTTCTGTTGGACTTTTTTTGTCCAAGAGGCAGCACACTGTATGGCCCTAAATTGGGATAAATATTAACCAAAGTAGTGTCTTGGGTGAGATACATTTTTAAGAAATTACTGAAACTTATTAAAACATTGTTTAATCAAACACACAGGAAGGGACCTCTCGTTGCTGATGTGACTTTTTTGTGACATGACTAGTTCTCGTTCCTGTGGCATCTTCATTTTAAAAACAACAGAGTTCAATGGGAGGCTGCGGCTGTGGCCAGTGAGCGGTAACCAATGTGAGCATGTGCGGTGAGGCCCCTACGCCGAGGCTGCTACATTATGTTTGATCCATCACATGTGGCAGCCACATGTGACGAAGCCCTGACAAGTCTGCTGTCTGTCACGCTGGAGGCTGATAGTTACTAAGTGCTGTTATGAGTCATCTGTTTGTTGATGAAACCTCCTTTCTCAGCGTTAATGGAACCCAAACCTCAGTTTAGTTTGGTTTCAGCCTCAGGAGATAAACTATAGAGGTTTTTTTTTATATACCTTTGTGTGTTCAAAAGGCAGCTCAAATGAATGGGACTGGATCATTGAAGGGATTAAACGAGATGAAACAGCTGGCCTCACTCTGTCCAAATATAACAAAATCTGCTTTTCATGGACTTGTATGTACGGTCCAAACAACATAAGAAGGTGTTAGTATTGACTTTTGTTCCAGACAACCACAGTAAGTCATGATGAAAATCCTGTCATTGAGATGGAGGTGCGATGGTGATTTATAGTCTGTGTAGAAAATGGCATGCAGTTCATTTTCTCCAAGTAGAGCCCGTCTGCAAACAGTTTGAACAGAAATTATTTACTGGTTTCAGAAGGTTAAGGGCTACGGTTACTCCATGGGAATGTTGGAGGGGGATTCAAGTGCCGTCTGATGGTCTATCAAATACTTCTGGTGCTTACTTGCACCTCAAAAAAAAAAAAAAAAAAATCGGGATGAAAATAAGAGTTTGTTCTCTAAGAGGCATATCATTTCTTGGCCTGTTTCCTACCAGATAAGCTGGGTTTGCTTGAACTGCATTATTTTGAATAACTTAATCCACCATAGCTAGTTTTACGACTTCTCTTTTTTCTGTTCCCATCTCACACACCTGCGAGCAATCAGTCATTTCTCTCTTCTGTTTATTAGCTCACTTTATTTCTCCAGTTTCCAAATGTTTGTAGTCTAACTTTTCAGCCTTGTCACCTACAGTTTGTAGCCTCTCGTGTACAGTCCTCATCCATTCCTGCTGTTGACATTTTATTTTGCTTTAAGCTGGTGTGGATTCTCAGTCATGCAGGTCTTGGTAGTCATAAAGAGCTTGAACGGGACTTTTTAATCTCTCCCTCAAAAGGCTTCTTTAGTTTTATGACTGGTGGGAAGTTTCAGGCTAACAAACCGTTGGGACATTCAGGTCATATGTGAATCACTGACCCACCTGTCCATCCTGTGGGTCATTAAGGTCCCTCCCACCCCTTTGTAAGTTCTTTATCTGGTCAACAAGGGAGATGTTTAGGTCACATGATTCAAGGTGCAAATGGTTATGAAATGGCACTGGGAAGAGAGTCAGTGCCACATTGCACTGGATATTTTCTCTTTTCCGGACTATTCTCTGTAAACCCTGGAGATGGTTCTGGTGAAAATCCCAGTAGATCAGCAGTTTCTGAAACACTCAGACCAACAACCATGACACGTTCAAAGTCACTTAAATCACCTTTCTTCTCCATTCTGATGCTGGTTTGAACTGCAGCAGATCATCTTGACCATGTCTACATGAATAAATGATTGCATTGCTGCCATGTGATTGGCTGATTAGACATTGGTGTTAACGAACAGTTGGACAGGTGGACCTAATAAAGCGGCCAGTGAGTGTATGTTGCTCTGCAACCCGGATATCCCTTTCACACTGATGTTTCCTTTCCAGATGTGCCAGCTGCCGATTCCTTGGGCACTAATGGAACCCAATACCTTCAGAGATGCAGGCCTCAAACTGAGCGCTGATAGCAGTCTTGACAGTCTTTCTTCTCTTTGGCTAGGAGGACACAGTTTTCATGGTTTCCAAAAAAATGTCAAGTGTAGACTAGAAAAATTGCATTTCCTGCAAAAATGCAGGTGTGAATGCATTAAGATTAATTTTGACCTGAATTCTGGTCAAAAGTAAGAAATACATTTGAAGAGCATGAATTTTAAAAAGAATTTGAACAACTGGATAGTCTTTGAAGAGAGCATAATATTGAAGCAGAATGTATTGAAAAGGTAAAACATGCCAAACACAGCAAAGGGAGTGACATGCTGAATGACGGTGAGGTAGGAGAATGGACAATATTCCTAAATTGGAAAAGATATCTAGTGATGAACACCCATAAAAGTATGAAAGTAAAGCACAATATTTAAAATCAGAAAGACTTGAAAAAAAACAGAAGTCCAGGAATAAACCTTCAGCAGGAGATGAACATTTTCATACAGGAGGTGTTGAAATTGCCAAAATAATGTAAAAGTTGCTAAAATTTGCATAACATTGAGGAAAAAGTCAAACTACTTTATTACAATGGACTGAAAATTTGAAAAACATTAGTTAAAAAATCTTAAAAAGTAGCAGAGTTTAGCTGAATGTATCAAGAGTTAAAACATATGAACTGAAGCTAATTTAGCTAAATGCTAAACACAACTGAGACAGCTAAATTCAGAAAAAAGGTTAATAGCAACAGGAGTTAATAGAAAAAAAGTTTCTAAAAGCTAATGACAAATCAAAAAGAAGTGAGCTGAATGCAGCAAGGTTAGCTACAAGGGATCAAGGAAGACAAGTTAACTCAATGGAAACGACTGCAGAATTAGCAGCATGTTAAATGAAGCTAACTTAGCATCCCTAACCCCTCTCTGTCCATAGTTATAGTCTGCTGAGAATGAATAAGTAAACTGTTTGTAACAGGCTGAATCTGATAGGTGTGTTTCCTGTTGTAAACAAATATCTGCTTGTAAACTGTCCAGGTGGTGAGGAATTTTGATCTTTTTATCTGTGAGCCAGAATGAGTGTATATGTAGATGTGTGACTTGACTACGTACATGTGTTGATATAAATCTATGTGAGAGTGTGTGTGCTTGTAAAAAAAACATGAAATAATGTAAGACATACAGATGTACAAAGAACAGAACGCAAGACAAAAATATAAAATAGAAAAAGTAAAACAAAGCAAAAAGACATAACAGTCCAAACATAATAAAAAAAAATTTTAAAAAAAGAGCCCTAATACTGCAGTATTGAATTTCCCTTTATGGGATAAATAATTTTTCATTTTCATTTCATTTCATTTCCTAAGATCTCAGCAGGTGAGTGAAAGAGGTGCAATAATAGATATAGGACATCATTTAGTGTATCCAAATAGCTAGGAGTGGGGGTTAGAATTGATTTATTTAGGTTCTGAAAACCATTCATTCATATAATAATGCTGGAAGAATGTCGGTAAAGCTGATGTCCTCATTTTTAAACTATTGTCCATCGATGTATAATTTATCTACAAAGGTAACTGCTCTCTTACCTTCCCGTATCACCCGTTTTCAAATGGGGGACGGTTGTTTCCGTCTGCAGATGATCTCCTGAAGGTCGTTAAGACCAATATCCTTTTAGCTGTTTTTTTCCTTGTCGCTGCACCAGTTCCTTCTGTTTAAAATGCTCGCATTTGGCTACAATCGGTCTGGGTCGGGTGCGGTTGGGTCTCCAGGGTCCCAAGCGGTGGACACGGTGAAAGGTGATGACTAGTAATGGGTTGATGACGCGTCATGGTACGTTTCAACACATTGCCAAACTGTATTGATACTGTATCAGTGAATACTGACACCTGCTGGACCTTAAAAATCCCTATAGGCAACCGAGTTGCCAGACACACCTGACACCAATTTGATGACCTAGTACACAATAATAAAATGGAAGTTGTATTGTGTATGGCATCATTGCATATCTTCATTTAAATTTAAAATATCTTTGATATCTTCAGATACAGTCAATAAAGAATGTGAACATGTATCATAACTTGAAAATCTAAGTGACCGTGTTGTGAATGAAGATACTTGTGGACTGTGATTTTTTTTTTTTTTGACACATTTTTATTTAAAAAAAAAAAAATTTTTCCAATGATTTGAACTTTAGTCTATTTCACTTTTTGGACTCCAGCCTTGGAGTCCAAAAAGTTCCAAGTTTCCAAGTTCTCCAGCCTTGAAAAAGACCCACTCACAAGGATGCTGGTGTGCAAAGACACTGTAAAGCAAGCCGGAAGAGGTGCGGATACATTATCTTTTGATTGTCCCAGTGACTCAAAGGATCCTGGGACCTGGACAAGTTTGTAGAGCACAATTCGTACACAAGGCAATTCAGAGTGCTTTACAGATGCATAAAATCACAAGAAGGTAAATAGAATCATACAAGCATAAAAATAATCATTAATAAATTAAAAATTAATTTAAAAAATAATTAATTAAATTAAAAATGAAGAGTGCAGATAAAATCCTTCCAGTCATCATCTTCACATCTAAACAGAACTGTTTTCAGCCTGGATTTGAACATTGTCAGACTTGAGGTCTGTCTCACATCTTCTGGAAGACTGTTCCAGATTTTAGGAGCATAAAACTGAAATGCATCTTCACCTTGTTTAGTCCTGACTCTGGACACCAGCAGGAGACCACTACCTGAGGTTCTCAGAGTCCAGGTTGGTTCATATGGCTCTAACATGTCAGAGATGGACTTTGGGGCCATGAAGAGACTTGAACACAAGTAGAGCTGTTTTAAAGTTTGTTCTCTGAGTGACAGGAAGCCAGAGACCTCAGGACTGGACTAATATGGTCGTATCTCCTGGTTCTAGTCAGGACCAGTGCAGAGACCTCAGGACTGGACTAATATGGTCATATTTCCTGGTTCTAGTCAGGACCAGTACAGAGACCTCAGGACTGGACTAATATGGTCGTATCTCCTGGTTCTAGTCAGGACCAGTGCAGAGACCTCAGGACTAGACTAATACGGTCGTATCTCCTGGTTCTAGTCAGGACCAGTGCAGAGACCTCAGGACTGGACTAATACGGTCGTATCTCCTGGTTCTAGTCAGGACCAGTGCAGAGACCTCAGGACTGGACTAATATGGTCGTATTTCCTGGTTCTAGCCAGGACCAGTGCAGAGACCTCAGGACTGGACTAATATGGTCGTATTTCCTGGTTCTAGCCAGGACCAGTGCAGAGACCTCAGGACTGGACTAAAATGGTCGTATTTCCTGGTTCTAGTCAGGACCAGTGCAGAGACCTCAGGACTGGACTAAAATGGTTGTATTTCTTGGTTCTAGTCAGGACCAGTGCAGAGACCTCAGGACTGGACTAAAATGGTTGTATTTCTTGGTTCTAGTCAGGACCAGTGCAGAGACCTCAGGACTGGACTAATATGGTCGTATTTCTTGGTTCTAGTCAGGACCAGTGCAGAGACCTCAGGACTGGACTAATGTGGTCGTATTTCCTGGTTCTAGTCAGGACCAGTGCAGAGACCTCAGGACTGGACTAATATGGTCGTATCTCCTGGTTCTAGTCAGGACCGGTGCAGAGACCTCAGGACTGGACTAATATGGTCGTATTTCCTGGTTCTAGTCTGGACCAGTGCAGAGACCTCAGGACTGGACTAATATGGTCGTATTTCCTGGTTCAAGTCTGGACCAGCGAAGAGACCTCAGGACTGGACTAATATGGTCGTATTTCCTGGTTCTAGTCAGGACCAGTGCAGAGACCTCAGGACTGGACTAATACGGTCATATTTCCTGGTTCTAGTCAGGACCAGTGCAGAGACCTCAGGACTGGACTAATATGGTCGTATTTCCTGGTTCTAGTCTGGACCAGTGCAGAGACCTCAGGACTGGACTAATATGGTCGTATCTCCTGGTTCTAGTCAGGACCAGTGCGGAGACCTCAGGACTGGACTAATATGGTCGTATCTCCTGGTTCTAGTCAGGACCAGTGCAGAGACCTCAGGACTGGACTAAAATGGTCGTATTACCTGGTTCTAGTCAGGACTCGTGCAGCAGTGTTCTGGATGTACTGCAGCTGTCTTACAGCTGGTTTAGAGCCCAGTGAGCAGGCCGTTACAGTAGTCTAACCTGGTGGAGACGAACCCATGGATTAGTCTTTCTAAATCTGGTTTAGACACTATTCCTTTGATTCTGGCAATGTTTTTTAGAAGGCAAAAAGCTGCTGATGTTATTGCTTTAATGTTGCTGTTAAAGTTCAAGTCTGAATCCAATATTACCCCTAAATTTCTGACCTGATTTTTAGCTTCTAGAGAGAGAGTCTGAAGGTGACTGATGACACTTTCTCTTTGCTTCTGTGGGCCACAGACAATGATTTCAGTTTTATCTGAGTTTAGCTGGAGAAAGTTGTTTTGCATCCACACACTGATCTGTTCGATGCAGTGACACAATGAATCTACAGGCCCATGTTCTCCTGCTGTCAATGACACATAGATCTGAGTATCATCTGCATAGTTGTGGTAGGACACATTAAAGCTGAGTATTAGCGGCCTAATGGATGCATGTACAGATTAAACAACAGGGGTCCCAGGATTGACCCCTGGGGAACCTCACAGGTCATGACCATTTGGTCTGAGAACACAGTTACCAATTTCAACAGAGTATTTCCTGTCCCTGAGATAGGACCTGAACCAGTTTAAAGCAGTTTCAGAGATTCCCACCCAGTCTTCTAATCTCTGTCATAAAATCACATGGTCAACTGTGTCAAAGGCAGCGCTTCGGTCCAGCAGAACTAAGACTGAGACTTTACCTGCGTCTGTGTTCAAGCGAATATGGTTTGTTACCTTGATCAGGGCTGTCTCAGTGCTGTGGTGGGGCCTGAAGCCTGATTGAAAACTATCAAAAACATTGTTGGACAGGAGAAAGTCAGTAAGCTGTTGATATACCACTCTTTCTAGGACTTTGCCAAGGAATTGCAGGTTTGATATGGGCTGATAGTTCTTCAGTACTGTGGCATCAAGACTGCTCTTCTTTAGACGAGGCTTAATGACAGCAATTTTTAAGGCCTCTGGGAGTTTTCCAGTCTGAAGTGAGATGTTAGTTAATTCAGTGAGTTGTGGTAACAAACTGCTCAGCACAGACTGTAGAAATCGAGTGAACAACTCATCAAGGCAGCACGTCGATGGACTCAGACTGCAGATGATCTCTTTGACTGTTTTGTCAGTGACAGGTGTGAAATGTGTCAGCTCTAGGTGTCTAGTTGGCAGAAGGGTAATTGTTTGTGTTGTGGAAATTATTGAATTTTTAATACCTTGAACTCTGTCATCAAAGAATATTGCAAACTCATTACACTTTGACGTAGAAATGAGTTCTAAGGGCAGTGAAACTGGAGGGTTTGTTAATCTGTTTACTGTAGCAAATAGGACACGGGAGTTGTTACTGTAGTTTTTGATGATTTCAGAAAAATAACTCTCCCTTGTTCTACGCAATGTTTGGTTGAACACACAACTTTCCTTTGTAAATCTCATAATGGATCTGGAGCTTTGACTTGCGCCATTTCCGTTCAGCTCTCCTTTTCTGTGCCCTGACTGAGTCTTCTCTTCCCCATGGCGCCTTTTGCCTACTTTTAACCATTCTAACCTTGACAGGAGCAATGGTATCCAAAACCTTTAAAACACTTGATGTGTAAGAATTCAACAGATCATCAACATTAGAACATGGGGTATTTTCAAACCGAATCATTTCCATAAACGGTGTCCCTGTGCTGTCATTTATGAGTATTCTCTGAACAACCCCAGACCCAACTGCTAGTTTGGGTGAGACTGACAGGTCAAAGAAAACGTGAAAATGATCAGATAAAGCAACATCGACAATGGCCACGGTTACATGATGTTTTTTAATTCGGAATTAATTATTCCGAATTAAATAATTCCGAATTAAACTATTTTCCTTCGAGTTTACATGGAAATAGTAATTCCGAATTGAGGTTTACATGGAAAACACGTTTGTTCGGCTTTATCCAATTCCGCTTAAGGTCTGGGAGTTGGGAAGGGTTCTGATTGGATAGGGGGGCGTCTTTACGTCTACCGGAAGAAAACAAACTTACTCGATTAGCAACAACATTCCACTTATTTTTGACCTGGGTGGCGTCTCTATCTGCGGAACCTCCTTCATTTAACCTGGCCGCTACAACTTTAAAAAGCTCACAATTTTTCTGTTTCCTGCCATCTGTTCTTTTAATTATTTCCAGTTCCTCCAAGCTATTTATTAAATAAATCGTCTCTGCTGTTGACCACCGTTTACAGTGTGCTGCCATCTTGAAACAAGCCCAGCGCGGAATATCTAAGCGTCATCGCGACAGACGGGCAAGGGAACGAGCATGCGCAGAAAGACAGGAATTGATTTAAAGCGGAATGAGTGTATACCTGACCGCGGAATTATTTTATTCGGAATTAAAATCAGAATAAACCAGCCACTTACTTCGGAATTAAGTTTAATTCAGAATGGACATTTTCATTCGGAATTAGGTGTTTACATGGTAATTTTTAATTATTTTAAATCGGATTTAACTTTAACTCTGAATTAAAGAGGAATTAAACTTCCCATGTAAACGCACAGAATATCCACAGTTTGAAATAGCAACACCCTTTGAGATAAGCAGATCTAAAGTGTGCCCCCTTCTGTGGGTGGGCTATGTCACATGCTGAGCTAGACCAAACATTTCAAGGACAGCAGTAAGTTCTTTTGCTTGTTTGTCATGGGTTTCATCTACATGCACATTCAAGTCTCCTGTTATGATCAAACAGTCAAAATCAGTGCACACAACTGAAAGTAGTTCAGTAAAATCATCAATAAAACAATTCTGTGGTGGTTTGTAAATGGTGATATAAAGAATGGAAGATTGTTTCATCTCCATTTTGAATGACACATATTCAAATGATGAAAAAAACCCCAAATGATAACTTGTGTGTGAGTATATTGTCCCGGAAAATGGCACAAACACCACCACCCCTCTGGTTTAGTCGTGTTTCAGACACAAAGGTGAAGTTAGATGGACTAGATTGAATCAGGACTGCATTGGCTGTGTTTTTGCCCAGCCATGTCTCAGTTAAAAACATAAAATCAATTTTGTGTGAGGAAATAAAACTATGCCTTTCGCCCGTAGACGGCTGGGATAGGCTCCAGCAGATCCCCGTGACCCTTCAAGGATAAAACGGGTATAGAAAATGGATGGATGGAAATAAAACTATTAATTAAGAATGATTTGTTTCTCAAAGATCTGACATTCAGTACTGCATGTTTGAGGTTAGCTAGGAGTTAAAATGGACACTGGGTTCTTGCAAGGGATGTGGATAAGATTTCTCTGATCAGACTCTCTGACTGTTCCTCTCTTATCCAATCTTTGTGGTTTGACAATAGTCATTATTTTAGAAAAATACACTCTGTCCCTGGACCTCTGGTTGAGGTGGGGTTTAGCAACGCAGAGGCCCGTAGCGTCCTAGACAACAGCATTGACGCTGTTGGAACCATCAGCTCTGGGCACCGATGGTGGGGTCTGAGCTGGTGGGGCTTTGCTCTGTGGAGTAGGCTGAGGAGGAAGAGGGGCGTTTTGGGTATGGATTCGGTACAGTTTCAGGCTACCTGCTAGCCTAAACACGCAATCGCAAGATACTGAGTTTGCGGAAAGCGTAACTCGCATGTCGGCGCATGTTTGGCATAAATGCCATTTGGCATAAATGCGCGTCCACCTGGTCACATGTGGACGTGCACAAACGGCTCTACCTCTCGATTACGCATCACCGTATTACTTGGATACATTTTTATTCTCTTGAGGTCAGAGGATGTCTGGTCAGCAGTTGTGGTGGATGTGGGAATAGTCACAGCCAGACACGTCAGTCTGTACAGCTGTGGCATGATCTCATTCAGATGTCTGCTGTGGAGAAAACCAAGGAGATCTTTGTCTCTGGTGTCAAGCTGGAAAAGGTTGGATGCGGGAATTTATTTCCGATATGTCTGAAACTGTTGGTGGTGGAGGAGGGACAGGAACATTTATTGTTCGTGATCTTTAAATGCACATCCAATGATTTGTTCTGCAGTATTTTGAAAAGCACATCAGCTGCGCCAAGACGCACAACTGGTAACAACTGGATCTTACGCAGGTAAGATCCGGGTTTAGGGAGGTGGAAGATTAATGTTCTGTTAACTGTTTTTAACTCCCTCGCCGGTGTATTCAACAGCAATACCAAAATGCTCCCACACGGGTGATTAAAAAAAGTTTTTCCAAATTTCTCCCCTACTGCTGGCCATGCCTACTTGTTTTTTTTTTTTTTTTTTTTCTGCGTCTATGAGCTGCAGCCAACCGGCCAAAGTGTGATCGGCTGGTCACTGTGAGTGAGTGGAGGTGAGTGCACATCGACATGCAGTGGTGGCCTGTTGCCTAAAAGGCACGCACGCTCACGTGCAAGTCCAATGCAAAATTATTGGAACATAAATACCGCAGGACATAAAAGCCCGTGTTGTCCCGTGCAGGTCGTACCGAACCGGACCGTATTTTACCGAGTACCGTTGCATCCCTTAATATATATATATATATATATATACATATATATAATATATATATATATATATATATATATATATATATATATATATATATAGATATATTATATATGAAGATGTCCTGGCGAAAATCTGGGTAGCCCTTACTCCCAAGGGTGGTGACGGAGAATCTCAATATTGAGGGCGATACAGCCCTCAAACTTGTCCCTCAACTTGACGTCCTGGGAATCGGGACAGCACTTGCACTTGGCGGGAGTGCGCGTTTTTGAGATTGAGGGTTAAAGGAGGAAGTGGAATTCACCCTTGATTCAACTCGGAAACTTGGTGATGTGGTATGCTGTATATGGTGAAATATTAAAAGTCTTCACATTTTTACACTGAAGAACTTGATTCTGAAATTATTCCACAATTTGTAAATGCAGTTTTTCATAAATTAGTGATCCCCAGCCCATCTTGACTTCTGAGAGACTCTGGCTCTTTATTTTTCTTTTTTAAATATCCAATGATGCCACAGACCTGTTGCAAGATGTTTCTTCACGGGCTCCTTCTTAGTTTAACTTACTTTTCTAGTCTTTGTTGCCCATATCCCAATTGGTTTTTTTTTATGTGTTTCTGCCATAAAATTCAAAATGAGCTGATATTTTTCATGTAAAGGTCAAATGTTGCTTTCAACTTTTGACATATTTTCCAGGATTTACTGTGAATAAAATTCTCATGAGATGAGCAAATCATTGGATTTTGTTTTTATCTACGTTTTACAAAGCATCCCAACTGTTTTGGAGGTGGGGTTGTGTAACTCCCTTAATACCTGCAGTGCATGAGTGACGATGCAGCCTGTAAAGCCACAGAAGATGCCTTTAAAACAAATGTAGAGCAGCAGAAAGGATGAAAGTCTATTATGTAGAAGCCCGGAGGAGAGACAGGAACATGTCAGTTCAGGACATGAGCTGTGTCTGTGACCCGGGGCAGCATGCATTATATAGTATAGGATAGATTAAGCCATGCAACTTTTATGTTGATGTATGCTCCCTGGAAGAGTCCCATCTAGTTCAACATGCCATACAGTCGGTTTGTGAGGAGAGCATCCCACGTACAGACAACACTGGGAAGATGTGTCTGTTCCACAGGTACAGCGCGGTCTGTAATTTTAAAGTGAAAAGGACTGAAAAGATCATAGAGATTCAGTTACAGAGTGTGTTCAGGGCTATAAGCCTCAGCTTCCTGCAGCTTTAGGAAAAAAAGATTTTCCCAGAATCCGTCTCTCTAGTCATCAGCAACCATCTCGACTGCCAGCCACCAAGCATCCAGCAACACATTGTTGAGGAGAAAACAAAATACTTCAGCATCACTTGGAAGAGGTTCCTCCATTGTCAGTGCTTTCCAGCGGGGAAAAGCCACGCCAAAAGTTTATTCTCTTTTCCAGCCATTGTTCTACCTGAAATGCACTGAACTTCCAACATTTTTGGTTCTTTGAACTGAACTTTCAATTCAATTCAATTGTATTTGTATAGCGTCTGTTACAATGTCAATTGTCTCTAGGTGCTTTACAAAGACCCAGAGCAGTGATTCCCAAAGTGTGTGGGCCGCGGCCCCCTAGTGGGCCGTCGCAGTACTGCTAGTGGGCCGTGAGAGGTCATTAAAATTAAACAAATATGTTTTAAATCCTCGATCTTTTTTAAATATGTTTTTAATTACTGTAAAATATTAATGACATGATTTAAAAACATTATGAAGTAACAAAACAAACCAGTTAAGTGTTATTCTTCTGTCATCTTAACTTAATATGACAAGTGTCACCTTATTTGTTGACCCCTTACATTATTATCAGATCATAGCTTCTAGTCCTAAATGTTGATCACAGTTGTGATTAAAGGTTTCGGTGGGCCGCAGAGATTTTTCACATTTCAAATTGGGCCTTGGTATTCTGAAGTTTGGGAATGGCTGACCCAGAGCATGACCCCCGAGCAAATATCGGTGCTTACCGAAAGGTCAATTGGCAGGTAAGCTAAAAACAGACATGGAGAACGGTAAAAATCTGTGTACTTTACAATTCAGGTAGCAACTCAGGTAGCAATATTAACAATTCTGTCCAAAAATAAAAAAATTTCTGGACTGACAAAACTCGCGTCATTCCTCCATGTTCCATCAGATCTGCTCCATGTGTTCACTGTCCTGCTGTTCTCTAGCTGGTTACTGCAGTGCAGCTCCATCTAGTGCCACAGATGTGTAATGACAACAGAAAGTCCAGTCCTCGATTATAAAACAAATTCAGTCCTGTGGCCCATTTTTTTTTATTTCGTATTTTTTATTCAAGTCTAAAATTGAAATATAAAATTTGAATAATAAAATGTCACTTCTTTTTTTTTTTTTTGACTGACAATTGAAAATGGAAAGAATGAATGATACACGGATTGATAAAGTTACAGAACTTTAACATGGACATTTTCATTTTAAAGTTCTCCCAGACGGAGGATTCAACAGAAACAAGGTTATTTGTAACAACTGACAAGTTGAACTCCCCGTTAAAAGTTTCTGCTGTTACCTCAGAAATTACCTGTTTTAATGTTATGATTGTGGCTCAGGATTTTGTCTGTAGACTTTTTTTTATTTTTTATAAAAACAGGATGACATTAATGCCCGGGCAGTGGCAATAAGCTTTATTTTATTTTACATTTTTTAAGATGAGATTTACACTAAATATGTGTTACTGACAAGTGCTGATGTTAAAAGTGTTTGAACAACAAACGTTATGACACTTTAGTTCATATGGCAGCAGAACATTTAAGTAAAAGTGCACTTTACACTACTTTTGAATTCATTATTTGATTTTGTGTATACAATGCGATTAATTGTGATTAATCAGGGAAATAATGCGATTAATCGCGATTAAAAATTTTAATCGTTGCCCAGCCCTAATAATGACCACATAAACAGATGTAGGTAGAAGCACTTAGATGAGATGGTCAGAGGACTAAGTCACTGGTCACCACACCAGCCGGCACCCTGAACACATCTACACACACAGGTGGAGGTAAACGCTGGGATGGACAGAGGAGGGAACTGCAAGTCAGCATGAAACTCAGGAAACTCTGGCCTGCAAAGATAGAGAAAGAAAAGAGAAAAAAGGAGGAAAACAGCACAACAAACTACATGAAAGAAAATGGAGCACAGTTACAGTAACAAGGTGCTGCTAATTAACTATAGAATGAGCTGGAAGAGGAGGGAGGGGGGAGGAAAGGGAAGGAAGGGAGAAAAACAGTGGAGACACCACTCAGCAGATCATGTTGGCGTCCCCCTGCAGCGTAGGCCTATAGCAGCATAGCTAGGATGAAGCTGTGATTAAGACAAGCTACTCTAGTCTTAGCTCCTATAACTATAGTTTTAACTATTAGCCCCTACACCGGGGGATCCGTACTGGGAGATGGTTCTGTCCGGACCCGTGACCAATGCAAAAAATAAGTAGTGTCGTAGTATTTTCACATAGCGGTTTTGAACGACCGTGGATAGCAGGCGCTTCTACTACAGTTAATACGGCAATCTAGTGCTGGTAGTCAGAGACGTAGCTTGGAAACACGTGTTTGTTGTTGGCAACGGAGCCACACATGGCCGAAGTCACTCTCTGACATCGCATCAACTAGAATACAGTGGCGACATGAAAATTCTCCGTGCAAATCATGATTATATTCCCAGAATTCATTGCACCCCCAAACCAAACCACACCTACATTATTCCCAGCAAACCCAAAATCAGTCACGCAAGCACTGACGTTAGCAGCAGCACAGGAGGAGAGCAAAGTAGATACCACGGAGACATCATGGCTCGCTCGAAAAAGAGAAAGGTAGACACTGAAAACTGTTGGTTTGAAGACGAATGGACAGCAAAATATGTTTATACTCCCGGTCAGCAGTTCCAAGCCTCCTAAACTCTGAGACCGTGGCATTGATTCAAAGTGGGAACGTGAAACGCAACTAGGAGACGAAATACAGCACTTTTTTTGTTATCGTTGCACTTTTTAGTTAATGTTTCCTGAATGTACATGAGTTTACTTTTTTACTTAAAGAGGCCTTCAATTCAAGAAGAAAGAAAGACAGTTCAAAGAAAAATGTTTTATGAAAAAGTCAACACCATTTTTTGCACTTTTTAGTTTTTTCAGGGTATAATTTTTTACTTGAAGAGGCCTTTAGTTCTTCAGGCATGGACTTGCACTATTATTGATTTTATTCTGAGGTTTCACTTTTGGTTGATTTGAAATAAAAGCCTTAAGCTTATTTGACTGCATGGGACTGCTTTTATTTATGATAAAGATATGGAATATGTTTGAATTTAAGATAAAAATTAGTTACTTTTTCAAAATGAGGGACTTGGTTCGGACCTTATACTTAGGCAAAATGTAGTTACCGGACCTCTGTGGCTTTTAATTGAATACCCCTGCCCTACACACTATAGTTTAGACCAGGGGTCGGCAACCTTTAGTCTCTCTGCAGTGGCTCCTTGTAGCTTTGGGGAAAAACTTGTCAGAAGACGATTCTCCTCTGGAGCACATGAGTGCCATGTAGGTTGCTCGCCAGCAGGGGGCAGAATGAGTATATTTAGTCCAAAATACTGCCAGGTTCCTGCAACGAGGAAGTCATATCTGTGTGTTGCATTCTGGGAAAGGAAATAAAGGTGAGCGTGTGTTCAGTGACTAGCCCTGGACATCTTTATATGTTTCTCATGTACCGCCGTTGAAAATAAAAGAAACATTTCCCACACCACGTCGGTGCTGTCGTGGTGTAACACACAAAAGGAGCGGAATTGGATACCTCTCCAAACCCGACAAACTTTGAAACATGAATGTCATTCCCGACACTTAAATGAACATGAAGACATTTGGAGTCCTGTTAATCTTTGATCCACATACTGATGTGAGCAGGTTTTCTCCAGCATGAACTACAACAAATGTTTTATGTTCAGGCTCGATGGTTGATTGTTGTACGTGCCTGAGGAAAAAACAAAAGGATGACAACACACTGAAATGGACTTAAGTCATAATTTAATACAAACTGGCCTATTTTTATATTTACAACTTTTTAAAGTTATTAAGATGCAGCTATACGTTTTATTTATTTTAAAGTGGGCTACTTTTTATTTGATCAATGTTTTACAAGTAAGGGAATGACTCAAATGAACCTGCATGGTTCTTTGTTTTATTTCAAAGTAGGTTTACACATGCCAGTGGTTTTTTTCTCCTCATTCAAAAGATTCAAGATTAAATATATTTACTTCTATGTCAACAAGTTGATGGGAAATTGTCTTGGTTCTGCAACTCCCAAACATACAGTACAGAAGCAGCCAATATTCAGTCTTTATAAGAGTTTGAGGTTTACCTTTGTTATAACAGGTAAAAACAGCAATAAAATGTTAACAGTTTTCTGTTTGTTCTTCTATAATTTCATAAATGCAACAAACTATAGTTTTTTTTCATAGTGGATGACAAAAAATTGAAAATGAAACTTTTAATTTGTTTCTTATATGACCACCTTTTGCATTAATTTAAAAACTGCCAAACATACTGGGAATAAGCTTTTGGATTGATTCAAATCCCTCTGAATACAGAATAACTAGATATAAAACTTCATACACCGTGTTATCTTCATTTTAAGGGTCAAATAAGTTTTTGCGGCTCCAGATGAATTTTATTAAGGGGAGATGGACAAAAAATGGCTCTTTTAATAGTAAAGGTTGCCGAACCCCTGGTTTAGACTAACTGTAGGCCTTTACTAAACAGAAATGTTTTCAGTTTAGTTTTAAAGATGGAGATGGTGTCAGCCTCCTGAACCCAACTGGTGTCTGCAACAGTGTTGAGTTATCACCAAGTTTAATTTTAAGTTATAAAAAGGTTAAAAGAATCAGAGACCGTTCACCGTTCAAACCACCGAACAAAGTCTCTTCCTGTCTCAGACTTGTTTCCTGTCATCATATTGATCGTAATGAGAACGATGTGCCTTTTATTGTGATAGGTTCCCCACAAAGTCCAGGATTGCGACACAAATATGGCCTTACCCACGCGGGATCATTTTAAATCCTAGTCACTTGAACCAAAGGGAAATGCTAAAGTGAGACACGTGCAACAAGTATTTTGTGACCATAGACACATTAGCCTGAAATACAATACACCGTAACTATTTTTTAGTCCTGGTACCATTGGCAGTGCATTTTTTCAGGTGCGTCAGTCCTCCTTGAGGTCGTACATTGGTGTGGTTCCCCAAGACACGGTCCTTTTCAACGACACGATCGGCAACAACATCCGCTACAGCCGAGTTACAGCGAGCGACCAGGAGGTGCAGCGAGCCGCCATGGCTGCCGACATACACAGCAGGATCCTGGAGCTGCCTCAGGGTCAGGCTCCGCTGTGGGTGTGTCTATTGACTTGCATCAGGTGAATAATGGAGATGTGAGGAAGGATTTGTGCACCGTGTCCCTGCAGGTTACGACACAGAGGTGGGGGAGCGAGGCTTGAAGCTCAGCGGTGGCGAGAAGCAGAGAGTGGCCATCGCTCGAACGATCCTGAAGGAACCTCAGATCATACTCCTAGATGAGGTGAGGATGCAGATGTCAGTCACATGAGAGAAGATCTGCTTGTGTGGTTCTAAATGAAAAAGATTGAATACATGGTTGTCTTATTCATCAAGTAGAGAAATCACATGCGTTGGAAATGTTTATTGGAAAGTTTGCTGATTGATGTAATGTGTTTTATGGGACATGAATGGCTCAGTTTGTAGTAGGACCCAAATGCTGGGGACTTGGAGGCAGGAGTAGAAGACAAACCCTTTATTATTTTTATGAAACCAGCAGCAACGCAAGATTTTAAAAAATATAAAATAAGAAGATTGAAAACAAACTGTACTGTGTACTGTGCTCCACCTGGAGGACTCTCCTCTAAGCCACCAGTGATTCTGAAACCGTCACCATTAGGGCTGTAGCGATACACTAATGGATACAATACGATACGATACACAATACTTGGGTCACAATACGATATGTATCAATATTCATCTTACAATACATCTACATAATTTTCCAAAAGATTTTAAAGGGACAAAGTGATTTTGGTGACATCTTGTGAGTGTTCCAATGACTTTGTTTGAATAAATTGAACTGAAAGCATCAATTACACATTATATGGCTGACAGGCAGCTTGCAAATGCTGGACAAAATGAATAAAAGATTTGTTGAGAAAAATAATTTCACTTATTTAAACAGTGCAAATTGTTGCTTGCAAGCTTTTAAAGGTGGGACACGGGGTTTTGAAAGTAAGCTTAGAATATCGATACCCGCAGCTGAAAAATCGATACTCCCTGGGGAAATAAAATATCGATATATATCGCAGAATCAATAAAATCACTCAGCTCTAATCACCATAAACTGCCATTTCACCGTATCACACCCTCTTTATGCTTCAGGCCACTTCTTCACTGGACACCCAGACTGAGAGGAACATCCAGACTTCACTGGCCAAGGTTTGCACCAACAGGACGACTATCGTGGTGGCACACAGGTGACTACTATGGATAAATATTTAACAAACTCAGTAGGTTGTGTCACTGTGCGGAAATGGTTGAAAGAACTTGAAGCTGAAGTCTACAGTATCTGATTATCTTCAGAGAAAAAAGGATAGCATTAGGAATAAGAAGGTGCTCCATAGTATTGTGTCAGGGGGTGACAGCAGCCTGCCATGATGCAATTAAAGTAGCAGTAATGACAAAGCAGCAAAATGAAAGGAAGAACTATACGTGAGTAAAGGGGATGAAAGGGAAAGGGGGTGGGGGTGTGGTTATATGAACAGGATTAGAGCTGGCACAAAGAGGAGGGATGGAGAGATTAAATGAAAAGATGATTTCAGGATAGAAGGTGATGTGTGATGACATGTCAATAAATGTAAGAGAAGCACGTGTGGTTTTTCATCTGTAATATTGGAGACTTGAAAGGCTCCAACACTCAGAACGTAACCTTTTCAAAGGGGGGGCGTTGACTTCTGTCTGAATGGACTTTTATTTATTTAGTTGCCCGACATTTATTTTATCGGGCTTAACGCATGTTGCTCACATGCTTTTGTTTTGAAACGTCTGTTACTGGCTGCTGCGGAACCAGAAGAGAATTGGCAGGTAAACATGGAAAAGCTAAAACAGACATGGAGAACAGTAAAAATCTGTGTACTTGACCCATTTTGTTGTCTGTTTCCCTTTGATAAAATTCCAAAAGTTGTGGTAGCCTATTAAAAATATCCAAGGTTCTGAATTAAAAAACTGTGTTGTGCCGTTTATTAGCATATCATGTCATATTGTGTTTTTTTTATTATTATGGCCGTGTTGCCCTGGCATTTGGCCTTTGTGCCCTCAAAAATAAATGCCCCTTTGGAGGCCAAGTGGCCTTGTCCCTCAGATCAGGAAATTCCAGGCCTGATCATGACGCTATAAATCGATACGTAAATCATGCCTGATGGATATAAATTGTTTTTCAAAAGCCACCTTTGCCTGCAGATTGATTCATTGGAGCAGGTAGACATGGTGAGTGCGGATGCACCTTTAGACATCCCGGCGAGGGATCTGTACCCATCAATGATCTGTACAATCAAACATGTTTACAGCGTAGAAGCGTAAAGTAACCCATAAAGAATCTATAGATAAAGACATAACTGCTGCTGTAAGATGAACTGTACGGCGCTCCACCGGTCTGGCACCTTCGTCATCTTTTTCATCCGTCATCCTTCAACGGGATGATCCAACGGCGTCTTAAGCTCTCGATAGCAACAACAGATGGATCCACTCCTGGGACCTGGACTGGCTGAGAGCTGAATCAGCTGGGCTTAAATGAAATTAGAGCACAGGAGGGACAAGTCAGGGTGTGAACTTTAAATCTTCTTTTCATCAAGGCAGCGTATGGACGGATTCTCTTCTGTTGTGTCCTTTTGAAGATGCAAACTCCAAACACCTCACCCTGGTCTGAACAACTGCCTTATTTCTGGCGGCTTTGATGAGATTACCTTGTGTTAACGAAGTGGAAAAAAAGGAACCATATCATGGGGCCGAGAGACAAAGATACAGATGTGCTGCTGTGGAAACCAGATTGACTGTGTGTCTACAGTCTTTCCAGAAGTATTCAAACACTTGCACTTTATTTTGCAATGAGTCTACATTCAGATTACCAAGAACAGAAACTGAATCGGAACCTTTAAAGAGCAGTGGACTCGGTAACTGTGAAATGCAGGTCTGTAGACCAGCAAGGGTGTCTTTGCAGAAAACTGGGTAACTGAGACGAAGTTGTTTCATCAAAGTGACCAGGAACCCGGCAGAGTCTTTGAACAAGCTCCTTAACTCCTGAAGATGGAGACTCTGGAGGACGAACCATCAATCAGGCCTTTATGTCAGAGCTGCTAAACTGAGTCAGTCCTGGAGTCTGTCAAACTGCGTTTGAAGACTCTGACCTCTGGGTTCTGCTGGATGTGAAAGTGCAGCAGTGCAGCTGCGTCACGCCTGCCGCGCTGAAAATCTGCCGTTATACGTATGCTCGTCTGCAAGTAGATGCATTCCTTCATTTTCTGCCTTTGCCTCGTAACATCTCTGACCTTAAACCTTAAAAGCGGGACATTGGTGTCATCTCTATACTGCCTGTATATATATCTCTGTAAAGCCTGGATGGATGGAGAAAAAAAAATAAAAAAGGAACTCGTTGACATCTCCAGTCTCTGGTGAGAGATATTTCTTCCGGTGACCGAGGGTTTTTATCAAATATTGAAGGAGGCTGTCCAAAGATAGCCTTCTGTGACATTAAAGCACCGTGGTGGTTCAGCCGAAGCTCAAAGTGACACTCATCAGTTTGGAAGGAACGAGCAGAGACCAGTCCTTTTTTTTTTTCTTTCATTCTGCAAAAGTAGTGGGAATAAAAGCGTGATTTCCTCTGGGAACAGGGAAAACATGTCCTCACTTTTTCAAAATCATCCATGCATCTCAAGTTCAAATTTATTTTCTTTAAATACACTGTAAATTCAGCAGGTATCTGCAGCTGTCCAGGTGAAATCATCCTCAATCCAGAGCTGAGAGCCGCTGAGACGACTGAGCGCTTAATAAAAGGATCATCAGGGAGTTGTCATAAATAGTATCTTTAATAATTTACACACGAGTTCATTCAGAGTTCTCCAACCCGGAGTGACACACTCAGCTGTGTGTCTGTTGCACATGTTACAGAAAAGAAAAAGAAAAACAACAGATGTGAGCTGTGTTTCTGTTGACAGTTGAGTGGCTGGATTTGTCATCTTTAAAGTGACAGCTGAACACTCGGCTCACATCGTGGCCTGTCTTACACAGATCTCCATGTAAAGGCACATTGGAGATCCCCCCCCCAATTCTGCCTCCACTCTCCAGCTGTGCATTCACCATGACCCCACAAAGTTGCAATATTGCCTCCCTGTAAGTGCTTTCACAGAGTATCATGTTCGTTCCTCGACTTTGCGCCCCGCACTCTAAAACGGATCCCTTTTATTCAGCCTGCGCTGAATAAACTTCATGAAAAAGTAAAGCTTCTACCTGGTTGTACCAGTGGGACATGCTCAGAAGTGCTGGCCTCAGTCCCCCTTCCCCCCCCTCCCCCCGAGGCTGCTGCCATCAAAAATGCAGGAAAAAGACGACGACCTGGCTTCAGCTAAGCCAGTCCTTCTCAAATAGTGGGGTGCAATCCCTTGAGGGGGTGGGGTGGGGGCGCGTGTGACTCCGGGGAACATGTTTTTTTTGTTTTTTGTTTTTTTTGCTGTTGTAGAATCAAGTGAAATTGCACATATACTCCAGTAGGTGGCAGTGGTGCTCTCATTGTCACAGTGTGCGCAGGGAATCTTAGCTAATACAGTGATCCCTCGCCAATTCGCGCTTTGAGTTCCATGGTTTTAGTTATTTGTGGATTTTTCAGAAATATATAATATTAAAAAAAATCAAGAAAAAATTGCGGAAACATCACAGGATGTTGTGCGCGTTCTCTCACAGCGAAGAAATGTTGTGAGCCAGCCTGGCCCCTTTAAAAAGGTGGCCTTATGGGTAATGTAGTGTGTGTGTCGTGGGACGGCAGAAGAAAACGGGGTTAGATGAAAAGTGTAGTAAGCATCAACAGCAGCCCAGCGTGTATAGATTTACATTCTCTGTTAACCGACAGGAGCCCAACAATACAACCTGTGTGATGTTACAAGTTCCTGCAGTACCAGAATAAAGTGCTCGTTCCATGCAGAGAAAACCAGACTTTATCTTTTGTTGTTAGCTTGTTAGCCGCTAATTACGAGCCAATATAGCACAATACCAGTTGTTTGTTTACTACGGTTCAGAGACCAGAGGCTGTGAAGGTAACAGAAAGACCACAGTTGAGCCTTTGTCCATAACCCCAGCAGTTAGCGCCACAGCGGTCAAAAACCTTTTGCCCTTCCGGGTCCAACACCTAACCAATAACAGGCAGCTACCTTTATACCTGACCCTCAGGTAACAACACAGCGACACCCACAGACACACAGAGTGAACTACAATTCATAACAACATATTTGGCTCCTATACAACTGTTTTTTTATTTGAACATTTATACGTATTTAATGTTTCAACTTAAAGTCCAAAGTTTATTTCATTTGAACTTCACTATAATTTTTGTTCCTGATAATTGTTTGCATATTTTGACCCACTATGGTTGTTAAAGTGTTTTATTTAAATTTGAACAGACAAATAAGCTTTGTTCCTGTTATTTATTTTGTTCATTTAAAATAAAACCTCTTTCTGTGCCAGTTGTTTGCCCTTTTAATGTGAAAGTTTCATTTTGATAAAATTTGGGCTTCTGATGTTTTAGTATGACAAGAAAATCAGAAGATTTTGTGAAATTATTTAAATGTATGTGTTTTTTAGACATTTGTACAGCAATGAAGAATAATATTGTAAACCGTGATACTATAATCGAGAGATCAGAGTTTCCATATTGTTACATCCCTTCTGCACACACAGCACAGAGCAGGAGATATGAAGTGAACAAACCCTCAAGAGACACCACGGAAAAATGCAAAATGTTTTCTTCTTTTTTTGGGGGGGGGGAGCAGCATAAAATAATTGAGAAGCACTGAGCTAAGCACAGCAACAGGGGCAACAGGGTTTTCCCAGTAGCTAGTGCCTCATAACGCAGCCGGTCCAGCCAGTCTCTGCCTCTCTGACCACAGCGTTTCCCAGTTAGCTTGAATGCCATCTGGCCAGTTGACGGATATAATGTTCCTGCCACTCTGTTTGAAAGCGTCCTCTTTCTGCTTTCAGCACATAGGACTGAATGTAAATGCAGAGTCTCAGTTTTGGCCTCACTGCCTTCATAAGCACTGATTGAATAAAAACTGAATTAACGTGTGAACAGACGGGAATCATGGAGAGATTAAAGGAGAACCGTGTTTGCGTTGTGTTGCAGGTTGTCCACTGTTGTCGGAGCGGACCAGATCTTGGTGCTTTACAGAGGACAGATCGCAGAGCGAGGAAGGTAAGGCTGGCGTGCATCCCATCCCCATCCCCGTTAGGCGTGTGTGCTTGTGCGTTACGCCTGATGGACTGTGTGTCCTAAGTGCCTGCAAATTTGTTATCTGTAGATCAAAACCCCAGAGTTTGTTTTTGTCTGAACCTTTAACCTCTTGGTATCCTTGTCGTTGCCCGAGGCGCGCGCACACACATGCACGCCATTTAGCTGGTGATGCACACAGTCCTTTGATATCGGAGCTGGGTTTGAAGGCTTCCTCCTCACACACTTAATTTGCACACACACACGAACAATGGGTAAAGCTGAGGTATTGATAAGAGAACACCTGAGCCAAGATTTGATCCCACAGAGCTGCTACTCTTCATCCATCCCTCACGGCGGATCTCTGTGCACCCCCGCAGGCGTGTGCGTTGAACACTGACCAAAAACCATTAATCCTTTGATTGACACTGTGGTGTAAACACAAGAGCGACCCATTTAACCCCCCGGTGTCAAAATACACCCAACTTCTGCAGCCAAGAACTGGAGGAGGACTCATCTCATCCTCAGATCGTCTGCTGCACTGAGAAAAAAAAAAGAAAATCAGTGAAATGAATTTATTCTGGAGCGCTGTGGATCATGCTGCAGATGGGACACATCTTTCACAATAAAAGACCTGGAAGGAACAAAGGGTTTCAGTGCGGTTTAATCCAGGGAGGATTTTCATTGGAGATGGTGCAGGAATTACAGGTCTTAGACTGTCGTGATCCCAAAGAGCTTGAACAGAAGGCATCTGGACTTTTATGGATCTTGATGACATCATTTCAGCGCCATGTGTACGGAGTCTGTGTTCGCTGTAGAAATGCACATTTCTTTTTAGATAGATCAAGACTTCATTGCAGCAAAGGATAAAAATCATCATTTTATCTATTTCTATGGGATAAATACAGTGTGACAGAACAGCAGTAACTTACTTAGCTGCTTGTTCTTCCTCAGGTGAAAGATTTTGAAGCGAGATGTCCCTCGCGCTGAAGTCCACCACAGAGGTTACTCAGTGTAAAAGCTAATTTCTTCCATTCGGGCTGCTTCCTGTTCAGGGTCGCCACAGCAGAGAGATCCGCATGAGAAGTTTGGCACAAGTTTTATTTCAGATACCCTTGTTCATTCAACTGGGATTCAAACCCGGGACCCCCCACGTGGCCGGTAGCAGCGCTAGTTCTGAGCCACTGGGGAGGTGGTTCAATACAAAATCTAATTCTGAAGGAATTAAACTTAAAATGACCTAAGAATGAAAGAGAGTTGAGTATGTGGGCTGCACCCATGAAAGATTTGCCAATTCTTCTCTGCCAATGCCACATTTAGTCGTTTATTTTTCCCTGTTGGCTCTTATTTGGTGTGGTTTGGTGGACTGGAAGATTAAAGTCTGCAGAAACAAGACAGTCAGGACTGCTGAGACACTGCCTCTACCAAAATATGTTCCCCGATCAGCCCGTTCCTCCTGACAGAACTGGAGGAACTGAGTCAGGTTTGTAGGCCTCACTGCTCTTTCCAGCTACGTTCAAAAGGATTGAGATTGGGACTTTGTGATGGCTGCTGCAAAACATTGACTTTAGGGTCATTGTCCATTTGCAAGTTTTCCTGGTTCCTGGCTGATGTCTTGAGATGTTGCTTCAATATTTCTACATAATGTTCTTTCCTCATGATTCCATCTACTTTTTGAAGTCCACCTGTTCTTTCTACTGTGAAACAGCCCCTCATCATGATGTTGCCACCTCCGTACTCCACAGCTGGATGGTGTTCTCAGGTCTTTCTCCTCCAGGTGTAACAATGGTCATCATGTCCAAACAGTTCAGTTTTAGTTCCATCAGACCAGGACATGTCTCCAGAAATGAAGCTCTTTGTCCTTGGGTGCATCTACAAACTATAATCTGGCTTTTTCATGTTTCTTTTGGAATAATGTCTTCTTCCTGGCTAAGTGGTCTTTCAGTCCATGTTGGTCCAGGACTGGTTTCTCTGTGGGTGATCTGACTCTCTGACCAGCTTCAGCATGGTCTTCACATGGAGTTTAGCTTTTGTTCTGGGGTTGATTAAAAACATTTCACAACAAATCAGGTTCATCTCTGGGACTCAGAACCGTCTCCTTCCTGAACGCTATGATGGCTGGAGGTTCCCATGGGGGTTAGACTGGTGGAGAACTGTTGGAGCAGATGAACATGACTTCAGACATCTGGAAACTGGACCCATGAGACCGGTGGAGGTCCACAGTGATATCACACGAGGGAACAGTATATTTGGCGTGTGCGTTAAAATACATGTGCCTCCAGTTAACTCAGTTGTTGTCAGTTAACCTATCAGAAGCTTCCAAAGCCATGACACCATCATCTGGGCTTTCCCAAATTGTTGAAAGGTATCATAATCTGTACACTTCTGACTTAGAAGGAAGTTATAAAAAATTCTCAAAAAAGATCTCTTTCTCATGATTCTGGTGTTTATCAAATAGTAAAAACTTTGGTAAACTTCTGGTTTTAACTGGAAATATATGTATATTTATATATAATATGAAGAGAAGATACATATGGGAAGTCATAATTGCTGTGACAGCAGAAGCTATCCAAGTACTGCAAAACGATGCTGAGTTCAGCAAGGAACAGATCAGCACTGACGGGTACGTGAGTGTTGATCCTGTCGATTTTTCCTGGGGTTAGTGGAAGAAGCAACCAGCGCAGGGAAGACCAGAAAGACACAGGCCCCAGACGAGTGCCATGGCTGCCTCCTAATCCGTCAATTTCCACGGTACTCGTGTAGCCTCTAGCTTTCTAGCTTTCAGGGTGCTGAGTGCTTCATTCTGGAGTTTTATTCTAGCAGCATCCCGTATAATGTCTTAGAGGGTGGAAGTTCCTTATATGGGTGTATTCCTCACACAGATCAAGACCTATAGCAGTCATTATGAAAATGGAAAACAGTCCAGCAAGGATCAAGTACACTTTCCATCCTGGTGGATGCGCTTGTTCTCCTCACCAAGCAGTTTGCTTTTGTTTCCAAGATGTCTCCAAGCCTGGGGGCGTTCTGCGAAAGCTGAAGGTGTCTGATGGACGACTGGCTCGGAGCCAACCTAAAGTACATTAGAAAGGTCGAGGCTTGAGCCAGCGAAGGCGTGCACGGCCTTCTCCAGATCATTTCTGTTCAGAAAGGGCTCAGATAGTCAGGAGAGGAAGCTGAAAACACTTGTTTTACAACTCTGTGGATCTGGTTGTCAGACTTGAAACTACTGTCCAAATTACTCCAATTTGTCTCTTTTTTTTGAAAAAAAAAAATGAATACAGAGTTTAGTGCATCACTGTCAAGGTTTCAAAGGCATATGTAATTCCAGATGAAAAGATATTTAATGTTTAGCGATAACTGCGCCTAAAGGCAGCTTCCCAGCTCTTCACCTTTCGGCCGCCTCTTCGTCCTGTCCCCCACCCTCCTCCCCGCTAGCCTCCATCTGTAAGCCTCTATTTCTGACCCTCTCTGTCTCCTTCTGTCTGCCAGTCCAGACAGTAACACATTTGTGGTTTTATTAATTCATAGTAAAGTCAGTTGAAGTTGAGTGTGAAGATTTTAGACAGCTCAACTTTGTTCTTAAAGCAGCACCGGTGTCATAAGTGATGAGTGACCTGCCGTCTCCTGTGCCTTCTCTTCTTTTCCTGCATATGACTGTATTTTATTTGTCTCATTTTCCTTACGTTTATGTTCTTGTCACCACAAATGGAAGTGTTTCTTCATGTTCGTCTGCCACACAGCACCGTGTCCGCACGAGCTTCACCTGGAATGCTGGAAGTGAGATCCGCAGCCGTGCGGCACAAAGTCAAGGGGGATGATTGAATCGGCGTGGCGAGGTGTTGTTTTGGCTTGAATGTCTTGAATATCCCCGTGTGTCCCCGCTCTGTTCAGACACGACGAGCTGCTGGAGCGGGGAGGCCTGTACGCCGCCATGTGGAGGAAACAGCAGAAGAGTCTGGACACGCCGACAGAGAAACAGACCGGCAGCTTCACCGAAGACACTTGATGGCGGGCGCACGCACACGTGTGATTCATTCAGTCCTGTCAGTGACATGATGTTTTTGTTGCTGCCAAAGGTCCAGGCAGGATTCTCCGTTCAACCCACCGCTGAAACGCTTTAACTCCTGCCAGCTGTCTGTCAGGAGCGACGCCGCCTGGAGTTTCCGTTAGAAAACTTTTTTTGCTCCGGTTCCACTGAAACTCAGTGAGTTGCCAGATTTCCTGGAATCATACATTGATCAAATAAAAGTATTTATTTGAAAACAAAAACAGCCCCTGGTCAAGGCAAGATTTTATTTTTTATTTTATTTTTATTTTTTTTTGGGGGGGGGGGTCACAGAGCTGAATCGAAGTCTCTGGATGGGGGAAGCTGGTAGTCTGGAGCAGTTTTCTTCCCCTGTCTCCTTCTCCCTTTGCTAGTCCGTCTGTTTTGCCTCTTAGATTGCCTGTCTTGTTCAGTTTTCTGTTTTTTTTTCTTCTTCTGAGTGTACTATGAAATGAGAAAAATCCCTGAGTGAAGTTTATTGAGTCTAAAGCCTGGATCTCCAGGGACAAGAGATGCAATGATCCTAGTCTTTCAGTCCCAATAGCAGCACCTGGGTTTGGCATGTCAGCTGCTACACACTTGTGGAAGAAATAAAAGCATATAGAATATAAAAAGAAAAAAAAATAGGGCTGGGCAACGATTAAAATTTTTTATTGCGATTAATCGCATTATTTCCCTGATTAATCACAATTAATCACATCGTATACGTGAAATCAAATGATGAATTCAAAAGTAGTGTAAAATGCACTTTTATTTAAATGTTCTGCTGCCATATGAACTAAAGTGTCATAACATTTGTTGTTCAAACACTTTTAACATCAGCACTTGTCAGTAACACATATTTAGTGTAAATCTCATCTTAAAAAATGTAAAATAAAATAAAGCTTATTGCCACTGCCAGGGCATTAATGTCATCCTGTTTTTAAAAAAAATAAATAAAAATCTACAAACAAAATCCAACAAAATGATTGTGTCTCAGCACAATCAGAACATTAAAACAGGTCATTTCTGAGGTAACAGCAGAAACTTTTAACGGGGAGTTCAACTTGTCAGTTGTTACAAATAACCTTGTTTCTGTTGAATCCTCCGTCTGGGAGAACTTTAAAAATGAAAATGTCCATGTAAAAGTTCTGTAACTTTATTAATCCATGTATCATTCATTATTTCCATTTTCAATTGTCAATCAAAAAAAACATAAAAAGTGACATTTTATTACGTTTTTCATTTTTTAATCTAACACAAAAAAAACGAGAAAAAAAAAAGCCTGTTTTTTTTAATATTTCAATTTTAGACTTGAATCAAAAATGCGAAATTGAAAAATGGGCCACAGAACTGAATTTGTTTTATAATCGAGGACTTGACTTTCTGTTGTCATTACACATCTGTGCCAATAGATGGAGATGCACTGCAGTAACCAGCTAGAGAACAGCAGGACAGTGAACACATGGAGCAGATCTGATGGAACATGGAATGACGAGAAAGTTTTGTTGCAGTCCAGAATTTTTGTTTTCAAACAGAATTGTTAATATTGCTACCTGAGTTGCTACCTGAACTGTAAAGTTTACAGATTTTTACCGTTCTCCATGTCTGTTTTAGCTTTTCCTTATGTTTACTGTTTTCCGGTTCTGCAGCTGCCAGTAACAGACTTTTCAAAACAAAAGCATGTGAGCAACATGCATGCAATAAAAAAAATGTTGGTGTTAATCAATTAATGCGTGATAATAAAGCGTTAACTTGACCAGCCCTAAAAAAAAACACATAACACTATCACCTAGACATACCTGTACCGAATAGTTATTTATTAAAATACTCTGATGCGAGAGAATATGAGAACCTCTTTGAATGACCTGGTTTTGAGTTGAGAAGTGAAGTGAACAGATCGGCCTCATGGATCTGCTCCCTTCTGACTGATCCCAGTTCAACGTCAGGCCTGATATCCAACACTAGTGTCAGTTCAGTCAGTGGACAGAGTTCAGAGTTTCAGTTTTAAATGTCTGTAAAATCTGCATGGATTCTTTTTGTGATCTCGTCCCACATAGAATCATGCTTAAAAAGCGTTTAACCATCGTCAGGCAGAAGTATGAACGGCAATGTCTCACACTATAACCAAACCAAAGGTGCTGTAGCCATGTTGGATGAGCACCGGTTTTTATTTTCCAAATTTAACCAGGATGTCATGTTGACTCGTATTTGACGGCTGGTCCTGCGGGGACTGTAACATGAAACCGAAGATCAGCCCAACCGTTTTGACCAAAATGACGACGAACAAACCAACTGTCAGCTGAGGGAATACGTCAGGGGTCCAGTCCTGCTGAGTTGTTACGCCACCAAGAAACTTTGTGGTCCCAGTTTAACTGTGTGTCAAGTTGACATGGGAATCATGAAGGCAGTGTATGTTTTGAGTCTTTGACTCGATTTACGGACAAGATACCCGTAAAGTCTCAGGAACTCTCTCCCACATCACATACGTGGACTCTCGTGGACTCTTCAGATGTTCAGATCCTGATTGACGACGCATCTCTTTGAAACTGCTCGTTCATTTGATTGTTTTAATTTTTTATCACTTTACTTTTTGATTCTAACAGACAGCAGAAACCTAGGGATGCACGATAATTATCGACCCGATAACAGGAAATTATAATGCCATTTCGATAAGTCCGATATCATGACGAATAGCTCCGATAACATATATATTTTTGTCAACACAGCACTGCCTCGCTCCCTCTGAGCCTTGAATGACCGACAGTGAATGTTATGTTCAAGTGACATTGGCATAATCAGAAAAATTATTTCTCAATAAGGAAAATCAAGAATACCCCCTCATGCCAGAAAACAACTTGTTAACTCGGTCATCATTTTGGTTGTTGCTGACTTTAATTGATATTCGCAGTATTCTCCCACATGTTACACATAAAAAATAGAAAAAATAGAAAAGGCTGAAAGAACGATTAGCAAACGAGGGAACGGAGGGATTTACGTTACACCTTGAATGCAGCCTGCAGCTTAGCGTGTTGATGACAACAAAAAAAAAACAAATGGCAGTGATTGTATGAAACTTTGTTAAAGTTTCAGAGGAAGATAGTTCACTGGTTATTTGTGACAAATGCTCCAAGCGAAGGAGGGAAAAATAGCACAAGCTTTAATACGTCAAACCCGACCAGCCACCTGAAACATAACCATCACTTCCATGGAGTTTTGAAATCGCGCTAATGTGAGCTAACATGAGGAAGCCAGCACCTCCTCTTCCCCCACCCTCCTCATCATCATCTCTCTCATCTAAAGCTTCCATGAGATTAAAAAAAAAAAAAAAAAACTACTGAACCTCATTTACTTTAATTAAAGGCATTCATTTGAATGGAACCACAAGCCAAAATCCTTTAAACATAATTTCTTTGTTACTATGGAGTGCACTTTTTCAGTTTATTTACACAGACAAGTCTAACTTGTGTCAGTACATTATGACCTGTGCATTATTTTTTATTGTCATTGAGGAATGAACTTTTTCAGTTAGTAATTCTGATGCATGTATTTCCATCAGTTCAAGGAGCCTTTATTTTTTATATCAGTCAGTAATGAACCTTATTTAAGTTGATGTGAGATATCAAATAGGTTTGTTTGATAGCTTTACGAAAATGTTTGAGAGGCTTCCAATAGTTTTTCATTGGAAAAAATAAATATCTGTTCATTTAAAGAGTCAAAACTGTTTTTGGTTTTGTTCATAGTATTGATGTAATGATCTTAGGTATATGTGTGCGTTATCAGTTATCGGTATCGGCCTTTAGGAGCTGAAAGTTATCAGTTATCGGTATCGGTTTTTAAAAACAGTTATCGTGCATCCCTACAGAAACCTTGTACTTTGAAAAACTAACAATCCTCTATCACTGTTCCTCTGTTGTTTAATTTGTAGCAGGATTGCTAATGTAAGTTTTTTTTTCTCCCATGAGTTTCATTTTGTTCCCACGTTTCCATTCAGACCGTCTGCTCTTCGTTGTGAATGAAGCTCCAGGTAAATTTCTTCGCTGAAAAAGCATCACATGACGCGTGTCACCTAGACGGAACCACACGTGCAAAGCCAGGCCACAGTAACTCAGTTGATAATTACCATTGTCGTTCCAACCTCTGATTGCATCTTTAGTGTTCCTCCAACCAGATATCTCCAAGAAAGCCTTTGTTGAACTCACTTCACCGTGTGGTCCTCTTGACGGTGAGTCTCGTCTTGTCTGTTTGTCTTTCCAGTTTCTTCATTCCAGGTCTCTGTTCTGGACCCTTGCCTTTTATCCTTCAAATCTCATTTGGAGTTTGTGGGTTTGTGGATTTACCTGGATGAGCAGTGCTTTTGTTTGGATTTCGTTCACGACAACAACAGTTTTGTCTAAATGTTTGGGACCTCGTCAGCACCATAAAGAAAACTCTCACATGAATGCAATCACACAGGCAGGAACATGAAACTTTAGCCAGCATCCAGCCGTTACAGCAACGTTTTAATGAACAATGGGGAGAGTTCACTAAGAGTGGAGGCGAGAACCCTTCTGTGGCACAAAAAGAACGGCGGCGGTGTGAAGATTCTCTCAGCAGTCACCAAAAGCTGGGGCGATAATGTTACTCAGGTTGTTTTGGTAAAAACATCATGAATGAGTTGAGAGTGCTGGTGTCAGAGGTCATCATCTGGATGACATAACCATGATGCATCAGCCAGGATTGTCTCATTACCAATAAAACCCCCTGAAACAGCTACTGTGTTTGGACTTTTCTCTACAAAAGACACATTTAAGGGCCTAATTCATAACCTCCATGAATCATTCAGTTATTTTAATAAGAGGGCAGGGAGAAGACTTAATATTGCATGACTTACAAAGATGAATGTCTATAAAAATGATAATCCTGATTCATAACAGGATGTCATGTTCTTGTTTTTCTTCAGGCAGTGTCCTTAGCTGGTGTAGATTCTCAGACATCCAAGTTATCCCACGAATCCTTAAACAGAAACCGACTGGACTCATTTTTGATTCTTGAAGATGTTTTGCCATTCATTCGGGAGGATTCCTCAGTGTCTTCACTGTGGTATCACTGCTGAGCGGAGTTGCTCTGCGGGAGGTAGACTCTGACTAGACTAGGTGGTGGAGGCGGTCCTGCTGGCTGTCTCCTGGCTAGCATACATCATCCAGGACTGAAGATAGCTGCTGGAGCCTGCCTACTCAAGCTTCGCTGCCCCTAACCCTTCCAGGCCAACCCAGAACCTGTCGCAGTGGTCTCTCAGAACAATTAACAGCACAACGAGACATATTCTCTTAAATAAATAACAATGATTATGCTCTATTTGGGCTAATGTGGCAGCATTCAACGCTGACTGATGATGCATGACAGTTCTTACATGGAGGTGTTTCAAAGGTCCAGATGTTTTCAGATTGTATCCAGGCTTCAGATGATGGACTGCAGAAAACATAGAGGCGACTGGGGCTGAGCGATACGGCCTCATTTTACCTCCATTATGATAAATAGGCAATTATTTATGTTTGTTTGATCTTTTGCCCCTTCTAGATCACTGACAAGGATTTTTGCTGCAAATATGCACAACTGTTATAACCAGGGTGTTATTTAGGATAAGTGAAGGGAAACAGATGTTCACTTTTTAAATATTTCAAACAACTGAATAACTGACACGCGTCAGTTATTGGCTCTGAATGTCGATTAATTTTCAATTAATCCCTTCATATCGTAAATATGTTTCATTGAAGAATCAACATTTTTCCTCAAAGATACGCGTTACTCTCCAGGTCCACGTCCTTCCAGGATCGTCACTTTGTGATCTGGAAAGACCATGAAAATGCCAATCTGGAGGCTTTAGAAATGATTTCACAAACCAGTGGAAAACACATCTGTACAACACCTTTTAACCTCGTCTATGTCCGATAAAGCGATTTGTGTCGTGTTTCTCATTCACACGAGCACACATCCTGTATCACATCATTCACCCTGTAAACAGTATGTGTTGGATTGTTCCTACAATCTCACCCCGGTTGATGTGGGGGAGTTCGTTGACTTGCTCAAAGACACTTCGACACAAGCTGAAGACCTTTCATCTGGATCCATGACCCACTGATCCATGTCAGTAATTAAGGACCTCCAGTACATCCGTACGAAGCCACTGAAATATCAATACAGTGGTACCTCAACTTATGAAATTAATTCGTTCTGAAAGTCGTTTCGTAAACGGAAAATTTCGTAAAAGCATTTTACCCTATAAATGGCCTAATCTGTTCCAAGGCGTCCAGAAGTTGGACATAATTTTTTATAAATTATAAATATTAGATGGCATGACATAAAAATCTGTAAGAAATATGTGTTAGAATTAGATTATTGCAAAATTATACTAATGTAAAGAATAAAAAAAATTGTTCGTTTACCTCGGTTACGCTCATACAGACAAGGGGCCCTCCTAGCCAATGGGATGCCAGGAGGATGCTGAGCGATAGCCAATGGCAGAGCAGCTTGGATGCGTTTACGTTCGGTGGACTCTTGGAGCTGCGAGTAGCAGCGCGTATTTTTACATTTTTCGCCTTCGTAACCCAGAATTTCTTTCGTATATGGATGCAAAATTTTCCCAAGAGGCCTTTCGTTAGCTGTAAATTTTGTTAATAGATATGTTCGTAAGTAGAGGTACCACTGTATTTGAGCAACGTCATCGTGACACCAAAACAGGTGCAGTGATCATATCAGTCCCCTCAAATGTTGTGTTCATTAAGCCAGTGGTTTGTAGGTGCACACAAGCACTAAATCTGCTCAGCTGGTTTCTAAAAGCACTTTATTGATTATATTTTGTGCTCCACTGCATGCTACTGGAAACATTTTTATCTAAATCACATATCACTCACTGTACAGATCATTACACAAGCTGTGAATAAGCACGTCAACTTCTCGGATGCAGCTTTGCTCTTGAACGTCCCACACATTTTAACAGTTGCTCCTCTGAGTAACTTCCATCTTCAGAATAAACAAATGTCTAATGTAAAATGAGTACATTAACACATCTGCACAACACACAGTGGGGGGAGGGGGGGGGGCAGCTGCACATCACAGTGTTATTTATGGGATCACTGGGCAGACAGTTGGACAAAAATCACAGAATATCGTAGATGTTGTTAGTGTGAGGACGTGTTAATACTGCTTGTTTCATGTGATTTCGCGCACGCACACACACACACACATACATTGGTGCCCTTATTAAAAATCACCAGTCTGCATAACAAGGTCTTGGTACTTCATTTCTTAATTGTGATCACTGCCAACTAATCTCTCCGTCTGTCCTCTATTTCAACTTCCTGATTCCACACAACGTGCCGGACTGTGAAATCCATGATTTGGACTGAACATCAACTGAATATCTGGACAAAGCATCACCTGACCCTTAGGTTTGGCTGCAGGTCCCAGCATAGCCCCTCCGTATGTTCTATGAGCGGCTCGGCTCCTTCAGCCAAGCCGCGGTAAGGAGCCGTGGTCAATCATCAAGGCTGCCGGGCTTCGCAACAGGACTGCCGAAGTTAGCACAGCTAGCATAGCTAAGCTAAGCTTCGTCCTCAGATCCTTCCAGACCAACTACAGCCAGTCACGGTGGTCTGTTAGTACAATTAACACAACACACAAGCACACGAAAACATATTCTCTTTACAATGTGGCCATGACCTGTTCTGGTTTTTATTCACAGCTCAGCAGTTGATATTATGCCAAGCGCTAAGTAGCTAAAACTATCACAGCAATGGCTAGCTGTCAATTAAGCACCATCGAATGACGTCTGCCACTCTGATTGGTCAGCTTTATTACTTCATATAATTATATCTGATGGGGGAAAAAAAATAAATGTCATGGATGTGAAATCTAACGAAAAAGACCAAAACCAAAACTATTTTTATGCCGGACTGTAAATATTTAATTTAAAACTTGGCTTTTTAACATGAAGTCAGTTGAGGAACTGCACCAAAAATCTAGTACTTTGTCGGTTTCAGTCTGGAAGTGGGATGGTTGCCACTTGGTACTGAAGGAAAATGTTTTGTGTCACGTGTTAAACTGGGACTCTAATCTAGTTTTTTTTTTTTTGTTTAAAAGAAAAAGAAGATAAAATGCAGTTGCACCCACTGATAGGAGCCAAATCATTTCCCAGTGGTAGCATCTTAACGCTCAGTGTGTTTAATAGTAAAATGTACCCACAGAACTGAAGTTACATCCAGTAACTACCACTACCTCTCAGTGGACAAGCCTATAAACTGCAACAACAGTTTCTGATGGTTTTGATTTTCTGAGCTGGTTGGGCTCAGTGATTGTTTCTGACTGGACCACATACACTATAATGCCAAAAGTATTTTCTCACCCATCCCAATTATAGGAATCAGGTGTTCCAATCACTTCCATGGCCACAGGTGTATAAAATTAACCACCTAGACATGCAGACTGTTTCTAGAAACATCTGTGACAGAATGGGTCTTTCTCAGGAGCTCAGTTAATTCCAGCTGGAACTGTGATAGGATGATACCTGTGCAACAAATCCAGTCGTGAAATTTCCTCCTAAATATTCCACAGTCAACTGTCAGCTGTATTATCAGGAAATGGAAGTGTTTGGGAACGACAGCAACTCAGCCATGAAGTGGTAGGACACGTAAACTGAGGGGGCGGGGTCAGCGGATGATGAAGAACATAGTGAGAAGAGGTCCCCAACTTTCTGCAGAGCCAATCACTACAGACCTCCAAACTTCATGTGTCCTTCAGATCAGCTCAACAACAGAGCAGAGAGCTTCGTGAATGGGTTTCCATGGTAACGCAGCTGCATCCAAGCCAGACATCAGCAAGAACAATGGAAAGAGTCAGATGCAGTGGAGTAAAGCAGCCACCACTGGACTCTAGAGCAGTGGAGGAACGTTCTCTGGAGTGAAGAATCACACTTCTTCATCTGGTGATCTGATGGAAGAGTCTGGGTTTGGTGGTTTCCAGGAGAACAGTACTGGTCTGACTGCATTGATCCAAGTGTAAAGTTTGGTGGAGGGGGGGGTTATGGTGTGGGGTTGTTTTTCAGGAGCTGGGCTTGGCCCCTTAGTTCCAGTGAAAGGAACTCTGAATGCTTCAGCAGACCAAGACATTTTGGACAATTCCATGCTCCCAACTTTGTGGGACCAGTTTGGAGCTGGTCCCTTCCTCTTCAACATGACTGTGCACCAGTGCACAAAGCAAGGTCCATAAAGACATGGATGGAAGAGTCTGGTGTGGATGAACTTGACTGGCCTGCACTGAGTCCTGACCTCAACCTGATAGAAGACCTTTGGGATGAATTAGAGCAGAGACTGAGAACCAGACCTTCTGGTCCAACATCAGTGTTTGACCTCACTAATGTTCTTCTGGAAGAATGGTCAAAAATCCCCATAAACACACTCCTAAACCTTGTGGACAACCTTCCCAGAAGAGTTGAAGCTGTTCTAGCTGCAAAGATGGAGCCACATCATATTGATCAGGAATGGGAGGAGCTAAAGCTCGTATGAGAGTCAAGGCAGGTGAGCAGATACGTTTGACAATAGAGTGTATGTTAGCACAGTGGGACTGCATTTAAAATCAACTTATCTTATCTCCACTTGTCCACATGTTGTTGTTTCTGAGCCTCCGGTGTTGGGTTGGGTTCGGTTAGGTTAAAAAAAAGAGAGCTGCGCCCACTATTGCATCCATGAATGCAGCACAGCTATAAAAAAGTCCAGTGTGTAACCTTGCCTTGTGTTTGTTTCGCTGCTAATCGGTACCAGAACCCAAAAATACCTGCTACCACTACAGAGACTTTTGACGTGGGACTAAATGCTGATAAAACTCAAAATTCAGCTCAGCTCAGTTTTCTTCCAAAAGCCAAATGTTTGCCGTCTTTTTTTTTTTTAACCAGTGTAGACAGTTGTATCTAATATGCGTAACATAAAAGTGATTGAGTAAAACAGCTTGAGTCCTTAATAAGTTAGGTTCACCGTTTTTTCTGAACACTCGGGAATGTTTCATGATTTTTATGGCAACTTGAAACTTCTGTTTTGCTCGGATTATTGCCTATTGACAGCAGAAAGGAGGTAGAGGAGATGATGGCTTGAGCTGTCAGAGGAAAGGCAAAAAAACTGCACTGAAGGAACAAATAAAAATGGAGGGAGAGTCTCGAGGTGGTGGGGAAAAGTGCAAAACGACGAGAGAGAAACGGGAATGGATATCGGAGGAAATCGATTGAGGAAGCGAGGAAAGAAAGAAGTCGGGGGGGAGATTTAGACAAGAAAGGACATTGGTGTAAGGACAAAAATAGATGGATGACTGGATCTGAAATGTTAAAGCGCCCAGGAGATGTGTTTAAACACACACTTACCCACACACTGAGTATAAGTGCTAGCCTTTGAGATTGTCTGTCCTCTCGCTGAACCCACAAACACACAACCACCATTCACACACAGCGACCACATGGTGTTCAGGACACTCCATTGGGATGAGCTGCCATCACCGTGGAGTTAAGTCATCAAACACACACACACCAGTGCTCGTCACACACACCGACACTGAATTTTTAAGTTAAAACACACACAATGGAAAATATAAGGGTTTATAGTGGAAACTCTTTGTTTCCTGTCTGTCTCTCGGTGTGTCTCAACGTCTCTGTCAGTTGGTCCTCCTGTGTCTCCGGTGCCACAGAGCGGTCGGCAGGTTCTGGCAGCCCTGGTACTCTCGACGCATCTCGCTGTCTGTCAGAGGTGGGGTGACGTTGCAGGGCGCGCCCGCCAGTGTCACGTTTAAAAGGCCAGCCCACGGTTCCAGGACTTGAGACGTCCCGGCGCCCTGGAAACATGATCAGAGGAAGAGGAGACCAGGTGAGTGTTCAAGATGTAAACTGGTGTTGCATCAAAGTGGAGGAGTTTATGGGCCCGATCTTCCATCAGATCTGCTAAAGCTGCTATTTAGGGATAGCGGGTAGCAGGTGTGGCATTCCCTCGCAAAGAACGCAATCTTCTAAACCCGCTATCCCACCTGTGCTACCCACTACATTATGCATAGGAGTGGTTAGGATGTTCCACCTGTTAAACCAGTCAGTGCGTCAGAAGCCATTGCCTTTAAGAGCAGGTTGTGCTACCCGCTAACCGCTATTTAGCGTCTTTTCATCCAGATCAGAGCAGCTCTCATGCGCAGCTTGTCTGGGACTCTGCTCTAGAGCTTCCTCCTCTTCCTTCCTCCTCCTCCTCTGCACTGATATTAACATATAAATATTTTTACACAGACAATACCCATCAGCTACCTGAAAGTCCCAGATAGTTGGTGCGCCCCAGTAAACACACTCTGGTTGTCTGTGGGTTAACTGGCGAGCAAACTGTTTAAGACGATCTCTGCCATTTTCTCAGGGGTTCAACTGAGGCCAGGTCACGCTTTTTATACAAGAGTTATTTTGAGACGTCCACATGTGACCAGGTGGACGCACAATGATGGCATTTGGACGTTCTCTTGTACGCGCCGACATGCGGGTAGCGGGTTGTGGGTCGCAGCCTGCGATCTCAAGATACCGAGTTGGGGGAAAGGTCAAAAGACACGCCCATTACCACACCTACAAAGTGAGTAAGGGAGTCTGCATAATGGGTAGCGGCTTTAGGGAGCTGAAGATTTCATTAGCGGTTAGCGGAGGTTCCTAAACCCGCAATTTGTGGGTAGCAGTTAGTGGGTAGCGGCTAGCGGGAAGTGTACGATCGGGGCCTAACTATCTCAGGGTCTTGGTCTCAAATGAGGAAAAAAAATGAAGCAGCTCTTTGTCCACTATACCACAAGTGATGGTAGTCATACTGCTCCCCCTAGTGTCATGCATAGGGGCCTGTACTTCAAAATTTCAAGTTACAGCTACATCAACAACAACTTTAGCCAGATAATCTCAGCAAATGACAGTAGCTCTGCTCTTAGCCTCCTCCACCTGCATACCAGCATCATTTCCTCCATCCACGGTTCAGATAGGCAGCCAGTGAGGGATCGTAAAAAAGCAGGAAACCTGCAACGGCCCCCGTCAGCTTCTCCGCTATGGTTTCTAACGAGGACACAAAGTTTTCACGCGCGCCACTCTGATACTTCCACTAATGCAACGGACATAAGGAAAAACTTTCCACGGGATGCAGCAAAGTGGAGAATGAAAGCTCAAATTTTTGACGCTCTACCCGGACACCTTGCCTTCCCAAGATCCCTTGCATAGGCAACAAACACTCCTCCTTACTTTCCACAGAAAATGAATGGGGTTCATGAGCTGCAGTCGCATAAGCTCATAACCGTGCTTGCATCTGCTCAGTGTTGGGTACGATGTCCAGAATGGCATGAGGAGACTGTATGATGACGGTCTCTTTTAACTGTAGGCTACGACTGATGTGGAGATGCGGGCAGATGCAGAATTGCGTAATCGGTATGCGCTGACAAGTAAACAAACAGCCGCTCTGTTGTACTGTTTACGTGTGCCAAAAAATGTGTTCCCGGGGATGGTTCGGAAGATGAGGCCAACTCTGGATTCTTATTTTTCTTTGAGATGGCGGTAGCTCGCAATAATCAATGCGTCATTTCAAGTTGCACTTTAATTAGCTGGTAAGTAGACGGTGTCATAGGATTTTTGACACGTCACAAATTTATATCAGGTCGCGAGAGCAGCGTGACGGCCATCAAACCACTCATATTGTAGGACATGGGACAGCAGATTTTGACCAGAGACCAAAGATATCTCCATTTCTTTCACCATGCTGATCTTTCATCTGTGACAGCACAAAATCAATCAATGTATAGGTGCCTTAGAGAACAATGTCAACTCTGATTGGACGACGCCCTCACCCTGGATGTTTTCATTTGCAAAAAGTTGGGCAAAGCTCAACTTTTTGACCATCTGCTTGGATGCCCTGCCATCCTGAGACCATGCCTCCTCACTCTCCATAGAAAATGAATGGGATCCATGCGATGCAAGCGACTGGCTGTGTGTAATGGACACCGGGAGTAATGCTGCCTCTGCAGCTTAACAAGTCTGTTATAGTCAAGACAGGATGGTACTAAAAAGCAAATCTCTCCGTTCTCCGTGGGATGAAAAAAGCTCTGCCATTTGGGAGAGACTCAGAGTAGGGCTGCTGCTCCTCCACATTAAGAGGAGGTAGTTTGGGGATATAGTTAGGACACCTCCCTGGTGAGGTGTTTGGGGCATGTACAGCAGGGTGGGGGGGTAGACCCAGGACAAGCTGGAGAGATCATGTCTCCTGGCTGGCTTGGGGACACCTCAGTATTTCCCTGGAAGGCCTGAAGCAGAGGGCCAGGGAGAAAAATAGAAATGAACCAGCCAAAATGAAAGAGTTTCTGCACGTCCATCGCCATTGTTCTTGTTGAGGACAGAAGAGGATCTGAGATTTGTCACGTAACATGATTTAATGTCAACACAGTCATTTCCCAGTTGAATTTCATTGACATTTAAAAATATCACTTCACCTTTGAGCCAAAACTGTGACTGAAACCAGACAAGATGTGCAGAAACTTGCCTTTCCCAGATGGTCCAGCAGGCAGACGGTCGGGCTGATGAAGGACCAGCTGCTGTCATTCCAGCCGGGGCTTATCCGCTGGTTCTGGTAGGCGTGGGTCTGACGGGCCTGACTCTGGATCAGAACCACGTTGAGGTGTTTCTGGGAACCCCTGAGTCTCTTGGACAGAACGCCACTGTAGCTCTGATCCACAAAAAGCAGGACTCGAGTCGCCCTGCAGCCGGCCAGGTCAGTCAGCAGCTCGTTCACCGAATAACGCTCTTTTAGATCAGCCTGGAAAACAGGGTAGATGTTCCCGTTAATCATTAAGTAGACTCTCAGATCCATGAAGCCTCAACCAGCTGAGTAAACGGTGCAGCCCCCAAGCTTTGGTTGTCGAATGAGACTGAGGGGACATGGAGAGAGGTCTGATTGTAGTAGGAAAGCAGTGAAATCAGAAGAATAAAATGTGCATCTCTCATCGTTTCACATTGGTACGGAGTAATTATGTTGTTGTTGGGTTTCTGTGCGTAACCTTTGCATGAACAAACATTTACATGGTTGTGCAAAGCAGTAAAACAGGTCTCTAAAGACGCACACACCAGGACTGTGAAGGCAGAGTTAAAGATCCCATTTTATGAGATGCTGATCCATATACTGACTGATCAAGAACCACAGTTAAGATGTTTTACTTTGCCAATGACTCAGAAACTCCAGGTCTGTTAGATCTTGCAGCCGAAATCCTCTATTTCTCTGTGTGCTCCTGTGAGCACCCTGTTTGGCCTTCTACTGCTGTCCCTGCTTATTCTGCTGTCATTGGTTACCTCCCTAAACCCGTCAGACACGTACCTGCTTGTCACATGTCTGATTGGGGGGGGGGGGGGGGGGGGGGGTTAGGGTTAGGCCCCTTTTTTTGAATTACAAGATTTTTCTGGATGCCTGATCATCATATGTACGCGTGTGTGTGTGTGCATCCCTCTTACGATGCCATTAAGATTGGCGTCCCACAGCAACATGGTGCCGTCGCTGCGTGTTGGTGAGTTCAGGTACAGAACCAGCGTGTCGGCGCAGTGCTGCTTCCTGCAGATGTACGACACATGGTTACGGATCACCGCTTTCTCCGTTGCAGAGTACACACCCTCTATATCATCTGTGGGGGAAGGGGACGGGGGGGGGGGGGGGGGGGGGGGGGGCGGGGGGGGGGGGGGGGGGGGGGGGGGGGCGGGGGGGGGGGGGGTGGGGGGGGGGGGCGGAGGGTCAGAGACATGTCATAAACATGATCAGCTGGTCAACATCTGGTGATGTTTTACTCAGTAAAGTAAACCTGCTCACAGAAAGCGTTCCTCTGCCTGCAGCTGTGAAATCTTATTGCAATGGTTTCCTAATTTAGTACATTCAGAAGATTAACTAGGGCCGGGCAACAATTTGAAATTTTTCATCGCGATTGATCGCATGATTTCCCTGATTAATCATGATTAATCGCAATGTATACGCAAAATCAAATAATGAATTAAAAAGTAGTGTAAAGATCACTTTTATTTAAATGTTCTGCTGCATATGAACTAAAGTGCCATAACATTTTTTGTTCAAACACTTTTTAACATCAGCACTTGTAAGTAAAACATATTTAGAGTAAATCTCATCTTAAAAAATATAACCAGCTAGAGAACAGCAGGACAGTGAACACATGGAGCAGATCTGATGATAAATGGAGGAATGATGCGATCGTCTTGAAAAAAGGGGTTTGAAAATGTTTTTCAGACAGAATTGTTAATATTGCTACCTGAGTTGCTACCCAAACTGTAAAGTACACAGATTTTTACTGTTCTCCGTGTCTGTTTTAGCTTTTCTGCATGTTTTTCTGCCAATCCTCTTCCGGTTCCGCAGCAGCCAGTAACAGACTTTTCAAAACAAAAGCATGTGAGCAACATGCGTTAACGCGTGATAAAATAAATGTCAGCGTCAATAAATTAATGAGTTAATGTGATAATAACGTGTTAACTTGCCCAGCCCTAATATTAACATTACCGGAATATTACTTTAAATGACCATGTGCAATTATGCAAAAATAAATAAATACATTAATAATCAAGAAGTCTTTTGTTGCTTTCAATTCAGAATTTTGCATTAAAGGAATATATTTACAAACTCCAGGGTTGTCAATTTCAGTAGTTAACTTCCAAAACATTCTCATGGTAAGATACAGAAATAACAAAAAATTAAATTGCTGAAGGAGAATTGTGCTTTTTTTCTATTTTTAGTTTAATGCTAGTCATTTCAGTAGGATGCCTCGAATGTGTCTCTATTATGTTCATGGCTGTTACAAACTTGTCACCTTGTACGCCAATAAAAGAGTTGTCATCTGGTTTCCAGAACTGCCAAACGTGCACAATCTTGAATGACCACTAGGGCTTTTTCTAAATCAATTCCCTTTGACCCCACCATGTTAAAATGTCCATCTTTACAGTTAAAAGCACAAAAATACTCAGTGCCGTATGAGTTACAGTACAAAAATATAAGTTTAGAGGATAATTTAGTAGATTTTGGAGACTTTCCATTCGCAGGGGTCTGAGGTAAAACCTGGGAGGTTGGAGTTGTAACAGCGCCGACCTCCTCAGTCCTTTCAGCTGTTTCGTCTCCATTTCGCAGGTGAACCGGGAATCTTCCAGTAACTGAGCAAACCACCATTCTACATGACCTGGTGGTCATGTAGAGGTTCTTGAACATTTCTGTTGTTCTGTTCCTTAAAATGAAGACATGCGCCAACTGTCGAGGCTCCGTAAAACAACCCTGGACCCCCACTGATGGAAAAGCCCCCACAGCTGACTGACGCACATGTTAACCAAGTTAATGCTGATTGTGGACTTAATTTGGGGTGAATTCCAATTCCTCCCTTAAGCCTCAATCTCAACCCTCAGTCTCAAAAATGCGCGCTCCCGCTAAGGGCAAGTGCTGTCCCAATTCTTAGCAAGTCAAGTTGAGGGACGAGTTTGAGGGCTGTATCGCCCTCAAAATTGAGATTTTCCGACACCACCCTTGGAAGTAAGGGCTACCCAGAAGGCACTGGGTAATTTAGCCAAGACATCTTCGAAAAGGATGGCGACAAAAAAAGATCGCTACAAACGTAAGTATCTTCGTAGTTCTTAAATATATAAATGTTATGAAACCATCTTATTGTCTTTTTTGAGACTTTTTTCATGGATTAACATCGTTGTTGCGTAACATTTATTTTTTTACTTTACGATGTTTGCTGCCAACGGTCCCGGTCGGTGGTCCCGGTCGGTGGCCGGTGGTCCCGATCGGCGGTCACGGTCGGTGGTCCTGGTCGGCGGCGGTCGGTGGTCCCGGTCGGCGGTCCCGGGCGGCGGTCCCGGTCGGCGGCGGTCGGTGGTCCCGGTCGGCTTCACGTTACTTGTATACCTTGTTGTGTAGCGACGGAGGACTGAATAATGTATCCTCTATTGTGTTATTTGCTAATATTATTTAGAGAATATACAGCGCTCTTTTCAATGTTATCCCTGTGTCATTTCAGGAAATACAGAGACAACACAGCTCTGATACATTTCAGTCTGAAGACGTAACTGCACGCGAGGGGTGTCCCATTTCTAAGTCACAAGATAGCCCTTACACCTCCTTTTGAGGGTTAAGATTGAGGGCCAATAATTGAGGGTTAAGGGCGAGGGTTGAGATTGAGGGTTAAGAGAGGAATTGGAATTCACCCTTAATTTACTTTACATGCTGCTGGGTAGTGCGGACGTCCTTTTTTGTAGACAGTGTACTCATCTCATCTCCTGTTTTAATCATAATTAACTCAATCACTTGTTAGTTGTTACAAAGCGAAGCAGTGAAGTAACTGAAAGCTGCAAAGTGAATCACAAATATCTCCAAGCTGCACTTCTTTTTTCTGAATGGCGTGAACTGCTCCGCGTCGTTTCAACGTGTTTGAGCGTGTGCTGGCTTCCTACCAGGAAGCTGTCCGCTGCTGGCGAAGAAGGTCTTGATGTGATCCTTGTGGAAGCCATTACTCCTCAGCATCTTGTAAAACCTGTGGAGGTTCTGAGCGTGACGCTGGAACGTCATCTGCTGCTGCCAGCCACCTGCGTACACAAGAGGGAAAAACAAGCAAAATATCAAAGACTGAAGGATTAAAAATGTTTGGAAAAGCGCCTCACAAAGAGCTTTAAATCATCAATGGAAACAGACGTTATGAACAAAGTAAACAGGAGAGGATTACAAATATACACCTGATCACATTAAAACACAAAAACTGACTGAAATAAAAGGTTATTTTCTAAAAGTACACAGCGTCTGTGTCTCCATCTTTTGGGAAAGAATGTTCCTGATGTTTGCAATAAAACGCAGATGAAAGAAGGTCGTTTCATGGACCTTTTTCAAACGGGAATTTCAGCCCTCGTTGAGATGACTTCAAAAAGGACAGGTTTCATGTTAAAATGTCAGTTTCTCATTTGAAGGAAGATCTCATTGCTTTTGGGAAGTGTTGTCCAGGGCCTGCGTTCAACCGCCCCTACTATTGGCAAAAATCGACCAAAACAACTTTGGACTTTCGTCCTATCATGAACAAGTGTTCAGGGTCACACAACAACAATGATGAAACTACTTTGCAGAGCAGCAGGTGATGTCGTGGCAGTGGAGACTGAGAGGCTAAACGGAGTAATCACGGAAGAGAAAACGAGTGACCGAGCAAGACACCAAAAAAAGGACAGTCTGTTCATGTGCGACGGTTCGCCAGGACCTGAGACATAAATTTAAGTAATCAGAGAGTGAAATCATAATTCTTTGTGAACGGTATTTACCCTCCAATTTTATTTTCTTTAAATGTTTTCTGCACGCAAAAGCAAGTATAACGCTTATTTTCCACTTGCTCCTGTTCACTCATGATACGTCTGTTTAATATGTCCATTTAGTCACGAGGGAACCTTCGTGATCTCTAACATTGTTGCAAAACTCACCCTTCCGGTGTTTTTCCGAAGTGCGACTGCCTAGTGTGCACTGAAATATTTCGACTTGTTTATGCTGTGCAAGCTTTTGAAAAACAAGCTTCTTTCTGTCGTTTGACTGTGCAGTGAAACAGAATTGAAGTAAAGACTGTCGGAAACTAGATCACAGGTTTTTGTTCTAAAGCAACAATGAGCTGGCATTAATGAGCTGGAGTTAATCCATCCTTAAAGAACTGTACCAACTTCTACTGATCGGTATTTCATTCAGGTTGATGTTATTTGTGCTATTTCTTTCCACTAGGGGGCAGTAACGAGTTGCATTTGGGGCTTTTTTCAAACGTGAGCATTTTGGGTAAAGAAAGCAACGAGTGCTACAGGTCATTCATTTTCAGTCATTTTCTACCTTCAAACAACCATGGTGCAGTACTGTGATGCTGCGGAGAGTAAATAACATAGATTCAAAGCAAAGAAGCTACACATCTATCCCTTCACAGCTAGATGTTACAAAATACTGACCTGATGTGGCTGAAACACCTCTCTGAGCAGCAAAGATGGACGGCACTGATTCAGAGTGAGAAAAAGGACAAATCGTAGAGGAATGTCGACGTGCTGAAGAAATTCCCGGCTATGTTCCCGTCATTTAATCACAGCTTCATCATAGCTATGCTGCTATAGGCCTACGCTGCAGGGGGACGCCAATATGATCTGCTGTAATTGTGTAATCGTGCTCCATTTTCTTTTCTTTCCTGTAGTTTGTTGTGCTGTTTTCCTTCCTTTTTCTCTTTTCTTTCTGTGTGTTTGCAGGCCAGAGTTTCCTGAGTTACAAAAACAGCGTCAACAAACTTCCCTAGAATTCACAAATTCAGAGGAGCTTGGGTCTTTTAAAAGGCATAGAGTCCGAGGTGGGGGTGGGGAGAGGTCTGCAACGCCTTGTCTTTCAGTTTTTTTTAAATTGAAGAATAACTTCTTATTTTTAATCAGCTAAAATTGAATGGTCAGAAGATGCACAGACCGATTGAAGACTGTTCATCTTTAGAAGTAATTAAGGCCACGAGTAAATGACTTGCGATTGCAGCTCAGGATGTCAAACAATCTTTTCACCCTCTCTTCCGTAATGAATCAAAACCTCGGTTATTTTCTCTGAAGTCGGTGCATGTTATGTGACGAGACGAACACATGAATGGTCCAACCTGAGATGAGCACGGCGTGGTCACAGGTCTGGTAGAGGCGACAGGACAGGTGAGTGGCCAGTGGCTGCTGGTGGCAGCGCCTGGTGTTCTTGTTCAGCTCGCAGCTGGACATGGGCAGACTCGGGGGGCTCATGGGAAGCGGCTGGGGACACCCGGCGAACTCTGCGTGGTCTGAAGAAGAAGGAAAGCATCACAGCAAAGACACGGGTGCTCAAAAACCATGAAGTCCAACAGAACCAGCGTCGCATCAGTGTGAATGTGCAGGTAACTGAACTAACAATTACAGACATTTGCAGCATGCCAGACAGTCTGACTGTTTTATCCTAGGATTTCCTGTGCTTGTCCAAACAGGGAGATAACGTTTTCCCAGAAGTTGTTCTCACGAGACGCAGGATGCTTGAAGAGGATTCGGGTGTGGGTGGTCTTGGCTGCAGGTAACAACTATTTTTCAGTGTACCAACACTCAGAATCTTCATCTGCAAAGAGCAACACCATACATCTGAAACTTTGGGTCGCTGCCATCGATCGTATCCCAGTGAGTCTCCAGACCTCAGCAGGTTTGTCCTCCAGTAAGAGATTTTTTTTTTTTTTATTGATGCAGCTGTTGCAAAGGAAACTTCCTCTCATGATGAATGGTGATGACTTCATTGTTACTGGAGCTTTCAGCCTCCAGGCCATCACCAGGGCTTTATTTAAAATATCCTGCTAAACTGGTAACATGCAGCTGTTTTCTGTATTTTGCTCTAATGAAAAGATATCAGCTGGTCCCCAACTAAACATCCTTCAGATGCCTCATGTTCACAGGTGGACAACAGTCAACAGAAGCAGTGCTAACGTCAGTCCCGCTGCTTTAACAGATTTGTGTCCTTCTGGATCGGTTGGCACTAAGACTCGGATCCGCCAAGATCCCTCAACTCTGTATGAACAAATGTAAAAATCCTGCCAGTAAAAGGGAAACCCATTGTGTGTTGGTACAAATAAAGATATCTGATGTTGTTGGCGAACAAATATTCATAGCAAAGAGTAAGTAATGAAGCCTATTTATCATGAAAAGGAACGTTAATGCACACCATTAATTTACTCTGCTTATCTTGATCAAATTGTTTGAATCGCAGAATCTCTGACTCCAAAGCTAACATACGGCTTCTGCCCATCATGTTTTGGAGGATTCAGATCTATGTGGACCATAGCAGAAGCACCGATGACCCAGAGACGTTGATGTTAAACTCTTCTGCATCCATGCACAGGTTTGGTAGTATGGCGCGTCTCTTTACCAAACCAGAATATGAAGTAGAGCCGGGTAAGAGTCAAACGTGGTGAACCCCATTCACGTAGCCAGCTTGTTTAGCCACTGTAGCGCTTATATTCCACCTAGCTGTGCGGTGCGAATGGCACATAGCAAACCCTGCTGCTGTGATCAGAAACCTGAAGGATCGTCCACCTGCTGAAGACTCTGCTGGTGTCTCTCCCGCTGATGCTCCCTCCTTCACACGCCTCAAACTGAGGCCAGCACAGCTGTATGGGTCCCACAGGAACACCCAGGTAGGAGCTTTATTTTTTCAGCGCCATGTTTTATTCAGCGCCGACTGAATGAAGGAGTCAGTGACCGGAGACATTAGGGAGCTGACTATACACCGTGAAGTAGGAGAAAGGGATCATCTTGAGCTTCAGCAACTGCTCTGTAGAAGGAACCACCAGGACGGGAGTATAAGGGTCTTCGTGGGATCACTGTGAATGCACAGCTGCTGAGTGGAGGCAGAAGAAGGAGGGATCTCCAGTAGGTCTTTATCGTGCGATCGCTGTGTGAAAGTGGCTCAAGATTCAGTTTCCATTCCCAAAAGTGCTGGAAATTGATCCGTCTGGAAGTTACCGCAGACAATTTTGTGCAGCAGGAGGTTGCAAAAACATATTTTTAAGAAATGAAAGGAATCCTGTAAAACAGTAATCCTGATCCTGCACTTTTTTCATCCAGGGTATCGCCGAGCTGTGAATCCTGGGACCTGGAGTCCAAGGATAGATGGCCCAGTGATATCTGGGAGTCCGAGGATGCGGGTCCTGATCACCATGATAGTAATGCCTGGGCAACAGCGATCTGAGAACAATGCAAGGTTAGTAAAAGAAGTAATGATGAAACAACAAACACAACATTTGAGGAAAAAAAATACAACAAACCAGAGTAGTGAAATCCAAAAATCAAATAAAAAGAGGAAACAAGACCTGAAAAAATACCAATTAAAACAATTAAAGGCATTTCACAACGGAACAAATGACGAAACAGAAAACACTACAATCGGAAATTCAAAGACTCAAACAAAAGCAATGAAACATAATATACAACAGGGCTAGCTGAAGTTTCGATTTTAACCTGTGTTAAAGTCACGTGACCTCTTAAACCCCATTGCTCTGGGGTTTGTGCCTGTGGTTTAACCCTGAGCTGAACTTCAGCCTGGTTTCAACTGCAGTGTCCTCTAGTGACATCAGTCACTGGAGGTCTCTTTGTCTCCATGGTTGCTTTGACTTGATACGGGTAAGTTTTAACTCAAGTTTAAGTTATTTCTTTAACACAAGGAAGCATGAATGTTTCCTTCATCGTATTTGCCCTCATTCAGGACCTTGCAGGGTTCTGCCTCTGAACAAAAGACCAACAGGAAAAACACATTTGTAGGGCACTATCTCTTAAGCACAATCCTTGTGTGGAAGCACACACACGCTTCCACACTGGAAGCACAAAAAAATGATAATGTTAACCATAATAGCTGACTGGATTTGACCTGCTGGGTGGAAACCTGTCCCTGTCTTCTATCCCAACCAAAATTTGCAAAATCCCCTGCAGATTTCACACCTACCAACACATCGGAGTCTCTGAGTGCGGTTGCTGTCTCCGACTGCGACCACCAGCGGCAGGAAGTGGACCTCACACAGCCCACCGATGGCTCGCTCCAGCAGCCGGCCGCCACCGGTGCCGCCCCGCGGCGCCCCACCTGTTAGCCGACCATTACCGAAAAGCCTCTCCGGTCCGGCCTGGCGCCGCTTCAGCTGGTTCTGACAGCGGCCCTTCAGGGCCAGAGTCAAACACTCCTCACCTGAAGACACAGAAACGTGGAAGGGTCACACGGATCTCGAGCAGAGGATTGAACTCATGGTTTCCTGCAGCCAAAAGTGAAATTTCTGGAGGGTAAATGGATGAGATCCCAGGTCACTGTGGTGCATTTACATCAAGACATCAGTGTGTTGGAAGTATGTTTCTTTGATTTTATGTTTTGACCTGTCCAGGGTGGACCCCTGCCTTTCACCTGAAGACAACTGGGATAGACTCCAGCAGATCCCTGTGACCCTGCAGAGGATTAAACGGGCAAAGATAATAGATGGATGGATATTCAGATTATCGGTGAATTCCAATTCCTCCCTTAACCCTCAATCTCAAAAATGCGCGCTCCCGTGAAGAGCAAGTGTCTTCCCGATTCTCAGGACGTCAAGTTGAGGGACAAGTTTGAGGGCTGTATCGCCCTCAATATTGAGATTCTCCGGCACCACCATTGGGGGTAAGGCCTACCCAGAAGGCATTGCATATTTTTGCCAAAACATCTTCAAAAAGGTTGGCGCTGAAAAAAGTGAGCTTCAAATGTAAGTATTTTCATAGTTAATAAAGATATAAATGTTGCAAAACTATCTTATTGTCTTCGTTATGTATATATTTATAACATCTATTCTTCTTCTACGTCTTCTTCGTCGTCGTCGTTTTCTTGACAGACTGGATGTAGCTTTGGTGTAAGGCTGCCCCCCACAGTCTGAAGACGTAACTGCACTCTAGGGGTGTCCCATTTCTAAGTCACGAGATAGTCCTGACACTTACTTTAGAGGGCCAGGATTGAGGGCCTAGATGACTAGATGACATTGGATTGGTGCATGATTCTGGGAGCAGTGACGTTTGGAAGATCACCGATCACACTGCAGCTTTCTGAGACAGAAAATGTGTGTAATTTCCAACAAATCTTGGTGCTTTTTCTCCTCTACTACATTTAGAAATTTCCACCTTTAAGAAAAAAAAGACAAACAAAATTTAGTCACAAGCTCCGAGACATCCGTGAAACCGAAACGGAAAATCCTTTCAGCTCTGAAACGTCCAGAGAGTCCCCCTGACATTTCAGTTCGTCCGCTTTCATTCGCAGCTGCGTGTTTGTCGCAGGTCAAATGAGGTCTGAAGAAAGTTTCTCTTTAGGAGACGCTGGTGCGAAGCCACTTAAAAGACCCAGCAGGGGGCACCAATGAATAATTGAGGGATGGATGTTCGTGCAACGTGGGGCCGAAGTCACCTCGACATCTGGCCTGACCCTCCTTCACAGTGGGACGCTAGAAACCTGCACTCAAATAGAGAAGAATTACACCTCAGTTCTTTTCTGCAGGAGTGAGCACTTCTTCTACTCTTCAGTCTTCTTCACTTACTCTCCTTTCTCCTCAGCTACCTACCTCCGCTAGCCGATCAGGGAAATCATGTTATTCTAGCAAGTCACCCTCAAGAAAATTTCTCAAGCTTCTTTCCACAGAAATCCTCATTGTGCCTGAAGAGTCTCGCGCTGCTGCCTGATCCGGAAGTGTCATTAAATATTGTCGTTAACTGAGTCTGTCTATCAGCTACTGGCTGTGTTCTAGACTTGTAGACCAATCAGTCTGTTCTTCTCACGCCACAACATTTACAATCTAAAATTCTGCACTGGCGGGATTTGTGTTTCAAATCTGTCTCCAATCACATAATGTTTGGCCGAGTTCCTGAAAATAAAAAAGAGCTGATAGAACAAAACAGAAGCAGATGGAGAAAGGTCTTTATGATATACGACATCAGAGGAAAACACCTCCAGATTGTGTCATGGAGCTTCTCACCAACATGGATTTCTGATAAACAGAGTAGTTTGATCCGTCCACGTAGCTCGAAGCTGCTTCACAGATCAGATTAAATGCCAAAGCACTATTAGTTTTTAATTACGGGGCAGATTGAACTACAAACGAGCGTTAAGAAATTCAGCAAAGAACGATTTCATATTAATGTTTTTGATAAAAAAAAGCCAGATAGAGGACACTGGATAGCTCACTTTGCTGAGCGGCGCCCCGGGTTCAGAGGCTTCAGTCCTCAGCAGGGTCCTCGCTGGAGGCTGATAGGGCCACAAAATTAATTTAAAAGAAGGATAAAAGATGGAAGCACATTTCCATCCACCACTGCAGCCCTGAAATGCTGCTGTGAGAAAACTTGTTTCTCACATGATTCACTTTTCAGTCATTCATCATCATCATCCATCCATCAGCTTCAGCTTCAGCTTTGATTGATGGGGCAGCAGCACAAGCAGAGAGGCCCGGATCTCTGCCTCTTTACCTCTTGCAGCTCTTTTCTGGGGGGCTACTGAGGTGTCCTCAAACCAGCCGACACATAAAGCCCCTGATCATACACCTCCCGCTAGCTGCTACCCGTTAGCCACTACCCGCAAATTGTGGATTTAGTAACCTCCACTAACGGCTATGCAATCTTCCGCTTCCCTAAAGCCGCTACCCGCATTGCCGACTCCCTTACTCACATTGTAGGCGCGGCAATGGGCGTGTCATTTGTGCTTTCTGCAAACTCGGTATCTTGCGATCGCGGGTTTATCCGCATGTCGGCGCGTAAAAGATTGCGTCCAAATGGCATAAATGTGCGTCCACCTGGTCACATGTGGACTAAACAACCGGCTCTACCTCTCGATTACGCATCACTGTATTACTTTCATATGTTATTATTCTCTTAAAGGCAGAGGATGTCTGTACAGCTGTGACATGATCTCATCCAGATGTTTGCTGTGGAGGAAACGAGGAGATCACAGAACTATGTTGTGGAGTTTCTTGTACTGTGCTCGTATCCCTCTGATCCTCTCCTTGCAGGCATGGACTGGCCATCGGGCGTACCGGGCAATGCCCGGTGGGCCGACGCACATCTGTGGGCCGGCCCAGGTCTGTCATAAAAAAAAAAAAAGTATATAGTTTTTATTGACCGCGACGGTAACGGACTGGTAGTCGGCTCATAAAAATCTCCGAGAGGGGGGGGGGGACGACGACACACACTCAACAAACTCAAGAAAGAGACACTGACAGCTAATCAGACAAGCGCTCCAGTGCTGCGCTGATGTGAACGCAGTATGAACGTTATTTTCTGCTGAAGGGAGGGGGTGGAGGCGGGGCGGGGCCTTACGAAGACACGAAGTGGCCCATTGGTTGATTTTCTTGACGGACATTGGGCTAGTCCAATGAAATTTCTCAGCTCTCATTGGCCCGCCCCTCCCATCCCTCCTGACCAAATTTTGCCGTTTGGCCTGACCGGAGAGTGTGGTGGCTCGTGGATGAGTATGGAAATGGAGAAAAAAGCACAAAAGCGAAAGGGAGGAACAGAAAAGCGCAGAGAAACAGAGACAAAAAAATTAAAAGTGGATGCAGCAAAATGTGCCAAAATCACGGAAATGTTTACAACCACAAGCTCGGGGGCGGGGGGCCGCGGGGCCGTCGAGTGAACAGGTGGTTGTCGGAGAAGAAGCGGACGAAGAGAGGGAGAAGGAGGAGGATGAGGAGGAGGATGAGGAGGAGGAGAGAGATGAGACCCAGCAGCAGGGCGAGATTGAGGTCAGAATAGCTATTTGGAGGTGATCACCTGTGTGTGTGTGTGTGTGTGTGTGCGTGTGTGGTTTAGTCTTTGTTGTCAAATAATGCTTTGAGTAGATTTGGTGTCCAATTTACAGTGTTAAGTGTGTTAAAATATTAGTGAAACATTGCTTTGCTGAAATGCATGATAAATAATTTATTTTAATTTTTGAAACTTCACTATGTGCACATAGTATACAACATGCAGCATGTGCTTCCGCATATCGTATAAATAACCAGCATTTTTGATCCCCGGTGTATGGTGGGCCGCCAGGGATCAAAAATGCCCGGGCCATTTTTTGGTCCCAGTCCAGCCCTGTCTCCTTGGGCTCGGAACACCTGAGATGCGCTCACTGGTAGAAGGTAGATGTCATCATACGTGTTCCTCTGGCTCAATGCTCATCCAATGATCCGTTCTGCAGTATTTTAACAAGCACATCAGCTGTGCCAAGACGCACAGCCGCTCCCAGCGGTTCTCGCGGCTTTGCCTGAGCGTGTTTACCGGGAGCGTGTACAACATAACTCAAAAAGTTATGGATGGATGGATGATTTTGATGAAATTTTCAGGCATTGTCAGAAATGTGAAAAGGAAGAACTGATTTCATTTTGGGTGTGATCCGGAAGAAATCCTGGATTCTCGATCACTTTCAAATTTTCGATAACATTGCGGTCAATGGGGCCGAAGATTTTGTTTCTCAATATCTCCGTTAATTATTGCCCACAACTCATTAAATTTCACTAAGGGATTGACAATGGAAACCTCTATAAAATTTCAGAGGCTGATCTGGATCTGATCCAGAAGGCGGATTTTATCGCAATCTGTATGGGAGAACTGTTGTGTTTGGCGGAGGTCTGCGCTCTCTGAGTGCTTTTCTAGTTAAGAAATGCTTTTCTGGAAGCTCACTGGCTCTATTTTTTCTGAGCAGTTTGTTGAAACTTCTTGGAGTACAAAAGAAATGATTAAATCATTTGCTCCACATTAGTTAGAGCTAGTTGTGTATATATCAGTGCAGAGGAAGAGGAGGAAAAAAGAGGAGGAAGCTCTACAGCAGAGTCCCAGACCAGCTGCCCATGAGAGCTGCTCTGATCTGGGTGAAAAGACCTCCATAGCAGTTTGCAGGTACCGCAACCTGCTCTTAAAGGCAATGGCTACTGACACACTGATTGGTTAAACAGGTGGAACGCCCTAACTACTCCCATGAATAATATATGCATAATATAGCGGTTAGCGCAGGTAAGATCGCGGGTTTAGGGAGGTGGAAGATTGCGTTCTTTGCGGGGGAACGCCCCTCCCGCTACCCGCTATCCCTTAATAGCGGCTTTAGGAGGTTTGGCGGAAGATCGGGCCCATAATCTCTCCAGGGTGTCCTGGGTGTGCCTAGGGCCTCCATCTGGTTGGACAAGCCCAGAACACCTCCTCAGGAACTCCCTCAGCTGGCCTCTGGCCTCAGCTGAGTCTCTTCTGGATGGCTGAACTTCTAACCCTGTCTCGATGGGAGAGTCCAGCCACCCGGCGGAGAAGACTCATTCCAGCCACGACCCTGATCTCTGAGTCACTGAGGGGAGACTAGGAACACGGATCAACTGGGAAACAGAGAGCTTCACCTCAACATCACTGCAGACATTGCACCGATCCACCTGCCAGTGTCCTGCTCCAGAACCCTTGATCTACTCCACCAGTACCTCATCTCCAACCCGGAGGGGGCATTTTACGCTGATCCGACTGAGGAGCACGGGCTCAGACTAGCAGGTGCTGATTCTCATCTCAGCTGTGAACCTGGCTGTGAACTCCTCCACTGAGATCTAAAGACTGTGACTAAATAATGCCAGCAAGACCACATCATCCGCAAGAAGCAGAGACCGACTCCTGCGGTGACCAAACCAGTGTTCCCGCTCACATGAATGCATGAATGAATACTGTCAGAGACATTTCAGGACCACTGATGTACTTTGTGCCAACTTTATTCACCCTTGTTTAAGCAGTTTAACGAAATACTCATCCTGTTTTAGTTTAAAAAAAAGAAAAGCATCTTTCTCACCCAGGTAAATGCCATCCAGGTGGGAGCACCTCTTCTTGGTCACATTCATATCTACATAGAAGAGGACCACAGGGTGGCCGAAGTTCTCCCCGGGACTCGGGTCGAGCACCAGCACGGCGTCGTGGGCCGTGGAGCTGGCGAGAGGCTGCTGGTGTCTGTGGAGAGCCTCCCCCCTGTTCAGCATCCGCCCGACGCTGAAACCTCCGCGCAGCTTGGAGCTCAGCGTCCCACTGGAGGAGTCCGGCAGGATGGCCAGAACTTTATCAGAAGGTCCTGGACAGATGTGGAAGACACAAACGTCTGCAGATGACTGGACTCACCAAGAACAGATGCTTTCAGTAACGAAGGTAAGAAAAAAACTAGGGCTGGGCAACGATTCAAATTTTTAATCGCGATTAATCGCATTATTTCCCTGATTAATCACGATTAATCGCATTGTATACACAAAATCATATTATTAATTCAAAAGTAGTGTAAAATGCACTTTTATTGAAATGTTCTGCTGCCATATGAACTAAAGTGTCATAACATTTGTTGTTCAAACACTTTTAACATCAGCACTTGTCAGTAACACATATTTAGTGTAAATCTCATCTTGAAAAATATAAAATTAACTTAAAATAAAGCCTATTGCCACTGCCAGAGCATTAATGTCATCCTGTTTTTATAAAAAAAAAAAAAAAAAAGTCTACCAACAAAATCCTGAGCCACAATCAGAACATTAAAACAGGTAATTTCTGAGGTAACAGCAGAAACTTTTAACGGGGAGTTCAACTTGTCAGTTGTTACAAATAACCTTGTTTCTGTTGAATCCTCCGTCTGGGAGAACTTTAAAATGAAAATGTCCATGTTAAAGTTCAGTAACTTTATCAATCCATATATCACTCATTCTTTCTATTTTCAATTGTCAATCAAAAAAAATAAAAAAGTGACATTTTATTCAGTTTTTCGTTTTTTTAATCTAACACACAAAAAAAATGCCTGTTTTTTTTTATATTTCAATTTTAGACTTGGATCAAAAAAACGAAATTAAAAAACAGGCCACAGAACTGAATTTGTTTTATAATCAAGGACTGGACTTTCTGTTGTCATTACACATCTGTGCCACTAGATGGAGCTGCACTGCAGTAACCAGCTAGAGAACAGCAGGACAGTGAACACATGGAGCAGATCTGATGGAACATGGAGGAATGGCGTCAAAGTTTTGTTGCAGTCCAGAATTTTATTTGTTTCCAGACAGAATTATTAATATTGCTACCTGAGTTGCTACCCGAACTGTAAAGTTCACTGATTTTTACCGTTCTCCATGTCTGTTTTAGCTTTTCTGCAAGTTTACCTAATAATTCTTTTCCAGTTCCGCAGCAGCCAGAAACAGACTTTTCAAAACAAAAGCATGTGAGCAACATGTGTTAATGCGCAATAAAATAAATGTTAGCATTAATAAATTAATGCGTTAATACGATAATAAAGCGTGAACTTGCCCAGCACTAAAAAAAAAAAAAAAAAACATCATTATTGGTCACCAGAGTGACATTTTTAGAGCCAATACACATTATAGTGGAAAAGATGGAATACTTTTTCATTGTTCTGTGTTTTACCTGATGAGTTTGTGGGCTCTGCTGTAGTTTGTCTTCTTCATTTTAATTCTATTGATAAAGATGTAGTCTGGCATGTAGTATGAAATGAAACATTAAATAAATAAAACCTAAAAAAAAATAGGGCAGGTGGCACATTTGAAAAGGTGGGAAATAAATGAAATAAAAGCACCCCAAAACTATTAAATGTGGCATAAAAAAAAGATTAATAAGAGATGCCCTAGAATATAACCCCCACAACTAGATCTGAGCGATTTTATCGATTCTGCGATATATATCGATATTTTATTTCCCCAGAGAGTATCGATTTTTTAGCCGCGGGTATCAATATTCTAAGCTTCTTTCAAAACCCCCGTGTCCCACCTTTAAAAGCTTGCAAGCAACAATTTGCACTGTTTAAATACATGAAACTGTTTTTCCCAACAAATCTTTTCTTCATTTTGTCCAGCATTTACAAGCTGCCTGTCAGCCATATAATGTGTAATTGATGCTTTCAGTTCAATTAATTCAAACAAAGTCATTGGAACACTCACAAGATGTCATTAAAATCACTTTTTCCCTTTAAAATCTTTCAGAAAATGATGTAAATGTATTGTAATGTGAATATCGATATATATCGTATTGTGAGCCGAATATCGTGTATCGTATCGTGAAATTAGTGGATCGCTACAGCCCTACCCACAACCCTCCAAAGGTCACAAATAAATACAGTATCAATCAATGATGGTATTTCATAAAAGTCAAATTATATAAATCCGACACTGAAAAACAAATCCTCAAATCCAGAGTCCTGAAATAAATTAATGTGGAATTTCAAAATATGAAGAATCTAAATAAAAAAATATATAAACAAAAATGGAAAAAAGAGAAGCCCCATAAATAAAGAATGGAAGGAGTGATAAAATATAAGAGCTGGGAAAGAAGAAATACAAAATAAAAGTCCCCTCAAGTGAACAAGCGATGCATTACAAGTTATAAAAGCTCCCTGAAACACAGAACCGTGGTATTAGAAGATAAAAGTCCGTTATCCGAACAGGTAACAGTGACCGGTTTAAGGTGGAGGGTGGACGCCTCCTGCCGCGGCTGCGGTCCGTGCGCTCTTACCTGCGGCGGCGCGCGGCTCCGACACGTACACGGCCACCGAGGACGGCGGCAGGTGCGCGAGCCGCCTGCACTCAGCCTCGGACACGGAGGAGGTGCGCAGGCATCGGTCCAGCTGGTCCCACTGCAGCGCCTGGAGGCCGGAGCGGACCCAGCGCTCCAGGCGGCCCGGGGCCGCGCTGCCGGCCGGGGCCACGGAGGCTGCGGCGCGGAGGAGGGACAGGAGCGCTGCGAGGAGCACCGGGAGCTGCATGCTGACTCTGACCGGTCTGGGCTTGGATGAGTTTTTTTAAACTAGATTTGGTTCTAGATGGGTTTATCTCTTCTTCTGCCTCTTTTCGTCCTGCTTCGTTGTTTTTCTGAAGTTCTGCTTTTATGTCCTTAAACTTTCCAGGTCCGGATCTCCTCGTCCTGTTTTCTCACCTTCTGTTCCGACTGGTCTCCTTTTGATTCCTTCACTTCTAACTTGTTCCCCTTTTTCTTTTATTTCCTTCAACTCTTCCTTTTTCTTTTTTAAATTCAGATCAGGTTTGCTTTTTTTCTTTCTTGTTTCTGAGAATCTCCAAAGAATGAATAGATCCTGACTTTCTGCTTTGATTTTCCTCTGTTGACAAACTGATTTCTTTTCTTTTAGACTCTTCTTTTTCTTTCTCTTCTCTAAAGGGACTTCAGATCAAGAAAACCTGCAAGTGACACTCTTAATCTTCATCTTTGGTGACCCTTGATTTCTTCTCATCTTTGCATCCGAGGGGATGCAACAGACACCAACATCCTCTTTTAGTTGATTTTGCAGCAAAACCTTTTTTTGTTCCTTCTTTCCTTCGTTTTCTTCTGAAATGTTTTCAAAGAAACAGAGAAGCTGTATCCTGTATTCCCAAAGGCAGCGACAGAAACTTTTCCTTTTAGACTCCTCTGAGCTCGAGGAGCTTCAGGAGGTTTTTCTCAGGTCCTGGACAACCTGCAGGTCTTCAGCAGCTCTGAGGAGAGAAGCTGCTGCTGCTGCTCAGCTTCAGTCTGCTCGCTGTCTGCTTTCTTTATCTGTAACACACACACGCACACACGCACACACACATCTCTCTCTCTGTCTGCAAGCACTGACATGCCAGAGAGGGAAAGGAAGGATTGAAAGGACTAATGATGATTAAATGGCAGAAAAGAATCAGAAGAAAGGGGGGATGAGAGCAAAAAAGGGGGATGAAGGATATATAGAGGAATAAATGATAAAAAAAAATGTGGGGGATATGAAAATAACTGGATAAGAAACACACTGACAGGAAAGGAAAACAAAAAAAGGAGATGTAAGACTGAAAATGTGGAGAAAAGAAAATGAAGGAAAAAGGAGAAGAGAGATGAACAGGTTTGGAAACAGATGTCAAAAGGAAAAAGGATGAAATGGGGTAATGAAAACTGGAAAAATGACTTGCACTTAACTGAGGCTAAGAAAAAAAATGAATAGGAGGAAAGATGGATGGAGAAAAAAGATGAAGAGTGAAAAGTAAGGAAGGAAAAAATGAATGAAGAAGGTCTGAGGACATGTGGAGGAAAAGGACTGCAAGGAGGGAAAAGGAAAGGAAAGGAAGAGAGAATGAAGGACATGAAAGAGAAGAAAATGGGGAAGATTAGGGGGTGAAAAATGGAAGAATGAGGAGGAAAAGTAAAATGGAACACAATGAGAAGGAAAGGACACAAGGAAACGAGGAGAGAAAGCAAGGAGTGAAGAAACAAGGAAGAAAGTTTACTTCCTATGGCGCCCTCTACTGGGGAGATATCAGAAGTACACACCCGTAAAGAAAAGAGGAGTTCCTCTGCTAGACAACAACTTTTGACATTAAATACAGTTATCAGAAAACATTCAGTTGGACTGTAAAAAATACTGTATCAGGAAAAGAAAAGATCTGAAATCCGAGTAGTAAAGTACGAGTGTTTACATTTCAAACAACTTCCGGATCGACTGACCCACGTTAGAACCGATCAGAGCAGAAACTCTGAGTCCAAATGAAGTGTGTCAGTGGACAGACGAATCAAAGACAGAGTGGTTTTGTTACGGTGACGGGAGACGTGATTGGTGCCTCAGAACTGTGAAGCACGGTGGTGGGTGTGTTATGTTTGGGGCTGCCTCGTTTCCTCAGAGACGACACAGGCTCATGTAGAGTTTGTAAATGGACACGTCATCACGAAGTCCTGATCTCAGTCCTGGAGAACATTAGTGGACAGAGCTGAACAGATCAGCGTGGCCTTCAAACCTGACTCAGTTCCTCCAGTTCTGGAACGGACCAAAACGATTGTGAGAAGGTTCTGGAAGGAGACCCGGAACTTTTGACCCAAGTCAGGCAGTTTAGAGACAACGATACCAGATACTGAGGAGATGGATGGAAACATGTAATAATAAATGATCTTTCTCATAAGTCTGCCATTCAGCAAATGGTTTTGGTAATTTTGGTAATCTTGACTGACCTAAAATAGGAGAGTTTTATTCTGATTTAATGTGAAGGAAAAAAGGTTATGTGTATTTTTAAACATTGTCTGTAAAGTTCTCGTTTTAACTGTTGCAAGAAATGTCTGTGAGTAGGCAGTACAAAAATCCATTTAATCACTCCAGTACTTTTTATGCTTTGCTGTTGTATGTTATGTGCTGCCAGTTCTTTGTTTTTTTTTCTTCTTTCGTTTTTTTTTTTAGCCTTTCACCTAAACTTTGTTATTTTACAATGCAATGACGATAAAGTTAATCTTAACCCTGTGGTAGAACATAATCTTTGTCCAAAGAACCCTGATCCACAGCCCAGTTGGTGGCGATAGTGAGCCTAGATCCTCCTAAAAAAAAACAAAAAAATAAAGAGAAGAAGAAGAAACAGCACCGGCCGCCATCTCATAGACGATCTTCGGAGGCTGAACCAGCAACGGTTGTAATAGACGATCTTTGGACGTGACGTGATGCGTCACTCCGACTCCTCTGCTCATTTCTTTTTTTTTCCTGTAACGTATGAAACTCCAACGGAGAAACTCGTTAGATACAACGAGTATCTAATAGCAAACTGAAAATACAACAGGAAAGTAAGTCGGCAGAAGGCGGTGTTTTCGGGGACTGACGGAAAGCCGGTGTTTCTCCAGCTTTGCTCGGATTTAACGGCTCCGGTGCGGTGAGTGGCGTTTTGAAACAGCCAGCCGGCGACAGTTCGCGTTGGGACCGCTGCTAAGCTAACTCTCTCCGAGGCGGCAAAAACGGGAGCAGAGGTGGGTGAATTAACGCCCGTTAATCGCCGACCGGCCCGGCAGCGGTGCCAGCGGAGGAATGTGGTTAATTACTTTTAAAGGAGAGTCCGCCCGGGCCGGGACAACACCGGCGTTTCACTTAACCGGCGGTTTGTTTGTGAGCTAAATTTAAGCTAGGGGTGAGGTGTCCGGCGAGCAGGCACGTGAGAGTGTTCGCTGAACGTGCCTCTCTGTCACAGCTGGAAGAGGACCGTCAGCGGGCAGGACACCGTCCAGGGGTTATTTAGGGTTACATGTGTGAGAACACACCGCAAGAATAGGATTCAGGATCAGGATGGGTTTACAAACTAAGTATGGAAATGTGTGTTTGGTAGATTATTTCTTTGTTGTAACAGTACTTCATGGTAGTAAATCATATACAGGTGGAAAGCCTGCTTATTTTCACTTTTAAAGGGTGCCATATTTGTAAGGAGGATGTATTTGTGAGATGTGAGAGATCTACCAAATCTTCTCTGCCGCTTTTTTCTTTATCTTTCTTCTTTTAATTGCTGCTGACTCTTGTTTGGTGGATTGGACTCTTGAAGAAACAACACACATCTCAGTTCAGTAACTTAAATGTATGTATTGAACAGACAGGATCCCGGTAGCAGGTGGAAGAAGCGCTGGTCACCCTCTCCAGTGATGACATCCCATTCAAACCAGCATTTGTTGCGAGTCAGCCAATGTGGTTGTGCTGGTCACTCTGGCATGAACACCACACCCAAGCTGACACCGCGAGCGTTCAGAGGGGTTGAGGTCAGGACCACTCCATCATGTCCACCCCCCGATTCTGGAGGTGGTCTCTGTCATCCTGGAGGATAGAGCTTGGTCCCAGACTGGAGTCATGGGTTCGCCACTGGTTGGATAGTTCTGGATAGTTCTCGGTAGATAAAAAATCATATATCACGATATGGACTATTTTATATCACGATAACGATATATATCACGATATACCATAATAAAGTATGTTTTCAGTTATTCTCTGAAAAGTTTGACAAAAATTTCATTGCTTACTTTTCAACTTTATTTTGAAAGGACATTTAGCTGAACTGTCACAAACATACATTTTAGTGCAGCAAAAACAGGTAGGTACAGAGGTACAGTAGCTTTCACATTTTTTTTAAAAGTGCACAGAGAGGAAAAACACATTTTTGCACTGAAGTTCACCTATAAAAAATAAACACAAATTATTTTTCAACTTTCTGAAATCTGTAACCTTGCAGTGCAAAGTTTGCAAACCAATATAAAGTGTCTAAAGTAAACATCAGGGTTGAAGAGAACTCTGTTTAAGGCATTAACCATGAATAAAAGTGCAAACTTAAAAGGCTACTTTGTAGAAGTAGATATGATTCTATCAAATTTATCGTTGCAGGTTATTTAATTACATATTTGCTGTAATAATTGATAAAATTAGGTTAGAAACGATAGAAGAGAAATGGCACGATACACCCTTTTCTATCGTCCCCACGATATGTATCGTCATATTGCCCAGCACTAGTTCTCGGCGTTGAGATTGCATCCAATGATGATGAGCCTCGTTCTTTACATTGAGGAAGATGTTGGCGTGCGCCGTCACGCCACCTCCACTAAAAAGTGCTACTAGTTGGCATTTTGGCAGAGAAGGTTGGGCAAATCTTTCATGGGTGCTGCTCATCACACAAATGCATGTTCCTGACAAACATGCCAGCATTTAAAAAGGGAGTAAACAGCCTTTCCAACAGTCTTAAGATTTATTGCCAAGAAGCATCGTTACAATGAAGAAATAATCTACCAAACACAAATGTCCTTACTTTTTGTGTTTTAGTTTAGTTTAGGCTAGTATTTCAATCTTGATACCGATATTTTTAAAAGTCTTGTGGTGTACGCAAGAACATAGGTTACAACTAATTTTTATGCTGAAGTTCCATCAAGAACGCACATAAAAGCTTACCTTTTAGACATTATTTGGTTTGTGAAAACAAAGACAATCATATTTCTCTTTTGTTTTTCATTTTCTTAAAAGAAAAACAGTTTGTTCTTCAACATTCAAACAAACATTCTGAACTGTAGATGGGCAGATAGACAGAAGTAGAGCTGAGCGATTTTATCGATTCTGCGATATATATCGATATTTTATCGAGTATCGATTTTTCAGGCGTGGGTATCGATATTCTAAGCTTCTTTCAAAACCCCCGTGTCCCACCTTTAAAAGCTTGCAAGCAACAATTTGCACTGTTTAAATAAATGAAACTATTTTTCTCAACAAATCTTTTATTCATTTTGTCCAGAATTTGCAAGCTGCCTGTCAGCCATATAATGTGTAATTGATGCTTTCAGTTCAATTCATTCAAACAAAGTCATTGGAACATTTACAAGATGTCACCAAAATCACTTTGTCCCTTTAAAATCTTTTGGAAAATGATGTAAATGTAAAATGAATATCGATATATTAATTCTTTCTTTCTTTGTTAAACAGGGTGTTTTTCTCATTAGTGAGTTAAATACAGTCATAGATAAATGGATCTCAGGTTAACTAGGCCCATAACCTCACTACGGTTTCATACCATCAATATCCTGCTTACGTTTTACTTACCTGTCCTCCGTTATTTTACAGAATCAAAGCTCATCTAGCTCCTTTTTTCCTCCACCTTGTATAGTGTAGTTCCATATTTTTATAGTTATTCTTCCACCTGTTATGGTGTTTATTTCGTTAGGTCTCCTTTGTGATGGTTCCTGCCACATGCAGTGTTTATTTCACTTATTTTTAGGACCCAAATTTACTGAATTACTCTCAGCACACTCGCATTTTTTATTTTATTTTGTTTCCTTTCTCTTTCCTTTGCAAGCCATTGCATTAAAATTTCATTTCTATGTGTGCTCGTCTGTGATGGACTGGTGACGTGTCCAGGGTTTACTGCACAGTCTTTCACCCAAAGACAGCTGGGATAGACTCCAGCAGGTCCCTGTGACCCTGTATAGGACTAAACGGGTATGGATAGTGGATTATTAACTAGAATTACTTGGTTAAAGTTACCTGGGTAACTCCTGCCTTTCTGAGCATCTTCTATAAAACTTCCCCTCAGTGAAGTGAAAGTATATGTCTACAATTTCTCAAGATGTCATCTTTTTTTTTTTGTCACTCGTCATCCTCTTTTGTCACGTGCTGCATTTCTGCTCATCATTATTTACCATCTCAAAATAACTCCACATGATGCTGCATTTACGTTCTGCTGTTGAGGACAGCCTCTTCTGTGTGTCTCATGACAGCCGCTGTTCAAAATGGAGTGATCAAATGGAGGGAAAGCTAGTTTCTTCCTTTTAAACAAGAGGATGGATCCTTAGAACTGACCCATCAGGATGGAAACATCAGTGTTTTTGTATCCACCCGCTGATCTCAGCTCAGATGTTTACCACTAGATGTCATGGTTTCCTCTCATTCAGCTCTGAAATGGTAAAGTCTTGAGGGGGAAAAATGGCTTCAAAAGTGACCTGATCAGTCTAACATTTAAACTCCTTGCAGCAGCGTTAATCCCACTGACAGTGGAAATGAGTATCCACGTTTACATATCGGGCAACAACATTTAGAGTGTGAATATAAGTCACTTGGAAAATAATATACTCCCATTTATAGCAATATTTCTTGTCTTTGTGATATTGATATTGCAATAATTATACATCTTTTTTAGGGCTGGGTAAGTTAACACATTATTATCGTGTAAACGCATTAATTTATTAACGCTGACATTTATTTTTTTGCGCGTTAATGCATGTTGCTCACATGCTTTTGTTTTGAAAAGTCTGTTACTGGCTGCTGCGAAACTGGAAGATAATTGGCAGGTAAACATGCCGAAAAGCTAAAACAGACATGGAGAACGGTAAAAATCTGTTAACTTTACAGTTCGGTAGCAACTCAGGTACCAATATTAACAATTCTGTCTAAAAAAAAAAAATTCTGGACAGCAACAAAACTTTCGTGTCCTTCCTCCATGTTCCATCAGATCTGCTCCATGTGTTCACTGTCCTGCTGTTCTCTAGCTGGTTACTGCAGTGCGGCTCCATCTAGTGGCACAGATGTGTAATGACAACAGAAAGTCCAGTCCTCCATTATAAAACAAATTCAGTTCTGTGGCCTGTTTTTTAATTTTGTATTTTTAATCCAAGTCTAAAATTGCAATATAAAAAAAACAGGCTTTTTTTTTTTTTCGTATTTTTTTTTGTGTGTGTGTTAGGTTAAAAAAACAAAAAATGGAATAAAATGTCTCTCTTTAATTTTTTTAAATTTTTGATTGACAGTTGAAAATGGAAAGAATAAATGATACACAGATTGGTAAAGTTACTGGACTTTAACATGGACATTTTCATTTTAAAGTTCTCCCAGACGGAGGATTCAACAGAAACAAGGTTATTTGTAACAACTGACAAGTTGAACTCCCCGTTAAAAGTTTCTGCTGTTACCTCAGAAATTACCTGTTTTAATGTTCTGATTGTGCTGAGCCACAATCATTTTGTTGGATTTTGTTTGTAAACTTTTTATTAATTTTTATAAAAACAGGATGACATTAATGTCCTGGAAGTGGCAATAAGCTGTTTTTTATTTTACTTTTTTCAAGATGAGATTTACACTAAATATGTGTTACTGACAAGTGCTGATGTTAAAAGTGTTTGAACAACAAATGTTATGACACTTTAGTTCATATGGCAGCAGAACATTAAAAAAAAAAGTGCATTTTACACTACTTTTGAATTCATTATTTGATTTTGCGTATACAATGGGATTAATCGTGATTAATCAGGGAAATAATGCGATTAATCGCGATAAAAAATTTTAATCATTGCCCAGCCCTAGTTTTTTAATATAATAATCTTTCAGCCTGAGTATCAGTTGTGTATCAGTACTAAAATAAACATGTAACAGTATCCTCTTCCATTATCATTTTTTCACTATAATTTTTGTTATTATTTTTCATTTATAATTTTTTAATTCATTTTATTTTTTGATAAATACTGCTTTCCACTGATCAGATCTGATCTGTGCCCCGTTGTGTAAATGCTACCTCCAGATTATCTCGGACTAACTCTGCTTCTCTTCTGAAATTGTTTCAGGACAGAACCGTTTGCAGTTTTCTGTGGAGTGATGGAGGCAAACATGGCATTACTACCCTCGTTCTCCTCTGAGAGCCGAGTCCTTCGCCTCAGTCGTCAGATTCCTGCCAGTATTTAAAAACAATTCGAAGGAGAGGTGTCTCGCTGCTCCCTTTGCTTCAGGTAATGTCCTCAAGACTGCGTATCCCAGGCTTTGTTCAGAGACCTGCCCTGGTTCTGCAGTGTCTGGGCCCGTCTCAGAGCTCCCTGCGAAAGCTCGTAACCCTTGGTCCCCACCAGGAGCTCCTGCTGCCCTGCTGACCCGCTGCCCCGGTGGAAGCGCCGCCTGTCGGGCTGCTGTCACTGCGTCTGTGGCGGCAGTTATGAGTGCTGCCAGTCAGGATTTATTCAGAACTTGTTGTCCATACACTTGGAGCTGACACCTCAAAATCCTTCCTGCTGAAGAAACGTTGTGAGCAGGAAGCCAGCAGCAGTCTTGACTGTATATTCTGACGCCACCCAGGGTGTCTGCCGTAGACCTGAGTCCTGTCTCTCACAGGCTGTGTCATGCCCTCTAACCAGTCTTCCCCCTGGGGTGTGGGGAAGCTCCGAGCTGGTTCCAGCACAGATGGTACCCCCACTGCAGCTCCTGATTGTGCACAAGACAAGACAGGTGCAGCCTCTAAAGTGCCTTTAAGCCCCAGTCCCATCGAGCTATCCTGGGGTAAAGAGCAAGCCAAACATCAGTCCTCATCAGTGGCTTCACCTGCTGCCGTGCCAGATGGGCCCCAACAACAGAAGTGGATTTACTGTCCAAATCAGACACCGGCACCATCAGAGCCGACGCGAATGGGCGACAACAGCAGCAGCAGCAGAAGCAGCTCCTTCTCCGGGAGCACAGAGGAGCCCCAGCTGATGGAGGCCGTGCAGAAAAGTGCAGCGCTCCAAACCAGACCGTCAGGAAACAATCCAGTGGTGAGGAGTCATCAGGGTTCCTCAGGGGAGGAAGGGTCCAAGCCTCCTTCATCAGTTCATCATCAAGACCTGTTGATCAGAGGGCTGTCGACTCTGAGGCAGAGCAGCCAGCTAACGGTGAGTTGGGATTCTCAGTTCCACGCATGTAGCAGTAACCTGCGACTCACTCCTTAACTTGAGCTCGTTACATCTACGTGTGAAGCTCAACCAGTGCACTTAGCTTGTTTGTCCATCACCATCTGACTACATAAAGGTCACCATAATAATAATGTAGTTATACATTACTGTAGTCTCGCATGTGTTTCCTTTACTTTGATACCAGCTTTATTGAAACACACCTTGAAGTTTCTTAGACATACTCATTTTTCTGGGTACGTCGTTTTTAAACAGAAATCTCATAAATATGACACGTCAGGAGGAAGGAAGGTTTAGTTTGTAAGTAACGTTGCGCTTATAGGCTCACAGGCTTATATGTTCAGCTTCAAAGGTCAGAACAAACTTTTAATGTCGACATTGTAGATGTAATATGTGTAGCGGCCCACTTGGAAATTAATACGCAAAACGCAGAGAGCTTCGACTGGTGTTCTTTTAATTCTCTCCCCTCTTTTCACCACTGGCTTGTGACACATTCTGTCACTTTATGACACCGCGAAAACTATGAAAACAGAAATACAAATGCCGTGGTGTTATATTTCGTACAATAATGCATAAATCATGTTCACATTTTAACTTAATAAACAATAATTTTTTAGTAAACTCAAATAATGAATTTTACATGAAATAACATGAAATACTCAATTTTAAACAGTAATGAATTACAGCTCTTATGTAAATAAATCAACTAAACAATCAAATAAATAAACTTGTTTCACAAGGAATACACCGTTAGCCTCCTCCTACCTCCTTCTGCTTTCCAAGGGCGCTAAGCTTGAACTCAGCCTGCTAGCAGCATGTCTACCACACACACCTCCCGGTAACCCTACTTACACAAGATATACAAACACAAAACACGAAGCAAACCACAATGAAATAACCGACACAGTATACAAGAAATAAATAGTTCGTTTGCATATTTTACCAGCTCTGAAGCAAATTGAGCATGTCGTTTCCTGAGACGGGAGCAAAAAGTTTGACTTCGGCAAAACAGGAAGTAGCAAAGTACGAGCGGTGCTCTTCAATATAAAAGCACAAAAATAAAGTGGCAGAACTAAACACCAAAACCAAAATCTACTGCCATTATATGCAAGAATATTGTGGAGCGATGGTGCTTTATTTCTGTTCAGAAACAGTTCCTGGTTCCTGTAGTTAGATGGTAATGGTTTATATTCACTGTTCTGAACAGGGGCTGGATCAGAGCCGGTGTTATAAGTTTCTGGTGGCTGGCCTGAAACCTAGAGCCAGTTTTTGTTAAATGGACGCGTTACTACTTTATACAGAATAGTCCTGTAGTACACTTAAATAAGCATCAATAGAAACTTGGTTTGGAGAAACATTTTGGTCATTAAAGCAGTGTTCTGTTGGTTATCCTCTCAGCATGTCGGACCCGTGCCGTCTGCGCAGCTATGCCAGGCCTTGTAATGAGATTTTTCTGGTGTCACATGATCAGCTCTCTCCACTCCTCCACATCACACCTGCCTTTGTTTTGTCTCTCCAGCCTGAAGCTGCAGATGGTTTGTCCTCACCACCAGTGCCTCATGTGTGCCTCGATCCTCATAAACATCAGGGAGCAGCGCCAGGGAAGAACCCCTCCTGCCATGAAAGCACAAAACTAGAAGGAAGGAGCACAAGAAAACAAACGAATGCTGCACGGAGGAGCCGTTCATCTAAAACGGCCATGCAGCGCAGTCGGACACAAAGCGCCCGCACAGCAGTAAGTTCTGTTCACAGTCAGCCGCTGGACAGAGGCGTTCCTGCAGCAGCTCCCGACCGTCAGCGCCGAACTGCATCATCACTCAGTTTTGCCCGGCAGAGCCTGCAGAGCGGACGTTGGGAATGACCCGGTCCACATCCAGAGGAATGGGTCCTTCTCCACAGGGCGTCGTGACATCCGAGCTCAGTGCCATTCAGCAGCAGCAGCAGCAGCAGCAGCAGCCCATGTGGCTGGATGTCACTGCAGGTAATCTAATACCGGGTCACTTAATGTGCAGGGAAGCTGTTGGTGAGGGGAAAAAAACGGCCCAGTTGGAGATTGACTGGTGATTACTCTGCAGATCAGAATTCAGAAACGCTAAACGGGTGACGAGAGGTTTTATGGAGTTATTCAAAAGAACAGTGCACTTCTTTTCACTCGCTTAGACGAGGGAATAAATAAGAAACTGAAAACGTTCAGCTCTACAGTATCGTACTTTAGAGCACAGATTCACTTTAACGCAGCGATTCCCAAAGTGTGGGCCGCGGCTAGGGCTGTAGCGATACACTAATCTCGCGATACGATACGATACATTTGGCTCACGATACGATATTATATCGATATTTTTCTAACAATACAATAACATCATTTTCTGAAAGATTTTAACAGGACAAAGTTATTTTGGTGACATCTTGAGTGTTCCAATTTATTTAAATTAACTGAACTGAAAGGTAGGTGACTGCAGACAGAGAGGAGAGAAAGGAGGCCTCTGATTGGTCAATTCTACATCCACGTCATCGAAGAAATGAGGAAGTACCCACATCTGTACGATTCTTGTTCTCCACACTACAAAGACAGCACGCAGTTAGATTAGGTCCCACATCCAATATAAGATAAAAACCACATAAGTTTAATATCTTGGCTTATTTAAAAAAAAAACAAAAAAAACAGCTCATCATAACTGTCTCCAGGTCTGGAAGGAACATGCTTCTTTGTGTTGCATCCACTCTTCATGGCTTAGATCATCCATCCAGCCATCATCTACTCCCACTTATTTCTCTTTAAGGCCACAGGCATCTACTGGAGCCCCTCCCAGCCCTCCCTGGGCCAAAGGCAGGGCAGGTTGCCGGGTCATTACAGACCCAGCTCAGATCAGTCGCTGCCTCATTTAGGTACATTTGCATGGTGAGCAAATCTGGGGAAGCTTATTGAAGTCCAACACGATCAGGGCTCTGCAAAACTAAAGATGCTCTGTCGTAGGGGTGTGAAAATAAATCGATTTGGCAATATATCGCGATTTTCGGCCACCCAATATAATATCAATTTTTCAGCTCCTAATATAGATTTTTTTTAAGGACAATTGTTTAATTTTCACATTTAAATTGTTTAAAATTTAAATGTGCAAAAACACTAATAATAAACAATAAATAGGTTGTTTTGAAGTAAATAGTTTTGACTCGATCTGTCCTCTGAATGATCAATATCATCTGATGAACATATACAGCAACTTGATTTTTCATCTCTACTTTTAATTTTGTTATTATATGGGTAGAATATCGCAATATATCGCAATAATATTGTATGGCGACCCAAGTATCATGATACATATCGTATTGCGAGGTCCTTGCCAATACTCACCCCTACTCTGTCGTCTCTGCAGTGAAGTGATCATAAGCAGCAGAGGTGGATGGAAACATTTCAGCTGCACAAACAAGTATTTTCTTTTATTTCCACAGTAAAAAGTGACAGAATAAATGAGTGTAATTATTAAATCTGAATGACTCCAGACAATAAACTTATGACCTGTTGGATGATTCAGTGTTTCTGGGACTGATGAAGGACAACTAAATAATTATTAATAATAATAATAATAATAATAATAATAATAATAATAATGAATAATTACTTAATAAATAAAACATCAAGGTGCACCTATTTTCTGTGCCAATTCCAATTTTTGTAAAGTTTTGACCTGCTGATTGCAATTGTCTTTCTCTGAACTTTAATTGACAAAGTAAATAATCTTGTCCTAATTTTGATTTAAATTAAAATATAACTCTGTAAAGAAAAAAAAAAAAGACTAAATCATTTTTTTGTGGAGCTGCAGTTTCCTCCACAGAAGTGTTTGTTCAAACTTAAACACAAGAGAAATCCCTTTATCACTAGAATACACATATTGTCTCTCTCTCTCTCTCTCTCTCTCTCTCTTTTTTCCCCCCTCATTTCTTAATATAAAAGTGCTTCAGGAAACAGGATTCCCCTCCCTGCTCTCTACCACCAAACCATCAAAGTCAAATTAATGCGAGTGAGCAGAAATCACCTTCGAGTGAGGCTGCAGGTGTCACAGCAGTATGCAGAAACAAACACCTGTGCGAGGAGACGTCCTGGTGGCGTGTAGAGGGCCGTGTCGTGTGATTGGCTCACCGGCTGGTTGATTCAGCAGCCATTAGTAATGAATTAGAGAGGATGATATCCTCTTGTGGGCATGTTTTATTGCACTCTCAACACTTTGCATAAATGTGACACCGTGTGGTTGCATCTCTGAGAGGGCTGTGCTGTAAAAACAGCAGGGTGCCTGGACGTGCATCAGCCCAGCTGATATGGCCGCCGGCGTGTTTACCTGCACGCTGTTTAAGGCTGATTATGAGGCGCTGAGTTGAACAGGATCTTGTTGCGGGTCTCTGATGCGCCGCTGGGTTGAACTGATCTCACCTGACTGCGCTTCTACTTCGGCAGATGTGAGCTCGTCTCATGCAGCAGCTCTGGTAGGATCCGTGACCTCTCAGATCTCAGCCATCCACCTCACCAAGCATGGACAGCCATCGTCCAAGTCTTGTCCATCCTCGTCCTCCGAGGAGAGTCTGGCCCGGGGGGCTCAGCTGGCGGGGTGAGAAACAGCTGACCAGTCACATTTTCCTCCTTCATTCTTCCATCCTGATCGTCTCACTCTGTTTTCTTTTTTTTGTGATTCCAGGTCAGAGTGTGTCATGCAGGTGGATGGAGTGGAGGAGGAGCTGCCTGATGAGCTGGAGAACGCCTGCAGCGACGACGGTAAATTATTAAAAAGCACTCGATCACCTTCAGTCAGCTGCCTGTCTGCTCTGCTCCGCTGATGCTCTGCTCTCATCATCAGACGATTCAGACGGCTCGTCCATAATCGACACTTCCTCCACGGCGTCCATCGCTCTGCTCTCCAGGTAAGACACGCTTTGTTGCTACACGCATTATTCTTTGAAGTTGCAGAAGTCATTAGAGGAGCTCATAACTCTACTGTTGCTCACCACCATCACCTTTGAGTGTGAACCATCACGTTGCTTTCATCTGAACTCCTGTACGGGTAAATGCACTCAGAGTCAACAGCTCTCTCCCTGCAAATGTTCAGCAGCTCTGACAAAACCTGCTGTTCCATTCTTAGCGCCACATAAACGGTGTAAAACATTCCCGTTGATTCCTCAACTCGTCCTCATCAGGAAATCAACCCCCGACAGCTCGTTTGGGAATGTCCCCATCCTCAAGTGTCCGGATGAAAACGTCACGTTACAGCCGTCTGTCCTCCCTGAACTCTTGGAAAAAAATCAGTCAGAAGTTATATTTGCAAGCTCCTCATTTATGCATTTATGTGTTTTCCATAAATGCTTTCTGAGTTGATCCCTTGTAAGAATTAGACATATCTGATCTCCTGAAAACTTTCCTTGCTGTGTAGTGTGTTTTTGGTTGTTTTTTTTTTTCTGAATCTAAAAGTCTCATGGCGTACACATGGGTGGGATCCTGTGGAGCGTCATTCTCTGCCGGTGTATTGTTGGAAGTGGCTGAAAGCAGCAGAGCGTGGTGGAAAGGTCTGCTGCTTTGTTCCTCATGGTGTTGTGTTCTGTGGTGCCTCAACAGTAGAACTCCCCACCAGCGACTCGGAGCTGATTCTCTGCTAAATCAGCCCGGATAGGGACCGCTATTGTAGCTTCTTTTTTTCCTTTCTCCTCTCCAACCAGCAGAGTTTGTGTTCATTTACCCCCATGCACCCCCTCCCCCCTCCCCCCCGCCTGAAAGCTTCAGCTCATGCATGTGCCGTATACTGATACATATGGCAGTAATTCCAAAGTGAACCTGTCGCTGGAAGAAGAAATTCATTTCAGAAGACACATCTGGAAGTCATCCACCTACCCTTCCTTCCTCTATGACTGTCATGTGAGTGTTTTGGTGTGTTTATGTGATCAGATGGGATGTGAGTGTAAGCCTGTCAGAAAGTCTTCCTCTCCTCCGGGTGACGTCTCGAATAACTAATCCCCACAAGCATCCTGTTTCTATGTTGTTCTTGTGCTTGTGTTACAGCAATGTGCTCATTTCACCTGGTTAGCCAGTGATTTGTAACTGTGACTGCATTACTTTTTAATCCGGTGAGGTGGTGATTTGCCTGTGAGGTCAGAGCTGTGGTGTTGGTGCAACCAACTGCTGTAGATGATTTGGAGAAAAGATCTCATTGAATTTTGACAGTTCTGTAAAGTGTTGATTGTGATTCCATCTAAAATGATGAAGCTCAGATTCAATGTTCAGTCTGTGTCATAATTATAACATGTTTGATCATGTACCTGTTAGGGGTGTGAAAAAAAATCAATTTGGCAATATATCACGATCTTTCGGCCGCCCAATATGATATCGATTTTTCAGCTCCTAATATCGATATTTTTAGGAAAATTGTTTAATTTTCACATTTAAATTATTTAAAATTTAATTGTGTAAAAACACTAAAATAAACTATAAATGGATTGTTTTGAAGCAAATAGTTTTGACTCAAGTTGTCCTCTGAATGATCAATATCATCTGATGAACATATACAGCAACTTGATTTTTCATCTCTACTTTTAATTTTGATATTAACTGGGTAGAATATCGTAATATATTGTGACCCAAGTATCATGATCTGTGTAGTACCTGTGTAGTAATTAATGTAGTAACTAATCATTGTGGTGTAAAACTCAACTCAGATTCATGTCAGCTTGGTTCTAAATATGTATAATACGTATTTTCTGAAAAACCCCAATGAGGTTTTCAAACCTGTGTTGAGCCAAAGTACTGATAGACAGCATATCTGTAGCCACAAAAGTCAGCAGTCAATGTGTCTCTTTTTCATTTGGTTTCATGTCAGAAATGAGTCTGAAATCACAGTTTGATTCATCAACTCAACAGAAATGTCATCTGTACTTCCATGAGTTCTTACATTTCTTGTGCAGCGGCCTGTGGTTATTTTTTTTATTTTTTTATGTTGGTCAGGGTTTGTGGTGTTGCCTCTTGCTGTGACAACTGGGCAGAAGCATGTTTTACACATGTTTTACCCTGAACAGATGAAAATACTTCAATAAGGTCCTTCCATCATGTTTGACGGCTTCACCAGACGTGTTGTATGATTATATAACATAACTGCAGCCTTTGTGATCGACTGACTGAATTAGATTAATTGTTCAGTCCTAGATTATATTTTCAACAGTCAGTTAAAGTTCATTTAATGTTTCTCAGCTGTTTTTGACACATTAAATACACGGAGCAATTGAAATCAGACCATTTTTGGCTAATTAGATCAATAGGAATTGATGTTGACTGAACCTTCAACAGTCAAGTTTTATCTTTTAAATGGTAACAGCAGTGTGAAGTCCAGTACTGGATGCTGTGGGTGTTTCCCTCTGTGGGTACAGCAGTTTGAACCATGATCAAGGTAAAAAGCTACGGAGGCTCGACTGAAATGTCTCTCTGAGCATCGCCCCGCTAAACACAAAACATTGTTGAAATGAACTGAGATTCAAAGCTTTACTGTCGTTGAACAATGACATTTGTTGTGTTGCACCTCAGTCAGTAACAATGTGATTGATCTTTGAGCACTGGATTGATCTATGATGATGTTGTTGGCTCTGTGGAGGTGGCGCGTCCTAAAGATGTCGTTCAGTTTGGACAGGAGGAGTCCAATTACCTTCTGAGGTAGTTTGATCAGTCTGGAGTTTTCATTCTCTGTTTCAGTGGGCTTCATTTACTACACAGTATGTAAATGATAAAATCCCCTGAGCAGGTCGATCTTTTTCAGTGTCTTCACAAAGTAAAGCTGGTGTTCCTCAGTGGCTTGAATCAGGGCAGATGAACTTCCTTTTCTTGGTTCTTGAAGGTTTTTCTTCAGGTCATGGAGATGCCCTGAGGCCTGAAGCAGGGGTCCCTCCCCGCTGCTGTAGCGTCATTTATGTGGACACTTGTCTGTTTCTGTCCCTCAGCATCGAGGAACCGATGATACTGGAGGCGGAGGACCATCGAGAAGAACGACCAGCTCTGGTTCCCAGTTTGTTCCCGCTCATGCCTCCAACCCTCTACTTCAGCACCGCCAGCGAGAAAGGTGAGGACTCGGCCAAATCAGACGTCAGCTGCTGCAGGATGAAGGCATTTCTGTCAGCATCACCAAACCATCATCAAGTGTTATGATCTGTAAATATCAGAGCTTTACTGCCATTTAAAATCAGTTGAGAGTAGTTCTCAGCACATTACAGGAGAGAGACTAAAGAAAGCAGAAATGAGCTGGAAAAGAGAGTATTAGAATAGCTTATAGAGTTGTTAGATTTAAAATTATCTTTAAAAGCTGATAATGTAAAAACTGTGAGGTGCATAATATTAGCAGACTAAAGCTATTTTTCCAGAGCAATACTGATTTATTTTTAATAAACAACTGTGGAGATGAATGAGATGTTTAATTTTTAATATTAATTTAAATCTTAATGCTACAACACTGCAGAAAAGAGGCTCCTGAACAGAGTGATAAACCATTATTATACCAAAGAAACATTTTCTAAAACTATTATTGGAGCCTCTAAAGCTGATTGTGCTACATAAAATAAAAAAACATGTTGCACAACACAGGCTGACTTTAGGTGATTGTAGAGGATGTAAGTTGATGTGTTTGTGGTGTTCCCGAAGAATTTGACTTGACTTTTTTTTTTTTTTAAACAATGTTTTTTGTATTACTGACCACTTCTTCCCAGACGACTGTCTTCACTGAACACTGGCTGCATGTTCTGCATCATTTCTAGCAGCTTCATCGTCTAATATCCCTTTAACTCAGCAGCTTCTGACACGTGAACTTTAACAGCCATGTTCAGGTTATTCACCCCTGGTTGGTGACAAAAGATCTGACAGAAGACACACAGTTAAATGATCATTTAATTTAGCAGAAAAAGCAGCTGATGTCTTTGTTGTTTGGTTCCACGTCCCTCAATCCTTCTAATATCTCTGCCTTTTTAGCAAGAGCCATAGAAACACCACATTCAGAGTAAGAAGATCAAGTTGAAGTGAACTAGATTTATTAAGTTTCTTGAGTTGGTCAGGCGTTACTGTAACACGGTGCTGGTGACGTCTGTGACGTCTTTACTCTGCCTGCAGTTTGGTTGTTACAGCGTGTCGCTTGTTCTGCTCGTTGCAGTGGAGCTGCTGCCCGTGGAGCAGCGGCGACTGCTGAAGTGGAAGATGAGCACCGTCACTCCCAACATCGTCAAGCACACCATCGCCAGGTCGCACTTCAAAGCCACCAAGAGTGAGTCGCCGCACGGTGTTGACGTGAATCAGTTGATTCTTTTCTTCTAAGGTATTCTAATGTTTTTTTTATAACAGCTAAAGCAGTTTTTAGCAGGTAATGTCTCACCTCAAAGGATTCCAGTAAAACATGTACGACTCAGAATAACAGAAATGTGCTGTCGCTGCAGAGAGCCACGACTGGTTGGGCTGCTGGGGACACCACATGAAGTCTCCTGATTTCAGGGCGCTCGGAGAGAATCAGAAGGTGAGAAGCAGCAGATGGATCCCAGTCGGTGCCTTCAGCGCGGCCGAGCTTTGACGTGGCCATCTTTGCTCGTTTTTGTTTCCAGTTAAACCACTTCCCGGGAACGTTTCAGATTGGCAGGAAGGATCGGCTGTGGAGGAATCTGTCCAAGATGCAACTTCGCTTCGGCAAACAGGAGTTCAGCTTCATCCCGCGGACCTTTGTCCTACCTCAGGACATCAAGCTGCTCCGTAAGGCCTGGGAGGATGGTGGCTCCAAGCAGAAGTGGATCATCAAACCCGTATGTTCTGCTTGTAGATCGTTAACGTAGTTGAGAAGGCAAATCAGACCCAAATGATGCAGGTCATTTAGTATCTTCTCTCTTTTTTACTTAAAAAAACCTTCTTTGTCTCGCGTCTTCATCAGCCTGCGTCAGCCCGAGGTATAGGTATCCAGGTTATCCACAAATGGAGTCAGATGCCTCGTAAGAGGCCACTTCTAGTACAGAAGTAAGTAACTCAGGTTGACTGGAGCTGAACAGTTCAGTGTTTCCCATAAACCATCCCAACATATGAGTTTTTCCTTGCAGGTACCTTCACAAGCCCTACCTCATCATGGGTAATAAATTTGACTTGCGTATCTACGTTTACGTGACGTCCTACGATCCGCTCAGGATTTACATCTTCTCTGACGGACTGGTTCGATTTGCCAGCTGCAAGTAAGATTCCTTCACACTCAGCGCGTACACGTGGAACGAAGGTGATGCATGTTGAGGATAAAAACACCTGTGTTTGCCTCTAGGTATTCATCTTCCATGAAGACTCTGAGTAACAAGTTCATGCATCTGACCAACTACAGCGTCAACAAGAAAAACTCTGAATACCAGACGAACAGCGACGACAAGGCCTGCCAAGGACACAAGTGGTAACGCCAAGGCCCAGTGACAAGGGGACGAGGGAGGGAGGGAGGGGGTTAAAATACTTGGCTGTCTTGGTGCTCAGAAAGTTTCCTTCTGGGGCAGTTTTTTCAAACATTGGTTCTCTGTGACATCAGACGGTGCGTCATCCAGAGCAAGAGCTTCAGTGTTCATTTGTGACAGCACAGCCAGGACCAAGGTTATTATCGTTAATGAAAACGAACGAAATAACGAAAACTAGAATTAAAAAAACATTTTTGTTAACTGAAATAAAATTAAAATGAGAGTTTAAAAAAAAAAAAACGATAACTAACTGAAACTGTATTGTGTGTTTATAAAACGAACTAAAATTAACTATAATAATATCAAGAATGTCCTTCGTTTTCGTAATTTTTTTCTCATAAACATTTGAAATCTATTAACTTCGCTCCGCTGTACAACAACAACCGCAAAAAAAAAAGATAAAAGTGATCAGCAGCGATGGCTGCGGCAAAAGTTGGGAGAAAGCGGCACAGTCCTATTTGGGATTTCTTTGACTATGACTGTGTTAACGATAAAAATAAGTGCCTTGTTGTAGAAGCAGGTGATACAATGTGTGGAATACTTCTGAAGGGGAAAAAAACCACAAATCTGAAAGTCCATGTGAAAAGCTCACATAAGAAGGCTAACCAAGACTAGCTGGATAAGCTAGCCCCCTGGAAAGAGAAGCTAACCAAGACTACCTGGATAAGCTAGCCTAAGCTAGCCCCCTGGAAAGAGAAGCTACAGCTGCAGGCCAGTCAGTGTTGGGAAGGAACGGGAGAAAACTGCAACTATAATGGACTGTTTCCACGGCGACCAGATAGCTGCTGGTCAGTAAATACGCAGGAACACCACAAGAGGGAAGACGCATTGATAAATATGTTTACTGAGACCGGAATGTAAACACGACTATGTGATTAGATAGCCTTCAAAAAGTTCAGTGCTTCACACGAACCAAAATTACAACCCTAATTTACAAAATAAAACTAAAACTAACACTGAAACTAATAAAAACTAAACTAAAACTAAGTATTTCAAAATAAAAACAAATAAAAACTAGCAAAACTGCTCTAAAAATGAATTAAAACTAACTGAATTTGAAAAACAAAACTAAAAACTAAATAAAAACTAAAACTAATGGAAAATCCACAACTATTATAACCCTGGCCAGGACTGACGATGTCAGAACCGGTTTTCTGGAAAACTGGCAGATGTTTACGAAGCATTTAGCTTTTGTATCCGAGAGATGTCTAAAGAAATGACCAACCTTGGATCAGTGGATGAATGAAGCAAACACATCCATTTTCTTTCCTTAACTTTTCATGGAGGACTGTTTTATGAATACGACCTGGTACGCTCATAAAGCTCATAATTGGTGCTGTTTGAATATTAGAAGCTGTTAGGAGTCTGAGCCACCAGTGGTCAGTCAGATGTCTGTGTCATTTCAGCAGCTGGTGTGTGTGTGTGTGTGTGCGTTTCAGTGCAGCGACCACAGTTGTGGAGTCTCACGTCTCTATTACCAGTGATCGTTGGTCCTTTTGGAGCTTAAAGTAAATCGTTGGCAGCATCATTATCTTTCCATTTCTAGTCTGCAGACATCTCTAACTCAGTTGGTGTTTTAGTGCACTTCCCACATCTACAGCTGTTGACACCGGTGTGTACAGGAAACCACATCAGTGGACCGTGGTTGAGACTGATCGACTTAAACATGATCTGTAATGTAACACAGTAGCAGGTAATGAACATGGTATTAACAGGACAGAGACGTCCTGCTGTCATCTTCGTTGTGTCAGTTGGTCAGTTTTTTGAATCCAGTACTGGCTCTAACATCATTCATGATGATGGCGTTGCTCTGAAAATGAGTGTTTCTGATTGACAGCGGCAGTTGGGCGTGTTCATGAGCCATTCGGTTTGCCCGTCGGTGAGCCTCCAGGAATTCAACCAATCAGAAAGCACTTGGGTTTTTAGAGGCTTCTGGAACAATGCTGGGTTCAAAGCTGCTCTGCAGGTGCCAGAGAGTGAAACTGATGGCTTAAAAGGAGCAGAACAACAAAAACAAAAACAAAGCCCAGCTGTTGATTCAGAATTAAACTGATGTGTGCGTTTGTTTTTAGGGCTCTGAAGGCCTTGTGGCAGTATCTGGGCTCTAAAGGCGTCAACACCACCCTGATATGGGAGAAGATTAAAGACATCGTGATCAAAACGATCATAGCGTAAGTTTACCAGCACAGTTTCTACACACCTGCAGGACGATTTTCCCTCTGACCAAATTAATCAAAAGGGTCATTTTGTAACGCTCATCCTCCCTCACGTTTTGTTTTGTTTTTTTTTTTTTAAAGCTCTGAGCCGTATGTGAACACCCTGCTGAAGATGCACGTTAAGACGCCTTCCAGCTGCCACGAGCTGTTTGGCTTTGACATAATGCTGGACGAGAACCTGAAACCCTGGATCCTGGAGGTCAACATATCCCCCAGGTAACGGACACACACCAGTGTCACTCTTTAAATCACACGTGGACTTTCAGAACTCACCTGGAACTCTCTCCTCCAGCCTCCACTCCAACTCGCCGCTGGACGTTTCCATCAAGGGCCAGATGATCAGAGATCTCCTGAACCTCGCCGGCTTCCACGTTCCTCAAAGAGAGGAGGCGGTCTCCCCCTGCAGTAGCGCCTCCAGCTCCACCAGCAGGTAAGGAGGCGCTACTGCATCCCAGCGGCTGTCATTGATGCAACACTCAGCTTTTGTGAATGTCAGCTGCAGCTTCAGACATGAGCTTGTGCTTGAAGTAAGCGTGTGTCTGTATTTGTAGCTTGTATGGAGGGAACAGGGAGAGAACCAAACCTGATCTGTCTGCTGACGAGAAAGTCAAACGAGCCTTTTATCTCACACAGCGCTACGCTGACCAGGTAAACACACACATGCACTCCTGAAATGTTCCAGTGTTCAGTGAGATAAGTGCTTTAATTTACTTTAAGATTTGATTGTATTTATTATGGGTGAAATGTTTTGGAACAAAATAAATGAAACTTTCTCTTCTTGAGAGCATCTATTTCACTGCCTGAAGCCTCTGCCAATTCAAACACTCTGAAATGAGACGGCTCAGTTTGTTTTTGATTATCAATATTAAAAAAAACATGTAATTCAGAGGTTGGTGAAGGTTTACATGGTGCTGTGACATCAGAGAGCCAGATCAGACTCTAGATGAGAACAACACAGGTAGTTTTCTAAAAAAACAACCCATCAAGTTTGATACTCAGTACGTCTGTTGAGGCGTTTGCTGATATAAAATTGTCAAATACGACCATTTCATGCCAAAATCGAATCACAGTTTTCTGACAGATCTGTTTAATCATCTGTGGCCCTGCTTTTCTCAATCACGTGCATATTTTCATGCTTTCTGACAATCGTTCCGTGTAGCAGCTAGTGTTGGGCAATATGGAAAAAATCATATATATGGACTATTTTATATCACGATAACGATATATATCACAATATACCATAATAAAGTATGTTTTCAGTTATTCTCTGAAAAGTTTGACAAAAATTTCATTGCTTACTTTTTTAACTTTATTTTAAAAGGACATTTAGCTGAACTGTCACAAACATACATTTTAGTGCGGCAAAAACAGGTAGGTACAGAGGTACAGTAGCTTTCACATTTTTTTTTAAACTGCACAACAGTTTCTGAGAGGAAAAACACATTTTTGCACTGAAGTTCAGCTATAAAAAATAAACACAAATTATTTTTCAACTTTCTGAAATCTGTAACCTTGTAGTGCAAAGTTTGCAAACCAATATAAAGTGTCTAAAGTAAACATCAGGGTTGAAGAGAACTCTGTTTAAGGCATTAACCATGAATAAAAGTGCAAACATAAAAGGCTACTTTGTAGAAGTAGATATGATTCTATCAAATTTATCATTGCAGGTTATTTAATTACATATTTGCTGTAATAATTGATAAAATTAGGTTAGAAACGATAGAAGAGAAATGGCACGATACACACTTTTCTATCGTCCCCACGATATGTATCGTCATATTGCCTAGCACTAGTAGCAGCTGTGACATCAGGTCATGGATCACATCACCTTCTGCTGGTCAAAAGCAGAAACTTTTCACTTCACCTCTCAGAGCAGACGAGACTGAGGTTTAGTCTGTGGACACATTACATGTTTTTTAGACACATGAATGATAACAATGTTTTGAAAATCTTGATAATATGAAGTTTAATCCCTCAATATTTTCTTTAAAATTCATGTTTTTAGTTTTAGGTTTTCCATAAAAATCAGATTTGAGATGCATCTTTGAACGAAAGCTTTGGTTTCAGCTGGTTCAAAACAGTGACAGAATCAAAAGAAGGTTCCACATGAACGTTTTTACATTTTGTTTCTTCCATCTGGTTTTTCATTTGCAACCTGTGTCCCCGTCAGGAGTTCCTGTCGTCAGTGTTGGACGTTCTGACTCCGGAGGACGTCCGTGTTCTGGCAGAGAGCGAGAACGAGCTGAGCCGTCAGGGGGAGTTCCAGCGCGTTTTCCCGTCACCGGCATCATCGCGCTACCTTCGCTTCTTCGAGTGTCCCAGATACCTCAACATCCTGCTGGATCAGTGGGAGCAGCGGCACTGGAACGACAGGAGCAGATGTATGTTACTGCGTTGAGCTCTGGTAGAACGTAAAGACCCGGATACCGACAGTCAGGCTGTTTGTGATCTTTGACGTGCAGTCGTAGAGTCTGAGAGCTGGAGAGGCCCTCATCTCAGAAACTGAAAGGATGAGTTCTGTGTAACAAAGAGAGACGAATGCTGTCTGTCTGTCTGTGTGCAGGTATCAGTCTGCTGAGGACGCTGTGTCAGAAAGGAGTCCATCTAGGAACAAGTGACCCTGCTCACATGGTGAGAAACCTTTTTGATGTGAAGCATTAATTCACAGTTTATGTGGTTATGCAGCCAGAAAATTTTCTGCACATTGAAAAAGCTCAAATTATCTAAGGATGCACGATAACTGTTTTTTTCTTTTAAACCGATACCGATAACCGATAGCTTTCAGCTCCTAAAGGCCGATACCGATAACACACACATATACCTAAGATCATTACATCAATACTATAATTTAAACCAAAAACAGTTTTGACTCTTTAAATGAAGAGATATTTATTTTTTTCCAATGAAAAATTATTGGAAGCCTCTCAAACATTTTCTTAAAGCTATCAAACAAACCTATTTGATATCTCACATCAACTTAAATAAGGTTCATTACAAAGTGATATAAAAATTAAAGGCTCCTTGAACTGATGGAAATACATGCATCAGAATTACTAACTGAAAAAGTTCATTCCTCAATGACAAAAAATAATGCACAGGTCATAATGTACTGACACAAGTTAGACTTGTCTGTGTAAATAAGCTGAAAAAGTGCACTCCGTAGTAACATAGAAATTACGTTTTAAGGATTTAAAGTAAATGAGGTTCAGTAGTTTTTTTTTTTTTTTTAAATCTCATAGAAGCTTTAAATGAGAGGAGAGGAGAGGAGAGGAGGGGGGGGGGGGGGGGGGGGGGGGGGGGGGGGGGGGGGGGGGGGGGGGTGGGGGGGGGGGGGGAGCCAAGTGTTTGCCTGCCCACTTTAGCTCATGTTAGCTCACGTTAGCGTGATTTCAAAACTCCATGGAAGCGATGGTTATGTTTCAGGTGGCTGATCAGGTTTGACGTATTAAAGTTTGTGCTATTTTTCCCTCCTTTGTTTGGAGCATTTGTCACAAATAACCAGCGAACGATCTTCTGAAACTTGAACAAAGTTCCACACTGTCGCCTCCATGTTTTTTTTGTTTTTTGTTTTTTTAATCAGCGCACTGTGCCGCAATGCTGCATTCAAGGTGTAATATAAATTCCTCTGTTTCCCTGTTTGCTAGTTGTTCTTTCAGCCTTTTCTATTTTTGTGTGATGTGTAACATGTGGGAGAATACTGCGAATATCAATTAAAGTCAGCAACTATCAAAATTATGACCGAGTTAACAAGTTGTTTTCTGGCATGAGGGGGTATTCTTGAATTTCCTTACTGAGAAATCGTTTTTCTGATTATGCCGCCATCACTTGAACATAATATTCACTGCTGGTCATTCAAGGCTCAGAGGGAGCGAGGCACTGCCGTGTTGACAAAAATATATATGTTATTGGAGCTATTCGTCATATCGGACTTATCGAGATGACATCATAATTTCCTGTTATCGGCCTGATAGTTGCTGGGTCGATAATTATCGCGCATCCCTAAAATTATCCCACAAGCAGATCATCATCACCATGATCTCTCTACACAATAGATAAACTCCAGTCCGATCTGCAGCACAGACTGGTTCACAAAACAGCGATGACAAATGTAATATTTAAATAATACCAGATATCGTGGCAGGAGATGTTGCCACAGCCCTCGCACAGACAGCATCCAGGTGATTTTCCATGTCTTTTCCGCCGCTGTGGTGGCCAAACTGCAACTGCATATTTGGCAGAGCGCTTTTACCTTGTCATCACTCAGTTTAAACGTGTTGCAACGCAGCTGAGGCCTTTGGCACGTTGTCTTGGATTCAGCAGCCAAAGTGAACTGGAGTGTCATTCATAGCAGCGAGAAGCCTCTGCTGGTGACCAGAAGTTATAAAAATGCAGTTCAGCTGTTTGCAAAAGGAGGAAAAAAAGAATAAACTGTATATCAAAGCAGAAACCTGGCCGTCCACCTATCAAGTGAATATTCAGGTCCGGCCCTGACGCTGTGAGATGACTGACTGGTTCTGTCTCTCTGCTCTCTGTCCAGTGGTCCAAGTGCAGCTACGTCTCCAGGCGTGACACGCTGAGACACGGTGTGATGAGCCCATCCAGATCCAGGTACGTGCATCACCGATGCTGGATTACGTTTAACTTCAACCTCAGGTCCGTTCAAGGTTGATGCTGCAGTGAGTGATTGAGGTTGCTCCGGCATGACGCCAGCTGTTTCTGCGCTGTCTTTCAGAGTGGTGGTCACCCACCAGCCCCGCCCCCATCGCAGCGGCGTCGACGGGAGCTGTTCAGACATGGAGGCGGCCTCCTCCAGCCCGGGGTCAAGTGTCACCAGCAGTGGCTGTGCCAGCCCTCAGCCCGGCCTGACCCAGAGCTTCCAGGAATAGCAGCTCGCTCGGCCCCGACCTGTTCTGCTGACGTGATGTCCGGTACCCAGAACAGACACTCAGGGTCCAGTCGGCCTCTTCACAGCTGACCATGTGTGGACGCAGTCTGGACCAGGACTCACAAACACAACATCACACTGACAGACCTCCGTGCTGGACGTGACTGTTAAACCCCCCCTGAAAGTTGTGCTCAGATCAAAACCGCGGTCTGTTTGTGGGCGTCCCTTCCCTTTAGGGCCCTGAGGGCCTGATGAGACCCCCAAAAGAAACGGTGTGTCCTGTCTCGTCTGACAGGGAGCCGAATGAGTGATTGATTTGTCTGGAGCTGGTTGGAGTTGGCAGATTTTTGGCCTGATTTTTATAGTGATGCAGAGCAGATTTTTGTATAGCGATAGAGAAACTATAAGAGTGTAGGCAGAATGCTTTTAAATGAGTGCTACCTCTCTCATTAACATTAGCAGCGTGTGAAGCTGCTAGCTTGGGCTGCTTTAAACTAATGTGAGCACACGTTAACCCCACAGGGACCGAGTACAGCCTCTGTGGGTTTAACGGTGTTTATCCTGCTGTTTACACTCTGATTGTGACTTCAGAGGATCCGTTCACTGTGATAACTCTTATAACATTGTGGATTTATTATTATTTTTTTAAATCTCCTCACCGTTTTTGTTCTGAGCGTCTCCTAACAAGCAGTTTGTCCTTGCTGGCCTTTACTGGATCTAAACTGTGAACGAGACCAGCTGGAGCTGGAGCAGCGCTGCTGAAGCCTGCTGGATGAGTCACATGCTTGACAGTGATCCGGGGGGGGGGGGGGGGACCGTGACGCAGCGCTGTGATTTCATTCATATCTATGAGTCTGACTGCTGCTTCAGCGTCAGGAAACCCCTTCACCACATTCCTACAAACCTCATGGACTCGACGTGTTACTGAACTCCACAGAACTTCACTGTCATTCACCACCTCAACTCAGAACATGAAATACATGCTTGAAGATCCGGTCCTTATCAGCCGCTCAGATCCTAACAGGGAGACTTTTAAAAGGACTTCACTTTTTCTTTAACTTTTGTAGAATTTCTTGGAAAGTGACCAAAAACAAAAAAACAGTGATGAGCCGGCTGGGACTTTGACTCAGGATGAACGCAACATTTAAAAATGATTCCTGGAGAAACCAGCTGGAAGCTCCCACAGTTTTGTGCCACTGTTCCTTTCCCCGAATCCGCCGAAGTGAAGCGGTTACTACAGCGTTAGTGACACGCAGAGACGCAACAGGCACGTTAAAGGGAAGGCAAAAAAAAAAAAAAAAAAGAAAATGTGAAACCAAAACGTGACGGCAGTGCTGCTCGGAGATAAAAATAAGTCACAACTAACATGAAACCACCTTTCTCTACTTAATATTTTAACAACATTAATGTTTAAAAGTTACAGTGTTCTTTTACGGTGTAAGTTAATTCAAAAGGGATCCGGGAGTTTTGGAGAAGGGGGGTGTGAACTGCAGGGTTGGTGTGCAGCAGACGTCCACGTCTCATTAGACAGATTACTAAAACACTTGGTGCTGTGTGTATTTCCTGTACGAGCTGCTAAACACAAGAACAGCACCATCAGGCAGTCGCCTGCGTTTCCTTAGAAAAACCAACGCGCATGAAAACGTTATTGTTCTGGAGCTTTTGCACAGTGATGGTTGAATAAACCCAGACAGACAGACGGAGCGCCTCCAGTCTGACCAGTGTGACGGCTGTGATGCGTCACCCTGCAGCTGTGCAGCCGTGCAGCAGCCCTGCAGGCGTCCTGCAGGCGTGCAGCAGCCCCGCAGGCATCCTGCAGGCGTGCAGCAGCCCCGCAGGCGTCCTGCAGGCGTGCAGCAGCCCCGCAGGCGTCCTGCAGGCGTGCAGCAGCCCTGCAGTCGTGCAGCAGCCCTGCAGGCGTAACGTCAACACGCTAGTTGTGAGTTCAACGCTTCATTTGAAGTAGTTTTTCCAGAAGCTGCTGCGTTTACATGTTCAAGGGCTATTGTAAATGCTCAGGATGACAATTTTGAAAATAAAGGTAATTTGTTGTACAAAATTTAGTTTTATCTGATTTTTTTTTTCTCTTCTTCACACAGCCTTTTCAAGGACAAAGTATTTGTTTTATTTTTGTGATGTCATGGCTTTGGTAGCTTCTGATATTAGGTTAAATGATAGGGATGCACGATAACAATAAAAATACACACATATCATACACACTGAAGTAAGTGTGTATGATATGTGTGTATTTTTATTGTTGGAGCCTTGTCAAAGAAAAATTTCTGCCACCATTCGGGGCAGACAATAAAGTTTTTCTATTCTATTCTATTCTATAAGTGTTTTTTAAAACCGATACCGATAACCGATAACTTTCAGCTCCTAAAGGCCGATACCGATAACACACACATATACCTAAGATTATTACATCAATACTATGAACAAAATCAAAAATAGTTTTGACTTTTTAAATGAACAGATATTTTTTCCAATGAAAAACTATTGGCAAGCCTCTCAAACATTTTCTTAAAGCTATCAAACAAACCTATTTGATATCTCACATTAACTTAAATAAGGTTCATTACTGACTGATATAAAAAAATAAAGGCTCCTTGAACTGATGGAAATGCATGCATCAGAATTACAACCTGAAAAAGATTAACATTTAAAAGGATTTTGGCTTGTGGTTCCATTTAAATTAATACCTTTAATTAAAATAAATGAGGTTCAGTAGTTTGTTTTTTTTTTTTTTTAATCTCATGGAAGCTTTAGATGAGAGAAATGAGGGAGAGGAGAGGAGAGGAGCTTGCGCATGTTAGCATTAGCTTCCGTTACCTCACGTTAGCGCGATTTCAAAACTCCGTGGAAGCGATTGTTATGTTGTAGGTGGCTGATCAGGTTTTACGTATTAAAACTTGTGCTTCCCTCCTCGTAGAATTTGCTCGGAGGATTCGTCACAAATAACCACCAAACTATCTTCTGCTGAAACTTTAACAAAGTTCCACGCTGCCATGTTTGTTGTGATCAGTACAATGCAGGCTGCATTCAAGGTGTAACATAAAGTCCGACGTTTCCTTGTTTGCTAGTCGTTCTTTCAGCCTTTTCTATTTTTCTTTTATGTGTAACATGTGGGAAAATACTGCGAATATCAATTAAAGTCAACAACTATCAAAATTATGACCGAGCTAACAAGTTGTTTTCTGGCATGAGGGGGTATTCTTGATTTTCCTTATTGAGAAATAATTTTTCTGATTATGCCGACGTCACTTGAACATAACATTCACTGCCAGTCATTCAAGACTCAGAGGGAGCGAGGTACTGCTGTGTTGACAGAAATATATATGTTATCAGGACTATTCGTCGTGAGATCGGACTTATCGGGATGACGTCATGATTTCCTGTTATCTGCCCGAATAATTATCGTGCACCCCTATTAAATGACAACATTTGAGTTAATTGGAGGCACAGCTGTGGATGTATTTTAAAATATATTTTAGACGCGCTGCTGCTTTGTGTTACATTACGGGAAAATCAAAAGAAATCCGCTCAGATATCAGGAACAGAACTGTGGACCTCCACCAGGCTGGTTCTTTCTTGGGTCCAGTTTCCAGATGTATGTTCATCTGCTCCAACAGTTCTCCACCAGTAGAACCAAAATGGTGATGTCCACCATCATAGTCCTCAGGAAGGAGACGGTTCTGAGTCCCAGAGATGAACCTGCTTTGGTGTTAAATGTATCAACCCCAGAACAGAAGCTGAACATCTGGTGAAGATGCTGCTGAAGCTGGTCAGAGTGTCATCATCCACAGAGAAACCAGTCCTGGACCAACATGGACTGAAAGACCACTCAGCCAGGAAGAAGACATTACTCCAAAAGAAACATGAAGATGTCAGATTACAGTTTGTAGATGTTCACAGGGACAAAGCTTCATTTCTGGAGACATGTCCTGGTCTGATGGAACTAAAACTGAACTGTCTGGACATGATGACCATCGTTACATCCTGGAGGAGAAAGACCTGAGAACACCATCCAGCTGTGGAGCACGGAGGTGGCAGCATCATGATGTGGCATCATGAGGAAAGAACATGTAGGAACATTGAAGCAACATCTCCAGACATCAGCCAGGAAGTAAAGGCTTGGGTGCAAATGAGTCTTCGGGACAATAAAGTCCATGTTCTGGAGTGGACATCACAAAGACCTGATCTCAGTCCTGGAGAACATCTGTGGTCTGAGCTGAAAGTCCAGATATGAACCTGACTCAGTTCCTCCAGTTCTGTCAGGAGAAACGGACCAAAACTCCAGCAAACTACTGAGAAGAAGCTTCTGGAAGGAAACCCAGAATGTTGGACCCAAGTCAGACAGTTTAGAGACAACGATACCAGATACTGAAAAAGATTTCTCTCATTATTCCGACATTTACCAACCAGAAATAATGTTTGTAATTCTAACTGGTCTATAACAGGAAAAGTTTATTCTGATTTAATGTCATAGTGAGACACAAAAAGCTGTCTTTTTAAACAGTGTATATAAAGTTCTGGTTTCAGTTGTATATTAATTGTGTATATGTGTGCATACACACACCCACACACACACACACACATGTGTATATGTATATATATATATATATATATATATATATATATATATATATATATATATATATATATATACACACACACAGTGGAGGAAATAAGTATTTGATCCCCCGCTGATTTTGGCAGCTGTCATACTAATAAATAAATGAACAGTCTCAGATTTTTATGGCAGCTTTATTTTAACAGTTATAGAAAGAATATTGAAAAAAATGAGAAAATTACACGAAATGAAAAATAAAAATTAATTTGCAAGTCATTAAGGGAAATAAGTATTTGATCCCCGACCAACCTTGACCAGTGTTGGTTCCCAAAGACCACTGGCATCCTCCTAATCTCACTGAAGTAATTACCTGCATGAGAGACACCTGTTCCAAATAGTCACCTGTATAAAAAGCCATCTGCCCACAGACTCAGTAATACTCCACCATCTCCACCATGGGAAAGACTAAAGAGCTGTCAGAAGATGTCAGGGACAAAGTTGTTGAACTCCACAAGGCTGGAATGGGCTACAAAACCATAAGTAAGAAGCTGAATGAGAAGGTGACAACTGTTGGTGCAATTATTCAGAAGTGGAAGAAGAACAACATGACTGTTAATCAACCTAGGCTGGGGGCTCCATGGAAGATATCACCTGGTGGGGTCTCAATGATCATGAGAAAGGTTAGAGATCAGCCAGAACTACACGGGAGGAGCTGGTTAATGATCTCAAGGCAGCTGGGACCACAGTCACCTAGAAAACTATTGGTAATACACTGAGATGTAATGGTTTAAAATCCTGCAGTGGTCCAAGGTCCCTCTGCTCAAGAAGGCTCACGTCCAGGCCCGACTCAGGTTTGATAACGAACATATTAATGACTCAGAAAGAGACTGGGAGAAGGTGCTGTGGTCAGATGAGACTAAAATTGAGCTCTTTGGCCTCAACTCAACTCAACTCGACGTGTTTGGAGGAAGAGAAATGCTGAATATGACCCCAAAAACACCATCCCTACTGTCAAGCATGGCGGTGGAAGCCTTATGCTTTGGGGGTGTTTCTCTTCTAAGGGGACAGGTCGACCTCACCGCATCGATGGGAAGATGAACGGGGCCATGTACCGCAAAATCTTGGGTGACAACCTCCTTGCCTTCGCAAGGACATTGAAATTGGGTCGTGGACGGGTCTTCCAGCATGACAACGACCCAAAACATACAGCCAAACAAAGGACTGGCTCCATAAGAAGCACATCAAGGTCATGGAATGGCCTAGCCAGTCTCCTGACCTTAATCCTGTTAAACATCTATGGAGAGAGCTGAAGCTGAGAGTTTCCAAGCGCAAGCCTCAAAACCTTCAGGATTTGGAGATGATCTGCAGAGAGGAGTGGACGAAAATTACTCCTGATGTGTTCAAACCTAGTAAGCAACTACAAGAAACGTCTGACAGCTGAGCTGCTAACAAGGGTTTTAACACCAAGTATTAGATCATGTTTTGCTAGGGGATCAAATACTTATTTCCCTCAATGACTTGCAAATTAATTTTTATTTTTCATTTCATGTAATTTTCTCAAAATTCTTTTTCAATATTCTTTCTATAACTGTTAAAATAAAGCTGCCATTGAAGTCTGAGAATGTTCATTTATTTCTTAGTATGACAACTGCCAAAATCAGTGGGGGATCAAATACTTATTTCCTCCACTGTATATATATATCTATATCTATATATAGATATAGATATAGATATGTGTGTGTGTACGTACATACACACATCACCCCTCAAGTGATCCATGTCTCAATTTTCTTCTTTTTTTTTTTTTTTGCTGTAGAGGGTCTCTTGGTCTGACAGTGTCATCACGGTGCTCCTGCTCTTGTCTTTGCTGCAGGAATCCTTGTAAAACTCCACAGAAGAGGCAACTCAGAACAGAGCAGAGTGATTTGGGATCTCCTGCACTCAAAACTGTAGGGAACCTCAGAAGTTCTCTTTCATTTAAAGAAATGCATTCAGGTGTTCCTCGCTGCAGAGAACTTTTGCACTCTGACATCCACCTGTAAAGGTGCTCATTAACTTTTATTTATTTATTCATTCATTTATTTCGTCCCAGCTGGCTCGTCCTCAGAACGTAAATAAATCAGGTGGAAACAAGTATCAAGTGAAATGATCCGTCATATTCTAAATGTCAGGATCCTGTAAATAGTTGTAAGCTATTAATATCTGAACTCTTCTCTGGCCAGCAGCCGTTTGGATTCCTGCATTTAACAATATGAAACTGAAAGTCCAAAACTGGAGGCGGTGAATGTTCCAGAAGCTGGTTGGAGGGGTGCTGAAGGAGTAAACTCCTGGGCCAAGAGTGAGTCGGCTTTCAGCATCAAGAGTCTGCAGCAGAGTTGGTTTTCATCTGCAGGCTGCTGCAGCTCAGCTGTGTGACGGCCTCAGCTGCTTTTAAAGGTGAGTTTGGTTAAATGTCTGGCATCGGGCTGGATGTTAGCTGTCAGCTCTTCTGCTGGAGCCGTTCATTACTTCTATTATAGTTGATGCTCAATGAAACCCGAACGTCCCACATGGTCCAACCACCGAGGCCTTAAAGCTGCACCGCTGTTTGCTTTTTAACAGTTAAACCGGCACGCAGACCTGGACGTGCCACGTTAACGTGCACTTCAGCGGAGGCCGTGCTCACGTTGTTAAAGTGTAGCTCCTCAAAAACAGCACGGATGCATGAAGAAGAGTGGATGCAGCTGTTCACTGACTGTCCTGATGTGCTGTCACTTTGAAAAAGATTTGAAATTGAATTGTGAAGTGTTAAAAAAAATAAGTCGACAGTCAGACAGATTGTCCACTGAAAGTTAAGATGGAGTATTAGGACCACACTTTTTTTTTCATTCCTCACTTACGAGAAGAAAGTCGCAATGTCGAGAATAAAGTCGAAATGCAGTTTCCAGAAGAAAGTCGAAATGTCGAGAATAAAGTCAAAATGCAGTTTCCAGAAGAAAGTCGAAATGTCGAGAATAAAGTCGAAATGTCGAGAATAAAGTCAAAATGCAGTTTCCAGAAGAAAGTCGAAATGTCGAGAATAAAGTCGCAATGTCAAGAATAAAGTCAAAATGCAGTTTCCAGAAGAAAGTCTAAATGTCGAGAATAAAGTCAAAATGTCGAGAATAAAGTTGCAATGTTGAGAATAAAGTTAAAATGTCGAGAATAAAGTCGCAATGTCGAGAATAAAGTCAAAATGTCGAGAATAAAGTCAAAATGCAGTTTCCAGAAGAAAGTCGAAATGTCGAAAATAAAGTCAAAATGTCAAGAATAAAGTCAAAATGCAGTTTCCAGAAGAAAGTCGAAATGTCGAAAATAAAGTCAAAATGTAAAGAATAAAGTCAAAATGCAGTTTCCAGAAGAAAGTCGAAATGTCGAGAATAAAGTCAAAATGTCGAGAATAAAGTTGCAATGTTGAGAATAAAGTCGAAATGTCAAGAATAAAGTCGCAATGTCGAGAATAAAGTCAAAATGTCGAGAATAAAGTTGCAATGTTGAGAATAAAGTTAAAATGTCGAGAATAAAGTCGCAATGTCGAGAATAAAGTTAAAATGTCGAGAATAAAGTCAAAATGCAGTTTCCAGAAGAAAGTCGAAATGTCGAAAATAAAGTCAAAATGTCAAGAATAAAGTCAAAATGCAGTTTCCAGAAGAAAGTCGAAATGTCGAAAATAAAGTCAAATGTCAAGAATAAGTCAAAATGCAGTTTCCAGAAGAAAGTCGAAATGTCGAGAATAAAGTCAAAATGTCGAGAATAAAGTTGCAATGTTGAGAATAAAGTCGAAATGTCAAGAATAAAGTCGCAATGTCGAGAATAAAGTCAAAATGTCGAGAATAAAGTTGCAATGTTGAGAATAAAGTTAAAATGTCGAGAATAAAGTTGCAATGTTGAGAATAAAGTTAAAATGTCGAGAATAAAGTCGCAATGTCGAGAATAAAGTCAAAATGTCGAGAATAAAGTCGAAATGTCGAGAATATAGTCGCAATGTCGAGAATAAAGTCAAAATGTCGAGAATAAAGTCAAAATGTCGAGAATACAGTCTCAATGTCGAGAATAAAGTCAAAATGTCGAGAATAAAGTCGAAATGCAGTTTCCAGAAGAAAGTCGAAATGTCAAGAATAAGGTCACAATGTTTAGAATATAGTCGCAATGTCGAGAATAAAGTCGAAATGTCGAGAAAAAAGTCGCAATTTCGAGAATAAAGTCAAAATGTCAAGAATAAGGTCGAAATGCAGTTTCCAGAATAAAGTTGCAATGTCGAGAATAAAATTGAAATGTCAAGAATAAAGTCGAAATGCAGTTTCCAGAATAAAGTTGCAATTTAGAGAATAAAGTCGAAATGTCGAGAATAAAGTCGAAATGCAGTTTCCAGAAGAAAGTTGCAATGTCGAGAATAAAGTTGAAATGTCAAGAATAAAGTCAAAATGCAGTTTCCAGAATAAAGTTGCAATTTAGAGAATAAAGTCGAAATGTCGAGAATAAAGTCGAAATGCAGTTTCCAGAAGAAAGTTGCAATGTCGAGAATAAAGTCGAAATGTCAAGAATAAAGTCGAAATGCAGTTTCCAGAATAAAGTTGCAATGTCGAGAATAAAGTCGAAATGTCAAGAATAAAGTCGAAATGTCGAGAATAAAGTCGAAATGCAGTTTCCAGAAGAAAGTTGCAATGTCGAGAATAAAGTCGAAATGTCAAGAATAAAGTCGAAATGCAGTTTTCCAGAATAAAGTTGCAATGTCGAGAATAAAGTCGAAATGTCGAAATAAAGTCGCAATGTCAAGAGAATAAGTCGCAATGTCGAGAAAGTCGAATGTCAAGAATAAAGTCGAAATGTCAAGAATAAAGTCGAAATGTCGAGAATAAAGTCGAAATGCAGTTTCCAGAAGAAAGTTGCAATGTCGAGAATAAAGTCGAAATGTCAAGAATAAAGTCGAAATGCAGTTTCCAGAATAAAGTTGCAATGTCGAGAATAAAGTCGAAATGTCGAGAATAAAGTCGCAATGTCGAGAATAAAGTCGCAATGTTGAGAATAAAGTCGAAATGTCAAGAATAAAGTCGAAATGTCAAGAATAAAGTCGAAATGTCAAGAATAAAGTCGCAATGTCGAGAATAAAGTTGAAATGTCAAGAATAAAGTCGAAATGCAGTTTCCAGAATAAAGTTGCAATGTCGAGAATAAAGTCGAAATGTCGAGAATAAAGTCGAAATGTCGAGAATAAAGTAGCAATGTCGAGAATAAAGTCGCAATGTCGAGAATAAAGTCGCAATGTCGAGAATAAAGTCGCAATGTCGAGAATAAAGTCGCAATGTTGAGAATAAAGTCAAAATGTCGAGAATAAAGTCAAAATGCAGTTTCCAGAGTAAAGTCAAAATGTCGAGAATAAAGTCGAAATGTCGAGAATAAAGTCGAAATGTCAAAAATAAAGTCAAAATGTTAAGAAGAAAATCTCTCGCAGATGTCCAGAATGCTGTTGTATATAATAAATGAATAATAAATATTGATTTGGGGTTCTGAGCTTTGGTTTTCATAACTAGACAAAGGAGATTGTTGAGTTAAGGTCACAGGCGTCTGCTCAGGAGAGCCTAGATGTCTCTCTCAGCTCCAGGACCTTGTCGTGCTTCAATCAGATGTTGTACTTTGGGATTTTTTAAAAAAGTAAAGCTCAAATGAACTTCTGTCCCACAGCTGTGGTGTTTCCATCCATGCTGACATGCGTTTCCTTCGTCGATCACTCGTCAGGGTAAAATCTGTATATCCACTGTAAATTCAGACAGGAAATCATATGATGTTTCAGATTACAGTTCCTCCCAGCTTTGCTCTTCTCCACCAACTGCACCTAAAAATCCCTGGATTTGTTTGATTCCAAAGAGCAGTTTCTCGATGCATTCAGGAACGATGTCAGCTGCAGTTGCTCTGTTAAATTTTACTTTTAAGGTTTTGATCCTGTTTGTTGTAGATCATCACGGGGAGTGTGGGATGCATAAGCTTGTAGGGCTGTAGTGATACACTAATCTTGCGATATGATACGATATTCGGCTCACGGTATGATATATATATCGATATTCATCTTACAATACATTTACATCATTTTCTGAAAGATTTTAAAGAGACAAAGTGATTTTGGTGACATCTTATGAGTGTTCCAATGACTTTGTTTGAATTAATTGAACTGAAAGCATCAATTACACATTATATGGCTGACAGGCAGCTTGCAAATGCTGGACAAAATGAATAAAAGATTTGTTGAGAAAGATAGTTTTATTTATTTAAACAGTGCAAACTGTTGCTTCCAAGCTTTTAAAGGTAAGGGCACAATGGAGAGTTAAAGTACAGCAAGTGGCCTTCTTTGGCAGCTTTTTTGGCTTGATACTGAACATATGAGGTAGCTACTAGCCATTCTAGCCTCCAGGTTAAGTAAAAAAACGAACCACGGCAGCAAATAATTCAAGTCCATTGGAGCAACATTTAAGCCACCTTAAAACTGCACCCATCTCAGCAGAGTAGCTGGAGGACTTAAAGGTACGGTGGGAGATGTTTGAAAAAATGGTTCCAGCAATCCAACTTAAGTGAGATTTTGAAAATATACACTCCTCCTCCCTCCTCCCAAAGGCTCTGCCTCCTCCTCTTCAGCCCACCCCTCGAAACCACACCTTCACACGATTCACGACTACATGAAAGCGCACGCTGTCTCGAGCGGTCACGGAAGTTCACGAGCATTCACGAGCACTCACGTCGATTTGCCAACAACAAGTAGCATCAGAGTGGCTGGCTAACTTCAAACCATGGCGTCTTCTCCGTCAAGGATAACAACAGCCTAGCTAACGGTGTCACACATAGTACTGTAGCCTAGTTGACAGAGTTGGTAGCTTAGCGAAACATGCTGGAATATGTTCGTCATGTCACTCGATGGACAATAATTTTGTCATCATCTTTCATTTTCTCATTGACTGGATAAACAGGCCTACAATACCCGTAACCGATCAGTATGTTGAAATATTATATAATCAGAACGGCATCATCTTACCTATCCAGTAGAAACTGGGCCACCTTGGCATCGGTCTGGAGCCCCTTTTCATGTTTTAGCGGGCGCCAGCGCTGGAAAGCCGTACCGATAACCACTCTTGTTCTGTTTGGTTCTTCGGTTAGCTTCCGCATGGCTGTTGCTTTTTCAACAACAGTTTTCCCTTTGATTTTGCTGCCGGTTGACGTCTTCTTCTCTGCCATTGTTGCAACGAAATGATCTGTGCGAGCTAACTTGATTTCTGGCTTTCAAATAGCGACGCTGTGTCCGCTAACCTGAGCTGTGGGAGGGAGGGGTGGGTGGGAGTGCATTGACATTTGATGGACGTATTAGGCAGCTAATAAATGTAAAGATGATCAGTACATTGATTGGTCAGAGTTTTTCTCTGATTACACCCTCTAGAACGGACCAAAACATTTAGTTTTTTTTTGCAAACGTTTTATTTCAGTGGGTGCAATGGGAATGTGAAAAGGTTTTCAGGCAATATTGTAAAAATTGCTGCAAAAAAAGATCACCCACCATACCTTTAACCCCTGTGGGACACGGGGGGTTTGAAAGGAGCTTAGAATATCGATACACCTCTGCACCCCAGATGTTGAACTGCTGGCTTCCATGCCGTCTCCTGAGAGCGCTCCAGGAGTTGTTGCTTCCAACCGCGCGACAAAGCTGCATCATCTCACCAGTGGTTTGTATTTTCTGATCTCTGTCAGATATTATCTATATTTAAAATGATTTCAGCTTACAACGTGTCACGCCCCCTCTTCTCTGTGACAGACCATTCCAGTGGATGCTCCCGTCCGTCACCACGGCTCCTCCTGCAGCTGCCTCTCCTCCAGGCGTCGGCCGCCAACGTCCTCCAACTGAGACTTCCATCACAAATGTACTAATAACTGGTCACGTGCAGGAGCGAGGGACCGGCCACATCTGCTGTTCGATTCCCGCGTGGTCTGTCCAGCTATTTGGAGTTTTTGCAGTGGTGTTTAATTTTGCCACGACGCCCTCAAGTGGCCACACGAGTTACTGCAGGAAAAAAAAGAAGAGCGGCTCTGGCCAGATACTCGTCTCTATCACATTCAGGGGCACCACAGGAGCTTATCAGGTCTCTGTAAGCCCCTTTACATGCTTTTCCCGCCCACTCCCCCCCTCCCCCGCCTCCTCTGTGAATGCCACAGGCCTCTCACCCCCTCAGTCCAGATTTAGACCAGAGTCTCTCCCAGACAGTCGGACCCAGCTGTCTGAGGCCAGCCGCCGGTTTGCAGATTTCCTCGTCCAGTTCCCTCAGCCATGCCCGGACTCCTTCGCCTCCCGCGGCCCGTCGTCTGACATGCTGGCGGAGCCCTGCTCGCCTCTCTGGTGGACAGAGTTCTGTTGTCTTTCATGCCCTGGACTCCACCGGCCGCCGTGGCTCTGCAGGAGCAGACGTCGCAGCCTTCCTCCTCACCCATGGAGCCTTATGCAGAGGTACGGCCGTCACTGCACACTCCCACCCACAAGCCCCCCGGATCCGTCTGCCAGTTATTGTTTAACCTGACCTTGTAAATGTGACGCTGCAAAGATTAAAAAGGTTTTACACAGCAGCTCCTGAATGCTGCTTCTTCTTACTTTGCTTTTTCAAAAAAAGCACAAAACACGCAAGTTACTAAACTCCTGAATGAATGAACTGCAGGAGCTAATTAGACAGTGCTGAGCTGATCTTAAAGACGTATAGTTTGGTGTATTTCTTTTGACAACAAAGAGAAATTCTGCTCTGCATCATTTGTTCCATGTCATCATTTCCTTCTTCAGCTTCCTGCTCCTGTCAGTGATCATTCAAATCCATGATTTTAAGTGGTTTGATTAGGAAACGGTATATTTAAAGCCTCATCTGTTCATTGTGGTTCCTGTACACGTAGTCAGATCACTAATCAGGTGATCAGCAGGTGTGAGCATCTCTGAAAGCAGGTGTTTAGCCAGTTTGATGTTCGGGAGCTTCCAGGTTTGCGTGTCAACGCAGTTCCAAGAAGGAACGACGTCGGCAGTGACTTCAGAGGAGGAATCGTTCCTGCACATCTGTCTGGGAGGGGCGGGAGATGAATGCCCCAGCAGGTAGCGGAGCCGTGACTAAACTAAAGCACTACGTCTCACACATGTTATATGTTCAGTTTTATGGTTGAACAGTGAACAAGTCCGGCTTGTTTAGAAGAGTCGCCTGTTTCTTGCGTTTAGAGGCCGTTAGCGTAGCGTTTCCTCCCCTCCCTGCCAACGAGTGCGTCCACCTTTCTGTGACCTCTGAGTTCATGTTCTCCGTCAGAACTTCAAGTAACTGCTTCGTTCTTCCTTCTCCAGGTTCCCTTGTTTGAATTTGATGACTACGATGAGGAGGATGTTCTCTCTGCCAAGAGCAAAGGTGAAGAGAGAATGTGATACTAGGGATGCACGATAACTGTTTTAAAACCGATACCGATAACTTTCAGCTCCTAAAGGCCGATACCGATAACTGATAACACACACATATACCTAAGATCATTACATCAATACTATGAACAAAATCAAAAGCAGTTTTGACTTTTAATATGAACAGATATTTATTTTTTCCAATGAAAAACTATTGTCAAGCCTCTCAAATATTTTCTTAAAGCTATCAAACAAACCTATTTGATATCTCACATCAACTTAAATAAGGTTCATTACTGACTGATAAAAAAAAAAATTATAAAGGCTCCTTGAACTGATGGAAATACATGCATCAAAATTACAAACTGAAAGAGATTTACATTTAAAGGATTTTGACTTGTGGTTCCATTTAAATTAATAGCTTTAATTAAAGTAAATGAGGTTCAGTAGTTTTTATTTTTTAATCTCATGGAAGCTTTAGATGAGAGAGATGAGGGAGAGGAGAGATTGCTGCTGGCTTACGCACGTTAGCATTAGCTTCCGTTAGCTCACGTTAGCGCAATTTCAAAACTCCGTGGAAGTGATTGTTATGTTGTAGGTGGCTGATCAGGTTTTACGTATTAAAGCTTGTGCTTCCCTCCTCGTAGAATTCCCTTGGAGGATTTGTCACAAATGACAACCAAACTATCTTCTTCTGAAACTTTAACGAAGTCCCACGCCGCCATGATTGTTGTGATCAGTGCTGTGCTCCAGGCTGCATTCAAGGTGTAACGTAAATTCTGATGTTCCCTCGTTTGCTAGTCGTTCTTTCAGCAGCCTTTTCTATTTTTTTCTTTTTTATGTGTAACATGTGGGAAAATACTGAGAATATTAATTCAAGTCAGCAACTACTAAAATTATGACCGAGTTAACAAGTTGTTTTCTGGCATGAGGGGGTATTCTTGATTTTCCTTACTGAGAAATCCTTTTTCTGATTATGCCGACGTCACTTGAACATAACATTCACTGCCGGTCATTCAAGACTCAGAGGGAGCGAGGCACTGCCGTGTTGACAAAAATATATATGTTATCGTGGCTATTCGTCGTGATATCGGACTTATCAGGATGACGTCATAATTTCCTGTTATCAGCCCGATAGTTATCATGCACCTCTATGCGATACTGCTGCTTTTGTGCTGCTTTTCATTGCGTCACGCCTGAACACCTCTAAGGCCTGAAAGACCGTCTGAAATCAGCTCTTTAAACATCTTGTGATCTACAGTCAGGACGCAGAAAGAGAGAAGCTCCTCCAACAGATCTGATCCACTAACAGCCGAGTCTGACCTGCTGCTGTCGCTTTAACTCACTTCTACACTGCAAAAAACTCCAGCTCAAGTACAGGACATGACCACTTCAGTTCTGGCTGGAGGTGGCTCAACACTGGTGACATTATCTGTCCATGCAGAGACATATTGGTGTTTGAGAAGAAATCTGGTTTCCAGTTTAAATCTGGAAGGTGCTCAGATGGTTTGAAGCAAATTAAACATTTTAGATCAGCCACTCCCAAACTTCAGAATACCAAGGCCCAGTTTGAAATGTGAAAAATCCTCGTGGCCCACCGAATCCTTTAATCACAGCTGTGATCAACATACAGGACCAGAAGCTATGTTCTGATATTAATGTAAGGGGTCAACAAATAAGGTGACACTTTATAATGCTTATATAACTTAACTGATTTGTTTTGTTACTTCTTAATGTTTTTTAATCATGTCATGAATATTTTACATTAATTAAAAACATATTTTAAAAGGTTAGAGGATTTAAACATATTTGTTTAATTTTAATGACCTCCCACTGCCCACCTGCAGTACCACGACGGCCCACCAGGGGGCCGCGGCCCACACTTTGGGAATCCCTGTTTTAGATCATCAAAAAAGGCTCGTAAATTTAACTGGATATTATTTCATTCTAGTTTATGTTGTTACTTGAACCTTTTTTTGTTTTAAATCATGAAAAAGAAAGTTAAAAACTGTAATTCTGCCTTTTTTTGCTTGTTTTAACAGCACCTAAAAAAATAAATTTAACATTTCCTGGCTGATTGAGGCATAAAAGACATTTTCATGATAAAATTAAGACTGAACCTGGACTCGATGAGTAAATTATATTTCAAACAAGATAAATAATCAGGATCCAAGATTGTAAACCTCGGCAAGAACAGAAGGATTTGTTAAACGAGTGAAAAGTGTGTAAAGCTGCAGCAGATCCGTCGTCAGTCCTCTCTGCTCCTCCCATCCACCACCAGCCTCTTACAGTTTACGGTTTGTTTACTCGCTGTGAATTTTAATGGCAGAGCGGCGTGGTCTCGTGAGGCGGTAACGTCAGACGGGCTCACAGAGTTTTGTTGGGGGGGATGGAGCAGGACACAGAGACCTCTGGCCAAGCAGAAGGTCATGTTTTTCTCCAGTACGCGACAACTACGTCATCACTGCGGTCCAGTTGAACCGTGGCGAGGGCGGGACGGGCTATTGAGCTAACTGCAGCGCGTAGACGAGTTATTTTCAGGTGCGTCACGTGTCACACAGCCGCTCTGTGCTCGCATGCAGATGTTAATTATCATGGACGTAACGGCTCTTTGTGAGGAAAACTGACATCATGAGGTCTCACCTGATTTACTGTCGCAGTGCTCACGTGCACGCCCCGGCTCTGTCGCTTTCACATGCATGTCTGAACTTTCAAAGTAGCAGGTAATTTTTTTATGCTAATTTACATTCTCTCATTCGTAGGTGCGTACACATATGCAGTTCACCCCATAGCGCCCCCTGCAGGCGCGGACCCAGACACCTTCATTTACATGAACTTCATGAAGAGCCACAGCTGCTACGACGCCATCCCCAAGAGCTCCAAGCTGGTCGTCTTCGACACGACGCTGCAGGTGCTTTTTACGTTTCAACGCCGTGACAGGTGAAAACTGTGAAAGCGGCGAGTTACCTGAATGCGTGTTGTTTTCTTCTTGTTAGGTGAAAAAGGCTTTCTTTGCCCTGGTGGCGACCGGCGTGAGGGCAGCGCCGCTGTGGGACAGCAAGCTGCAGTGTTTTGTAGGTGAGCTGACTTAAATGTTTGTCAAGTTATTTTTGAAGTTGTTTTAAAGGTCACCGTGGTATCGTGGTCTTTTTTCTTTTTTTTTGCATTGTAACTAGGGGTGTGAAAAAAAATCGATTTGGCAATATATCGCGATTTACGGCCACCCAATATGAATATTGATTTTTTTAGCTCCTAATATCGATTTTTTATTGGTTACTAATGGTTACTTAAATGTGCAAAAACACTAATAATAAACAATAAATAGGTTGTTTTGAAGCAAATAGTTTTGACTCAATTTGTCCTCTGAATGATCAATATCATCTGATGAACAAATACAGCAACTTGATTTTTCATCTCTACTTTTAATTTTGATATTAACTGGGTAGAATATCACAATATATCATGATATTGCGATATTGTGATAATATCGTATCGTGACCCAAGTATCATGATACATATCGTATTGTGAGGTCTTTGCCAATACTCACCCCTAATTGAAACCTGTTATTTCAAATGGATATGTTTTGGATTTTATGAAATAGATTTAGGTAAAATACTGCAACCATACATCCTTTATCTTCTGCTGCTAATCCAGGATCAGGTTGCAGGTGCAGCCGTTTCCTTCCAGCTGTTTGGGGGAAACACCACGGTGTTTCCAAGTCAGAGAGATGAGACAGATTACCCTTCACTTTCTAAACGCTTCCCTTCAAGGGAAATGTTCTAATCAGACAACCAAACCTCCTCAGCTCGCTAAGTTAGATGTAGAGGAGCAACAGCTCTGCTCTGAACCCCCCCTGGATGGCTGAGTGACTCCTTCCTCCCCTCAGGGTGATCCCGGCCAGCCTTCAGAGTTTAGCTGCATGCATTCACAACCTCAATCATTCATTCAGTCACGATCTACAGCTCATGACCATGGGATAGCTCTGGAAGATAGATGGACTGGTAGATGAGCAATTCTGTTTTGTCCACAACCTCAGTAGATGAGTTGAACCACAATCTGCATATCAATCATCTGCTTCGTTTCATTTCCACTCATGAAAAAGACTCCAACATTCCTTCTAACCTCAAATGGGCAGTCAACCCTTTCCTAAGGAGAACCATCATCTCAGATATGGATGCCTTATTCCTGAACTGCAAGGAGACATCTCTGCTCTCTGACTGGTGTCTGGTTATGAACAGACCGGCTGATCAGGGGCCATCCTGGAGGAGTCCAGCTCCCACTGGAGAGTCTCTGAGTTGTTGAGCTCTGACTCACAGAAGGGAACAAGGAAGCATGTTTGGAGTTGAACAGCGGGCATCTGAAGACCCCACAAACGTGTAATGACACGTTCTGGTCACATGACACTGAAGCCTTTTGAACATCAGAGAAAATGTCAACTGACACAAAACCACTCTGAGAGCAACATCCCCACAGTGAAGCATGGCGGCGGCAGCATCATGCTATGGAGGCGCCTCTCAATTTGAAGGATCGCGGAGAAGGAATGACGGGTGTTGCAGAGGAAACAATTCCAGTCTTTCAGAGAAACGAAGACTGTTTCATGAATTATTTTCAAACTCAAGCTCATTGCAGGAGCACTATTTAGATATTTATATTAGATTTGTTGACTTGGTAAAAAGCTAAAATAAAAAGTCTGGTCAGACGGTATCAAAGCAGCAGCAGTGAGTCAGCTTGTGATACGTGCACGCTCTGCGCTGTAGACTGGACTCAGGCTCCATACGAGCAGGTGCTTGACCTGCGGCGAGTTCATGTTTCCCCACTGGTTTCATGTGTTTGTGGGGAAAGCGGGTCAGCAGTAAGGCTCAGTGTTGCGTTACGAACAGGATGCCACTCAGCGTGACACTTAAGAGCACCTTAATTAAAACAGCGACAGTTTTAAAAATGCATGTGGATCGTGTGTTCGCCAGCTCCTGAGAGCTAACAGGATAAACACGGGATTTAGGTTGATGGCCGGCGGTCAGGTTGGGAGTCGTCTTCACGCACGGACCACAGTCGTTCAAAGTGAGCAGAAAGATCTTTTTTTTTTTTTTTTTTTTTTTTTTAAGTATTGTGAGGATGGACATTTTTACAGTGTAGTTCAGGACATTTACAGTTCTGCAGCCGGTGCCAAGATAGGATTTTATGAGAACTATAAAACGTGTGACGGATACTTTTATTGAAGCTTATCTTCTGTGCATCCTGTTGGGAATGTTTCAGTAAGAAAAAAAAAGGACGTGACTAAAGGTCCAAATCACTAAATCATTCACTCCTGTTGGAACATACTTAAATATGTAGTTTAACTCCGAGAATGAAGGAAAAGAGTTTCGTCTTTCCAAATTTGTTTGGCCCATTTTCCTTGCAGCTCCACCTGATATGAGACGTTAGTAAAGTTATAGTAACATGAGCAATAACCATCTGTCAGATCATCTCAGAGAGTCGGAGTTGGACCCCATTTCTCCTCAGCTCCAACTCACCTCCTGAGCCAACATGTTGCACTTCCTGCACCCATGAGCGAACCCCCACCCAACCTAGCAGCATCTGCAGTCAGGATGCACCGTTACTCTGCTCTCTCGAGGTCATCTGCAGAGTTCTGAAGAGCCCATGACATCCTCAGAGACGTCTCTGGGAGTTGGGGTTCATGAAGTTGGGGAAGGGTGCTGTCGTTGCTGCTACTGGGGCTGCCTTCAAGCACAGGTCAGCACCGTGGCCACTTCTGCTGGTGTGTCTGCTGCTGGTCCGTCCTCCACGGGTCCTGGCACACGACTACATGTGAAGAGAGGGATTAACTACAGACGTACTGCAGCGTCCTGGCTCTGCTCCCTGAACCACTGCCCACCTCTCCCCCCGATCCTCAGCCTCCACAGCTACACAAACGCTCAGTCCACGCCACACCCTTAAACTGACCTATCAAAACCAGCGGTAGAGTCCAGTTACGGCGGAGCTGGAAACGCTGCTGTCTGCTGATTGGTGGACCTCCACCGTGGTGAAAAACTCAAATGTGCATTGACTGACCAGAGCTTCAGCCCAACGGCCGTGGTTAACATTAGCAGAGCAACATCCGCTGTGAGCGGAGCACAGTTTAAGATATTAGACTCTGCAGATTCCCTCTGGACAATGAGATGAACGTTCCTGGTGCCGTCAGTCTGGGATTTTCCTCAGCTTGCTCGGATATTTTTCAGCTTTCCTCCATGGGCTCACTGTCTCATGTCTGTGTGTTCAGGTATGCTCACCATAACTGACTTCATCAACATTCTCCACCGTTACTACAAGTCTCCTCTGGTAAGTCTAACTGCTGAAAGGACGTCGGCTTTGATTCCTCTTGGTCTGAGAAAGGCTGATGGGTAACCACTCAGAATGATCCGTCAGATGTGGCATTTTTATTTAAATTTATTTATTTATTTACTTGTCTGCAGGTTCAGATCTACGAGCTGGAAGAGCACAAGATCGAGACATGGAGAGGTCTGAACCACACGGCCGCCTGGCGCTGAGTGTTCATTGATGGAAGAATCAGTGATCGTCGGTTCGGGTTGTGTTTCTAACTTGTTTTTCTTTTCTCTCTTTGCAGAAATCTACTTACAATACTCGATTAACAGGCTGATCAGCATCACACCTGAGTCCAGGTGAAGACAGACTCCAGTCTCAAATCCTTTGCCGTTGTTTGTTCTTCTGAAACCGCTGAGTGCTTCTGTATCGGCCTACATTTCATGTAACGACAGAAGATAAAGACCCCGCCCCCTCCCTGCTCTGATTGGTTAAAGCCTGATTTATACTCGAAAGTCATGTCGTCTGCGTCACCTACGGCTTGGAATAACATAGCAGAGACCGTGCAAGTATAAATCAAAAGTGTCTGCGGCATCTCTGCAACAAGCTGACGGCGACACATTGCCGCTAGAGTATACACGGCCCTTCACTCCAGTGGCCTGATCTGGCTCCGCCCACCACTGCTCATCTGCTTAAATTTGAAATCTTTAAAAGGATTTCACAGGATGCAAAGTTGATACCACACGCCCAGAGTGTGGAACGAGATGTTTTCCAGGAGGAGAAAAAAAAACTGTCCATACCCGTCTTTTAGCTAAATTAAATTGCATCGCGCTGTGTTGCATTCTGGGACAGGAGGGCCTGTTACCATTATGAAAGCAGACGAGAGGAGGTTTCTCTTCCCTCATTAGCTGCGTAAGTTCGTTTCACTGCTGTTGATGTGGGACGAACGGCATGAGACTGTCTGGATTTAGCTGATAGCAGATGAAGGCTGCAGAGAGACCACACTGTAAAGGAAGCAGACATTTCTCCAAATGAAATTCCAAATGATTTCACCACTTCCTGTGTGAGTTTGAAAGCTGCACATCCTCGGGTCATTCATGGTTTCTGAGCAGTTGGGCGCAGCATCAGCTGACGAGCCAGCTGGTGAAATCTGATCCCTTGCAGGAACTGGTCCTTCGTCGTCGGACCCACATGCTCATTTCGCTGGAGTTATAGCAGAACAAAGAAAGCCCGTTAATGGCTTTTATTTGATCTCCAGTTTCCCACATCGCTCGTCATCGACGTGAGTCCCACCAGATGTGCCGACTGACTAATTTTCCGTGAGCTCGTTGGATTATCATCAGATTCGTTTAACATTTTGCCATAATGCCGAATGCATTTGATGGGGTTTTTTTGTTTGATGAGAGTTTTTGAAGAGCTAAGCAACCTGACCAAACGGGGCTTTTCTATGACCTCCAACATCACCAGCCGCCACAGTATCTGATCCACACGATCTTTAATCTGAGTCGAGTTTTGATTTGCAGAACTCAAACTAACATCAGAGGAAGGACAGCCTGTCGCAGGCATCCCTGTCAGACTAACCCTAACCCTAACACCGCTCACTGCTCCGTCTGTCTCTGCAGTCTGTTTGATGCCATCTACTCCCTGTTGAAGAACAAATCCACCGGCTCCCAGTCATCGACCCAACATCAGGAAATGTCCTCCACATCCTCACGCACAAGCGCATCCTCAAGTTCCTCCACATCTTTGTAAGAAAGCACAGCACTCATCTCTGAAAACGTCAAACGCTCCGTCAGATAATGGTTCTGTCTGCTCCTCCAGGGGTCCATGATCCCCAAACCCAGGTTCCTTCAAAAGCAGATCAGCGAGGTGCCGATCGGCACCTTTAAGCAGATCGCAACGGTCCAGGAGTCCGCGTCAGTCTACGAAGCTCTGTCCATTTTCGTGGAGAGACGAGTGTCGGCGCTGCCGGTGGTCAACGAGCAAGGTAGCCTAAGATCAGGAAACATCTGGAACATCTGGCCTCCAATCCCCTCAGCTGGCAGCTGATCCTGGAGGTTGAGAAGGTTTACTCAGCCGGGAGAAGTCTTTTAACTCATATCATTAAACCTGTGAACGTACAGCAGACGGATGGAGGATGTTTGTCTCTGAGCAACGACGGCATCTGTTCATCTTTTATCTCTTTATGTCCTCTGTAGATAAAGTGGTGGCGCTGTACTCCAGGTTTGATGTCATTGTAAGTACAATTTGCAAGTCCTTCACCCACTTCTTAAAAAAATCTAGTAGATGTTGCTGAGTTAATAGATATACAGTTTATTACGGCACATTTAACCTGATGTACCCGACGAGGACGCCGGCGTCCTCATTGTGTAATAATTTTGTCTAAAAATGACTCATACAGAACGATCACTTCATCTGTCATAGCTGTGTTTGGTATCATTGAACTCTGCAGTCTCCTCTTTCATCTCTTATATATCTTGCACAAGAGGTGCCTAAAGACATAAAAGCCGAAAGTCGTGAAAGTCAGCACTTACCGGTTTTCGTCGGTAAAAGTCCCAGAAAACGCGGAGAAACGGGTTGAATCCGGTCCCTGTTTGTTGACAGAGGCTTAGCTTGTCTATAAACAGAAAGATGCTCACTCGAGCGATTTTTGGTTGGAGAAATGCCCTGAACAAGCTTGGTTCTTCATGTACGGTTGAATTCTCGTGATCATTTATTGAGATTTATTGTCAATAAATGTTATTACTTATAACCAAAGCACTTTTTTGCAATTCAGTACCATATTAGAAGTGTAAAAAAGTTTTGTTTGATTTCTGATCGTAGTTTTTCAAGCAGAGGAATCATCTTCCCGTAACAAAGATGGCTTTGTTCGAATTTCCGGTGACTCTCTTTGCAATGCATTTGATTGACAGCTACAAGGCGGACCTTAGATTCGTCATGTCCGCCTTTTAGAGCATAGATCAACCTTTCCAATGACGTATTGCATGTGTAATTCGACTCTATCTGAGCCGTTTTATGCCTGCGCGTAACGGTGCGCCTCCCCAGTCCTGCATGTGCGCATTTACGCAGAGCACTCAGCAGTGCAGGCAGCAAGATAACTCGCGTAAAATAAGATAACTTACTTCACGGTTAAATGGCTCAAAGTAAGTCAAAAACACGTTTTAGTGTCCAGGAGGCACTGGAGAAGATTTTTGAGGACTCTTCAGACAGTGAACATTATTCCTGCCTCCTCCCTGCTTGACCTTCATGCAATTGAGCCCTCATAACCTCAAAACCTTAACTGTAACATATATTTTAAAAAGTTTATATGCTCCACATGTAGTCATATATATATGTAGTCATCAAATATATTATGAATTTGTGGTTTTTACAGTTATGTATGTTAGTATGTGATTTATGTTAATAACAAAAACTAGCAAATTTGTGACTATTTTAACTCAAACTGATGAAAAATACCAAAATGTAAAGGAAAAAGTACCTATTGTCTCAGAATATCATTTTGGTTACCATGTGTTCATTTGGAGTCTCCAAAGGCCTTTTTGGAGCTGCGCCTAGATTTTTTAATGAAAAGACCACTGTAAAATGGTCATATGTTGTGCTATCTTCTTCAAATTTGAAACACATGTTCAGTTATAGTGTGCCTACAGCCTCATCCTGTCATTTACTATTTCAGATGAATATTCAGACTATTATTCATCCTGAAAGTCATTTTTTATTTCAGGCGGAACAAAATTTTAAATTTTTTACTGACTTCAGAGTTCCATTACTCTGTCTCTGTATCACCTAGAGTGTTCCTGACAGTTTTATAAGAAACTACAGAGTGTCTTCTTTATGGAACACTTTAATGCATCCATGTGGACAGAACAGTTTAGAAGTTACAGTCATTTTAATTTGGATATGTCATTTTAGGCGGTTTTGCTTTTAAAAAAGGGGGTCAGGGTTTATCAGGTTAAAAACAATGAGGTTGATCAAAGTGCTTTACAGGCTCAAAAATCAAACTCTGGGAAGAGTTTCTGCATTTTTACATGATCTTTACTCAATAAAATAAATCACATGGTGTATTTATCTTATTTTAAGACTTTAATTCATAAACCTTAGAAAAAGCAGAGGCTTTCTTTTCTTTTTCAGGTTAGCATTAATGTTGAATTTTTTTAAGCTCAGAAATCATTGAGAGCTGGCAGTGATGTCAGGTAGCAAATAAATAATACTGTAAAAGCTATTTAACCATGTGGTAATAACATTCAATAATGAGCTTTAAAATCAAGAAACACAGAAAAACCTCAGGTGCAAGATGGGACTGGCAAATGTAAAAAAAATATTGATGTAAAACAGGTTATGATGAATTTAAACTGACTGGTTGATAAAGAACTGATTTACAGTTTCCTGCGTGCAGTTGCAGATCAGACTGTACTCAGGTTTCAGTTCAGTCATATCCTATTAGTCCATGAAATGATGTTTTCAACGGAACTGGATTTAAAACCGGCAGCTGGTGGCGCGATGAGCAAGAACATCTTCTCTTCTCTCTGTCTTTAAGAATCTTGCTGCCCAGAAAAACTACAACAACCTGGACATGACCATGAAGGAGGCCATAGCGTCCAGGTGCGGCTGGGTAGAGGGGGTGCTCAAGTGTTACCCTCACGAAACGCTGGAGACCATCATCGACCGCATCGCCAAGGCTGAGGTAACACACCTGTCCTGACTGTGGGAGGAGACTTCAGGAGTTTCAGAGAGACCGATTGTCCCGGAAACACAACATTTCATCTGGTTGACGGAGCAGTGAAGGGGGCAAAACTCAGATCTCTGAAACGTTCATCCTCAAGCTGCGACTGGTAGAAAGATGTAGAAAAGACAGGATGGGATCAGGGACACCCCCCTGTCCCAAAAAGATGAAGCGCTCGCCAAAGTAATCATCATCAGTGGCTTCTTTAGGCGCTTTACAATCACCCGTTAAAAAACATTGCTCCCATACATGAACAACCAAAGACTAAAGTCAGAGCTTTGAGTTGACAGTTGGGTATGAAGTTAGTTGGAATATATGAATTTATAAAACAAATGTCTTATAAAGTGAGGGAGTTGTTAGAAACTTATGGGACGGATTTCTGGAGGGACAGAGCTTTATGAGTGGGAGACCGAGGGGCTGAAACTAGATCCTGTATTGGACGAGTGTTATAGTGTTATAGTGAGGGTCATGGAAGAGGAAGTCCTGAGAGTTCAGGTAGGTGCACTATAGGGATGTAACGATATGGAAAATCTGATATCTCCATTATTACGGTTTACAATATTATCACGATATTCTTCATTGCTGTACAAATGTCCAAAAAACACATACATTTAAATAGTTTCACCAAATCTTTTGATTTTATTGTCACTAAAACATCAGAAACCAAAATCTTATCAAAATGAAACTTTCACATTAAAAGGGAAAACAACTGTCACAGAAAGAGGTTTTAATTTAAATGAACAAAATAAATAACAGGAACAAAGCTTATTCGTCTGGTGCAAATTTAAATTAAACACTTTAACAACCGTAGTAGGTCAAAATATGCAAACAATTATCAGGAACAAAAATTATAGTGAAGTTCAAATGAAATAAATTTTGGACTTTAAGCTGAACCTTAAATAAGTATAAATGTGCAAATAAAAAAACAGCTGTAAAGGAGCCAAATATGTTGTTCTGAATTGTAGTTCACTCTGTGTGTCTGTGGGTGGCGCTGTGTTGTTACCTGAGGGTCAGGTATAAAGGTAGCTGCCTGTTATTGGTTAGGTGTTTCACCCGGAAGGGTAAAAGGTTTTTGACCGCTGTGGCGCTAACAGCCGGCCTTATGGTTTTCAGATCAGTTAATGGAATAAATTAATATCTTAACTGGATTAGAAGGACATTGTTCAGGTCCTTTTTCGATCAACACACAACAGTAACATTTAGGAAATGTAAGTTAGCGAAGCGCGTCGACCAGGTTACTCTTGGTGAAACATCTCAGTAGCTTGAAGCATTAGCCTTAGCTCCTTCAAGTTGCTTGTACAAATTACAATAAAATGTAAACAAGTGCTCTGCAGACAGGATAACTGTCCTCCACCAGTTGTCTCTCTGCATTCTTAAAAAAAAAAATGCCCAGACCTTGGACTTCATCATTTTAGTGGGTTGGTAAATGTCCTGCATGCTATCACCACTTTCCACCATGCTAACGTTACGATGCCGATGTTACAAGCTACAAATTCACGTGAGACACAGTCCCGAGTCGCTCACAGACTTTAATGAGTCTGATATTACACATCCTGGTAATCGACCGTGATAAAGAGATGAAGTCAAACATAAACTGTAATCGTTATCACGTAAAATTTTACCGCGCTTTACCGTAATACCGTTGCATCCCTAGTGCACTAATATGCAGGAGTTCAGCTTTGATGAGTCGGAGCAGGATCTTGAAACTGGCACGATGATGATGATGACCGGGAGCCAGTGAGGATGCTGAGGGACAGCAGTGGTGTGATTAAAGGAGCAGGTCTGGTGGGGATGTGATCAGCACAGTTCTGGACTTGAGAGGTAGAACAAATAAGAGGGAGCTGCAGCAGTCAATGACATCTCGATACCTTTCTTTATTCCTGATGGTGTTTTGGGGGAGAACTGTGAGTGAAACCCAACCCTAACCCTTTATCTCTCTCCCCCACATTTTTAATCTATTCGCTCAAAAAGGTCCAAACCTGTGGCAGGCCTTGAAACCAGAAACTAAAAATGCAATATATGCTATTAGGTGTGGGGCCTGCCATAGGGTGTATGTGGGGGAGACTAGAAATACAATAGAAGACAGGATAAAACAACATTTAAATATCATGAATAATGGGAGTGGCAGCAGTGTCCTTTATAAACATTTTAAACTCCATGGCCAACATAATGTTTTTAGCATGGGCCTGGAGAGTGTTGCTGGTTGGACCACGGGGCAGAGGCGTGCAGCGGAGAGGAGGTGGATCCATCTGCTACAAACTATGGACCCTACAGGCCTGAATGAAAAATACGGCTGATGGATTCACCTCCTCTTAACACAAAATAGTTTTATTCATTCACTAGGAATGTACCCTCCCTGTTACCCCCCGTTAAACTGCCACGAGCCTTTTAGAAGCACCCATCTAGTCGCTGTTTTTCTGTTTAACCTTTTTATTTTTTTACTTATTTAGGTATTCCTATATTCATTTATTTATTTATATATTTATTGTAAATTTAATAAGATTAAGTTAATGTGTCCCCTGAAACTTTTATATAGGATTGTTTTAAATTGATTATATTTTTGTGATTTTAATTGTGTTTAGGTTTTATGCATGGCGTGTTTTGGTATTTTAACCAACAAGGGATGCATTACTTGTATCATTTTAAAGTTTTTACTTCTAGCATTTAATACAGTGACTGGATGTAACTCCTTCCACGAAAAGAAAGATCCATTTTACCAGGGTGTGTTCATTGATTTTTATCCTTAGTCTGGATGGGGTTTACGATTTTAATTATTTTAAGGTTTTTTTTTCCTATAAATACACAAATCTTTTTTCCCCCACGGAATCTATGAATGTTGTTCCTGTATGTCATTTTATATTTTTAAACGAATGGTTTTACATTTTTTGCATGTTTTTGTACTTTTTCTCATTATTATTAATAGTACTTATTTATTTTCTAGCACTTACTTTTAACATTTATTTATAGTTTTATTTTTTAATTTTAAAATGATTCAGTGGGTTGGAAATTAATATTAATAATGTCATTTAATTTATCTACTAATTTTTACTCGAAATCCCACTCCACCACCCTGGTGTTATGGATTTTGGGGCCTTTGGTCACGGGAGTTTTTTAGCAAACAAATATCCCTTCTGCGCCTCTGCCCCTTGGCCTGACACACATGGTATCCATTTTTGAATACCTTTTATTCCATTTTATTTTATTCTATTTTATGACATTGTCCCTGAGAGCCTGTGCTTCCGGAGTTCTCCTTTAGGAGAACTGCGTTTTGCTCCTGACCTAACCCCTAACTCTAACCCTAACCCTAACCCTAGCCTCAAACATGGATGGTCTCTCAGGATGTTTCATTCTGTGAATCGTCACCAGAAACACTGAAGCAAGCAAAACTGTTGGATGAAATTTGCATCATGGCCAAATGTTTTGGCAGCGATACAGCTGCGAAGTACACGTACAACGAGATGTTCAAACCCAGCGCCGGTGATGTGGGTAGATGAATGAATCTGGACCCTGTTCCCAGCTCACCGTCTGCTGTTCTCCCAGCTCATGCACCTTTAAGGTTATCATATCTGTGTACTATTTTGGGGAAGTTGGTTTAGGCACAGAAATGTGAAATGTGATGACTGATTGCTCAGTCCCATCTGATGGATTACAGCCTCGGTTTATGGAGTCGCTCGTTTGCTCCTTATGTGTGCGAGTCGTCTTCCTATAATTTCCCAAAGCCGGCCTATCGATTACCGGTGCTGGCGTGAGGTGGGTCAGATCAGTGGCTGGTTGCAGTGGAAACGCTGCCTCCGCTTGTTTTTAGAAGTGTTGAATACACAATTCTAGAGCTGCTTAAATCCACTTTAAAGGTTAGCAGCGCCATTAAGCATTCATTTCTGATTAACTGTAAACTCTCATGACCTCACGGTATTCGTCCTGCCTCTGCAGTGTTGTAAGCATGTCTTTTCCTGACCAGGTGCATCGGCTGGTGCTGGTCGACAGTGACGATGTGGTGAGAGGGATTGTTTCTCTGTCCGACCTTCTGCAAGCCCTGGTTCTCACTCCCGCAGGTATTGATGCTCTCTACTCCTAACGACAACCCTCCCATCTATCCATCCCCTCCTCCTTCAGTCCCACCCATCCACCCATCTGGCTTCCAATCCTCGCAAGCTTCCCGCTGCCTCTGCTGAAACTCTTCATCCTCCTGAAGGCACCGAGGGTCTTTCTTCTCATCTTTCCAACCCTGGCATGCTGCTCCCTCCATGAAATCTCCTAATCCGTTCAGCTGTCCTCTCGCTCCCCTGCCAAGAGTGGTTGTCCTCATTACAAACCCACATCCCTGAAACGGCCCGCTCCTTCAAGAACGACTCTCTCTTTCTTAAATCTCCTGCTCTGCCACCTCAGAGACCTTTCCTGGACCCTCGTTTGAGCTTGTCATCATCATTCTGCCAACTCTATAATTCTCATCTGAAGAGTCAAAGATACCGGCTCCAAAAATCAACTAAAGCCTCTAATACGAAACCTTCTTTAATACCTGCCAGTCTAATACTTGATCCTCCACCCAAACAAAACCTACTGGTTCCCTCACCTCTACCAGTTTCCTGTCGTTCCACCACACAGCCGAGAAAATCCTCTCAACCTCTCCCCGATCGGCCTCTTCAGTCTGGCGTCACCCCCTTCACGTCTTTTCCCCAACGTCCCTCTTTCCTCCATTCAGCCAGCGACATCGTGCTGCACTTCACCTGCTGAAGCCTCAGGAGCCTGCCAGGTAGGACACACATCCAAGCTGCCGGCGGCTGCCTGCCTGAGCTTGCATCCTCAGCTTTTTTCCGTAAAGCGCCAAGACCTTACCGCTGCCTGTTGTGATCCTCCGGGATGATGCTGGTACCAGTGTGATTGGCTGCTCAGATACGGTGAGCATCAGAACGCTTAAAATCAAAAAGATCCATTCCAGTGTGCCACGTCACCCTCCCGTCTCTGACTGAAGGGTCTGCCGTCATTTGGGGGCAGTTCTTCATTTCCAGAGCATCACATTAATGATTCGAGTGTTGGCAGAGCTTTCATTAATGTGAAGGTGACACGAAAGCATGTGAGAGAAAGTTCCAGCTGGTTCTGACATTCCTCTCCTGACGTATGTGAATCCTCGTGTCTGTAGCCTGTGTTGTGGATTGATTGGCTGTTTTTAGTTTGTCTATACAGTGTCAAGAAAAAAAGTATTCAAAGCCTCTGTGATTAAGTGGTTTTCAGCCTTCATGTGCCATAAACTGTGGTCTGATCTTCATCTAAGTCACAGTGGTGGACGAACACAATGTGCTTAAGCTCATAACACACGAGCAGTTGTAATTTGTAATTTCCTCGCCCTCGTTTGCCGAGTTCTTCTCTGTGAATGGGCAGTTTTAGTGCCGCGGCCTCTCTTCCTGGTATTGGACGTCCAGCCAAGATGGCTCCAAAGAGACGACAGATTCCTCAGTGAGTTAAAGAAGAACCCACAAGTAGCAGTTGGAACTGCTAACTTCTCTGTTCACGAGTCCACGACATGTAAGTCACTGAACAGGTAGCGTGTCCACAGCAGAACGCCATGGCGGGAAAACATGTTTAGCAGACTGATGACGCAGCAGTTGAACTGTTCGTGAAGAAAACTCAGCGCTGTTTGTGAGCACTGATGAAGCACGGTGGAGGGAGTATCATGATTCTGGTTTGCTTCTTTGTGTTGGTGCTCTCAAAGCCAAAATGGACATCCATCTGTCAATCCATCCATGGTTTCATTCGTTTATTTTTTCCTCCACAGCTGTGAAGGGTTCGGTGTTCACTAAAACTATGAGGAATTATAATTGTTTATCAGCTGAAGCACGTTTTTCTCCTTGATTGTGACGTAGAAGGAGATCAGATCATATTTTGTGACAAATGAATGCAGACAATCTCTTAATTCCACAGGATTCATATACTTTTTCCTGCCACTCTACGTAGCCATCTGTCTGTGGATGTTACAGTACATAGTATAGTCTTGATCAGTGGTGCAAAAGCTGTACTCTGATGTTTTCCAAAGAGCGCTTGAGAGAACAAGCTCACCACAGTGGCTGTTCTGATTCTTCCAAACATAGCTCCAGAACTACGTAAAACTACGTAAGACAACGTCTGTTGCTGCAGCCTGATCTCATGACTGAAAGTGTAACATCTACGGTGGTCCACAGCGTTAATCAGGCCTTTAGCTGTGATCTCTGGGGCTGAGGTCATCGTGGACGCGTTGGTGGAAAAACCGGATCATCCAGTATCATCATCGGGTTTTTGGACACATGATGTTGCTGAACATGGACGTAATCAAGTAAAGCAACCCAAAAAGATACAATAATACTGACGCCGCAGGTTTAACAATCATCACTAAAGACAGCTGCATCACTTCATCTACCATCCATCACTCTACACCAGCCGTTCTCAAACTTCAGAACACCAAGGCCCAATTTGAAATGTGAAAAATCTCCACAGCCCACCGAAACCTTTAATCACAACTGTGTTTAACATACAGGACTAGAAGTTATGTTCTGATATTAATGTAAGGGGTCAACAAATAAGTTGATACTTGTCATATTAAGTTAAGATGACAGTAGAAGAACGCTTAACTGGTTTGTTTTATTACTTTTAAAAGAAAAATAATGTCAGGAATATTTTACAGTAATTGAAAACATATTTAAAAAAGATTGAGGATTTAAAATTGTTTAATTTTAATGACCTCTCACGGCTCACCTGCAGTACTGCGACAGCCCACCAGGGGGCCGCGGCCCACACTTAGGGAATCCCTGCTCTAGACCCTTCAGACCTCTTTACTATTTCACGTTGCTCCAGTGTCTAATCATTATGCTTACTAGCATATTGAAGACGTTTTTATATTTATCTATTTTTTTTTCTGTTTAGTCCCAGTTAGGGATGCACGATAACTGTTTTTTAAAACCGATAACTGATAACTTTCAGTTCCTAAAGGCCGATACCGATAACCGATAACACACACATATACCTAAGATCATTACATCAATACTATGAACAAAATCAAAAGCAGTTGTGACTCTTTAAATGAAGAGATATTTATTTTTTCCAATAAAAACTATTGACAAGCCTCTCAAACATTTTCATAAAGCTATCAAACAAACCTGTTTGATATCTCACATCAACTTAAATAAGGTCCATTACTGACTGATATAAAAAAAAAGGCTCCTAGAACTGATGGAAATACATGCATCAAAATCACAAACTGAAAAAGTGACTTCCAGAAGTTTACAAAAAGTAAATATTAGGGCTGTCAAAGTTAATGCAATAATAATGCATAAATAACGCAATAATAATGTGTTACTAATGCATTATTAAGGTGTTAATGCAAATTCTGTTTAACGCCACTATTTTTTTAACGTGAGATTAACGCACACACGTTTCTGTAAATATGACCCTCGGCCAATAAGTGTATTTATAGTCAATGTGTGGGACAGAGAAGGAGACAGAAAAGGGTCTTATGAACGGCACGTTTAGGTTTAAGGTGCTGCCAGATGGTTCTGTTGAGAAGAAAAAGGTTGTTTGTATTTTTTGTCGCTGTGAATTGAGTTACCACCGCAGGGCGCGGTAAAGTTAGTTTCACATCCGACAATCGCTTGGTTTTTTTTCTCTTTAAACTTTAATATTGTCATGAAAACGGCACCGATTTCATCCAAGTTGGTATCATTTTGTAGATATAAGTATGCCAGACATTTCCCAAGTGTCATCAACCCTCCAAGATCAGTGGGCGTGGCTAAAACTCTCAGGAACAGCGCTGCTGCTGTGGAGTTTAGGGACCGTCAGCAAATTACTGCGGTCAAGAAGCAGCTCTGACAAATACACTAAGACGCTGATGAATTAAGACCCCAAAAAGTACGGCAGCATTGGTGGACTTCCGGTTTTCAAACTAAAGCAGGGGTGTCCAAACTTTTTGCAAAGAGGGCCATATTTAGTGAGATGAAAGTCCATGGGGGCCGACCATTTAACCAGACATCAAATAATTAACATTAGATGCAAATTAACAATTTTATGATTTTTTTTAATGGAAAATGCCATACTTTTCATGCCTTTACATAAAACAAAAAGAAAAGGTTTTACCAAAATCATTCATCTTTTATATTTATAGACCACATGTCTGGAAAGAAAAAAAAAATGCTTTTTGAACATTTTCAATGTTTTAATTTTAACATTTTGAAACACATTTCAAAAATTATATAGAATTCACTCATAAATGCTCATGGGTTCTCATTTCAACACATTTGAACAGGAAAATAACACTGAGGTATAATTGAATAATGTTGAATAATGTTGACATGAATCCCTGTATTACCGATTAGCAATAGGAAAAAGGCAGTGTTTTTAAAACCATTTTTTCAATTTTAAACTGATTTAAAAAAATATACTAAATAGAAAATTGCCTGTCTATTTAATTTGTCGGGATTAGAACACGTTCGATTGTCAAATAAAAAACAAGAAACAAACCAAAGAAGAACTGTGATTTTGAACATCACACATAAAACATAAGACTGAACAGAGCTTGAGCTTGCCAGCACTAATGAGAAGGGTGAAACTGAGACTTTGACTCCATTATATGGGCCAGGTCTGGCTTAAACACACTGGTTTTGATGCGCAGGATGTCACGCAGGTGAGAGTCACTGAGTCTGGTCCTCATGCGGTTCTTGTTTATGTTCATCAGTGAGAATGTTTTTTCACAGAGAAACGTAGAGCCAAACAAGCTCAGCATCTGCTTAGCAAATGTTCGAATGTTTTGGAACCTGTCTTTGTCCAGCTGGCGGTAGAAGTTGATCAGAGGCAACTGTTGGTAGCGAATGCGACACTCAGCATCGCACTGAAGCTCAATGAGGTCCAGCTGCAGGTGGTCCGGAGCGTCATCAGGGACCACGGAGAAAGAAGCGGAAAAAAGGGCGATCTCCTTTTCAATAGACGCAAAATCCCGAAAACGTTGTTGAAACTCTTCGGCCAGAGAAGAGATATCTGCTGCATACCTCCTCATTTGCACGCTAATATTGCTCTGTGGACAACTGGTCATTATTTCCAGCAGCGATGGGAAATGTGTGGTATTGGGCTGCGTGTGTGACAGGTGTCTTTGGAAAAGCTGCAGTTTGAACCCAAAGGACTTGATGTGAGAAAACAGCTGGCTCACCGTTGCATCTGGACCCTGAATGCTCGTGTTCAGCGCGTTTAGATGTCGCGTTATATCAACTAAAAATGCCAAATCGGCAAGCCAACCAGGATCGAATAGTTCTGGCATTTGGTGTTCCTTTTTTTCAAAGAATTGTCTGATTTCCTCCCTAAGAGAGTAGAAGCGCTGCAGTGCAGAACCCCGATTGAGCCATCTTATGTCAGTGTGATACACAACATCTCCGTATTCAGCCTGGATCTCGTGTAGAAACTGCTGAAATTGGCGGTGGCACAGGTTTCACCGGTTTCATCACATGATCATATTTCAAGTGTTTGGCACACAGAACTTGTTGGTGAATAATACAGTGGAGTTTGATAGCTTTACCTCCTTCTTCGCTGACCTTGTTGCAGATGAGGGCTGATAATCCATTTCGTTCTCCAGCCATGGCAGGTGCGCCATCAGTAGTAATCCCCGTGACTTTATTCCATGGCAGTTTCATGTTATTTACGGCGGAACAAACGGAAACAAATAAATCTGTGCCTCTCGTTTGGTCCTTAAGGCTCTGCAGGTCAAGTAGCTCTTCAGTCACGTTCATTTCATTGTCAACTCCCCTCAAAAAAATCAGTAATTGAGCTGTGTCACTTGCGTCTGTGCTTTCATCGCAGGCTAACAAAAAAAAAGTCCAACTCCACTCCTTTAGCCTCTAATTGTCTCTTAATGTCAGATGAAGCATCTTCAATTCTCCGCACCACAGTGTTACGAGCCAGGCAAACATTAGCAAATTCCTGCTTCTTTTCAGGACAAACTTTCTCTACAATTTTCATCACGCAGTCTTTAATAAATTCACCCTCAGTAAAGGGTTTGCAGTGCTTAGCAATCAGAGTTGCCACCTCATAACTTGCCTTTGTGGCATTTTCATTTGATTCATGGGCTCGTGTAAAAAAGCACTGCTGTGCCGTTAGAGCCGCTTCTAGTTGCTTCAGTTTTTCGCTACGTTCGTTTCCAGTTAACTTGTCGTAGTTTCCGTGTTTCGTCTTGTAGTGCCTCCTGATGTTGAACTCCTTGAAAACAGCCACGGTCTCCTGGCAAATTAGGCAGACACAGTTGTTGCGTACTTCAGTGAAAAAGTATTCCAATTTCCACTTCTCTTGAAATCGGCGGCCCCTCGCTGTTAACTTTCCTTTTTTTAGATACACTCGACATTTTTGAAATGGGCTGGAAAGACTCGGACAACGCCCTTCGACCCCAAGCTGGTCAGAAGGGTCAAAGTTTCTGGCGGCAAGAGTGCGGCCACAGATATACTGCCATCTTCTGGTGAAGTATAAAATAGCTTTTTCTGTACACTGTATTTTTTACTGACAGTCAACAGTGCTAGTTGCTGCATGTTACTGATTTTATGACGGAAGCCGCGGGCCACTGGAAATTTGAATGCGGGCCGCATTTGGCCCCCGGGCCGGACTTTGGACATGCCTGCTGTATAGGAAAAAATAGGTATAGATGATGGATGGATGGATAAACAGAACATTTAAAAAATTGTTTGTGCGATTAATCGCAAGTTAACTGAAAATCTTTCGATTAATTGCGATTAAATAATGTAATTGACTGACAGCCCTAGTAAATATACATAGAAAATTAATGCACTGACACAAGTTAGATTCAAATATTTCTACCTTCTACCCATCTCACCTTTGCCCTTCGGGCATCTTTGGCAAATTTCTTGGATTTTATCAAAGTCCTCGCTGATGTGTGTAAGTCCCGGTGAATTATTTGTTGCTGGCTTGCTCACGTTAGCGTTAGCTCACATTAGCGCGATTTCAAAACCTTTCAGATGGCTGATTGGGTTTGACGTAAAGCTTGTGCTATTTTTCCCTCCTCGTAGAATTCATTTGGAGCATTTGTCACAAATAACCAATGAACTATCTTCTTCGGAAACTTTAACGAAGTTCCATACAATCGCCACCATGTTGTCTGTTTTCATCAGCACGCTGTGTCACAGGCTGCATTCAAGGGGTAACGTAAATTCCCGCGTTTCCTCGTTTGGTTGTCATTCTTTCGGCCTTTTCTTTCTTTTTTTTTTTTTTTTTTATGTGTCACATGTGGGAAAATACTGCGACTATCAATTAAATTCAGCAACTACCAAAATTAAGACCGACTTCACAAGTTGTTTTCTGGCATGAGGGGATATTCTTGATTTTATTGAGAAATCAATTTTCTGATTATGCCGACGTAACTTGAACATAACATTCACTGCTGGTTACTCGGGGAGCGAGGCACTGCTGTGTTGACAAAAATATAAATGTTATCGGGGCTGTTCGTCATGATATCGGACTTATCGGGATGATTATCGTCCCCCCCTAGTCCTAGTCCTCCGTTTGGCAGTTTCTGACCGTAGATTGTTCGATGACATGTGGACAAACTGACCTGTCGTACGTTCTCTCATGAGACTGGGTTGCCTGCTTTGACCAAAAGTGTCGCCATAGAACAGAAACCACTGCTGGTGAGATGTTTGTTGTCACGCTGAACCCACATCATACCAGATCTACCCCAATAAAAGCACATTTTGATTGCAAAGACGTGGCCTCAACAACTGAGCACCAAAATCACTGGAGTTATTGATGAGTTCTGGTTCCTCTGATATGATGTAAATGCTGCTTTGAGTTTCAGCCTGGGTGCTAAAGTCTGCTTCAGTGCTTGTCTCCTGTCTACAAAGATCAGGTGTTATTTTAGAAGACATTTGAACCTCTGCCTGTGTTGCAGAGATCCTGTGAACTGGGTGAAACTGATCGATATCTGTAAGATCAAAATTAAAACAGATTCTTTAAATGAACTTTTAGAAACTTGTAGTCGAACTGAAATCTTCAAAGTATTCAGACTCTTTGATGTCTCTTTTTTTGTGGTTAGGTTTATTTTCTGAGCATTACTTAAGTGCTGAGTATGTTAAATTCACTGCAAAGTTTCTTTACATGCTTTAATTATTTCTTCAGTGCATTTTGAGTTTGGTTGTGCACATGAGAGCAGAGGACCATTTTGTCACTTTTTTTCAGATATAAGATTTTTTTTTTGTGTCCACTAATTAACCCTTGAACTATTTAATGCACTTTTATATGTCCACCTGGAGCCAGTGGACCCGATTTAAACACTTGAGAGGTCAACAAGTGTCAAAACGCCTCTGAAGTCCCAGTACTCTGATAGAAACATGCATATATGAAAGGAAAGATATAAGTTGAAGTGTTCAGTGGAGTTCAGAACTCAGAAACTTTAGTTAATGAAGAAGTTTGGATCCACCAGGACTCTTGATAAAGTAGAGAACTTTAAAAAATAAAAATAGAAAACAGCAAACATTCTCTTAAACAGAGCTTTGAAGGTCAAGAAGACACAGATCCAGATGGAAAGATCTCACCTCAAATCCATCAGGTCTTCATGCTGAGCAGCTGGTACTCCAACACTCTCAGTAAAAGATGCACATAGCCCTTTTAGAGTTTATTAAACTGTGTTTTAAACTTTAAAAAATCCATCTGAACTCTAAACAATAGCTCTGTTCATCAGCTGTCCATCTTTACGGTGAAGCACAGTGGTGGTAGTGTCATGCTGTGGAGAACTGGAGAATAAAACTTCAAATGTGGACGGCTGGTTCAGAGTTCAGCACCGCGCTGACCCGAACAGACAACCCTGGACGGATCTGACGGTCCGGACACATTACAGGCAGAAACCATGAGAGCGGCGGGAGGCGGCTGATCAGGGACCTCCACAGATGCTCCCATCAAACCTGACGAAGCTGCAGGAGGAATGACATAAATGAACCAAGCAGGTGCTGCAGGAACACAAGAAGACTGCAAACTGGAGATGTTGACCAAAGACCTTCTTCAAAGGCCTGAAGTGAGAGTCTGAATACTTTTACAAAAGAGAGATTTCAGTTTTTTGATTTCATTACATTTGGACAAAAAAATCCCAAAAGCTGAAAAGTTAAATTCTGAGTGTTGATCAACTGGAGAAGGGAAAAAAACCATCTGATGCAGCCATACGTTAGCCTGGCCAGCCGTAGCTAATCACTTAACGAAAGTTCTCTCTCGTGAGAAGAGTCTGGTGCTTCTCCCCTTCGCAGACACTTGAACTAACGTACTGAAGCGGTTACAACGGGGCGGGACGCCTTTAGACAGTAGAGTCCTCTCCTGCACAGCCAAGATAACGCCTTGGATCAACGAGTTTTTACTGCAGAACGGACAACAGCCGGTGTTGTTGATCCACTGGTCCGGTTGTTATCTCCAAACATCTCATGCCTTAAATCTCATCCAAGGCCGTCCAGAAGCAGCAGCTTCTGCATCCGTTGGTACTGCCACCTGGAAATCAAAGCCGAACCGGTAGAAACTAGACTAACGCTCTGACAGCTGGCCAGGGTAACTACATGGCACTGCTTTAAATATTGTTATTGTGATCAATAAACCTGACATCAGAGGGAAAACTGAAGTGGGTCTTTATTTTTCCCTCCCTGTGTTTTCTGTAATTCCTCTCGTTGTGTCTTTTTCAGATATTTACAAGTGTTGACGTCTCCAAGACTGAAGAAAACACGCCGGTGGCTGGTGATATGAAACATGAACTTTGAGGTGACGGAGGAAGTCCAGAGTTCAGAACCGTGGCTTCGTTCCCGGTTGAAGAGCAGAACCCGAAGAGTTCACGAGGACGGAGAGCTTTGATTTTTGGAACTGGTGATGCACATCCTGACGCTTTCACCGGAGAAGAGTCCTTGAGTTTATTTTGCAAACCAGGAGGTTGTAACAGCACAAAGAAATGATAAAGATGGTATTTATTTGTACATTTGGAAAAAAAAAAACAAAGCAGGGATGTTGGAACTGAGATGATGTATTTGGAAAGTCTTTTATTTGTTCACTGTGAAAATAAATGTAAAAATAAATAAACTTTTTTTTTCCTTTATGACAGTTAAATAAACTCAGTTCAGTTTATTTATTTGTATCAGGAAAGGCATGCTGCTGTAGATTCAATCTGTCATGCGCATCACTCCGCTGGAGCGACTCCAGGCAGGCAGCTTCCAGAAAGAACGTTTCTGGAGGTTCCTCGGAGGAATCTGTGTGGATATTAAACTGATATAATCAATCTATTGACACTTTAGGAAACACACTCTGAAGCTTAAAGATGCAAGATGCCAATCGATTACGATCAATATGTGATGCTTCTAATTGATTCTCATGTTTAAACCTGTTTTAAAAGTATCTGCATGTTCTGAGAATGACCCAAACAACAACCCGACCACCGCAGAGTTTGACGTGTTACGGGCCAGAACTCACTCCTCCGGGGCTCCTCCAGTTATTCCAGTAGACGCTGGCAGGATCACCACTCCTGTTGCCGTCAGCGTTTAATGAATGACGTCCATAGTAATTGAAAAATGAAAGCGAATCTGCTGGAGCCAGGATCTCTTTGCTAGATTACAGTTTAAGGAGGCTCCAAACTACCAGTTTGTGGCCGGACACCAAAGTTTGGACCAGTCAAGATGCTGCAACGCTGATCAGCCATGACATCATGATCTCTACTGAGGAGATCCTCCTTGTGTTCCCAAAAGCAACCAGAGCAGTCAGGGTCTGGACGGAGAACATCTGAGGGTGACATGGAGTAGATGCTTCTGGGATGTCGGCAATCCATCTTTTGTACCCAAATATTTTGTTGATAACCTCAAGATAGAATGTAAAGTGCTGATAAGAAGTACCCCCCCCCCGGATGTTACTCTCAGTTGGACTGAGATCTGGGCTTTAACTGCAGAACAGTCACCTTGTTCAGTGTAGCTTTTGCTGTATTATTGAGCTCGTCATCTCGCTGGAAAATAAGCCCACGTGGCTTTGGGCAAGTTCCAGACAGGATTTGATGTAAGCTTTTTTCAACAGGGGCTTTCTCTTTGCGTCTCTCCCGTACAGCTTCGACTGGTGAAGAAGGGGTAACAGCTGTTGGACGTACAGTCTCCCCCATCTGGACCACTGAAGCTCTTCTCTCTTTCAGAGAGCTCGTAGGTGTCTCGTGGCCTCCCTCACCAGTCTTCTTCAGCTCCAGGCAGATTTAGACTAGTTCCAGACTCCTATTTCTTAATGATGGATTTAAGTGATGGAAATCTCCATGGAGCATCTCCTGTCTCCTAGTTTTCAACTATCTTTTGTCTGAGCTGTTTGGACTTTTCTTTTGTCTTCATGTTGCAACTGTAGCAGGAATCCTGATGAACCAGATGAACAGTTTTTATGCTCCAATCACCTGACGTTCATCAGCTCAGGTGATCTCCACTAACTGTGACACCGCTGACATGAACTCGCTGGGATGAATACTTATCCAGTCATTTATTTGATCTTTAATCATTTTAATTCATTGACTGTATTTTGTAAAAAATATGTTTTAACTTTCACATCAAAAAAAGCCAAATTATATTAAGCATGATTTCATTTATAAAAGTAATAAAAGGTTGAAACATCTAAGGGGGGTGAATACTTTTTAAAGGCGGTTTATATGAAGACAGACCCGGTCCTGTCGTGGGTTCAACCAAACAACATGATAACTGGCTGGCTGTGTTTTAGTTTCTGTAAACTTTAACACCAGCATCAGTGTTGGGTTTCAGTCCGTTTCCTCAGGTCACCTCAGATCAGCAGCTTCCCTCCTGAAGGACAGTCACCCCGCATCCTCAGCTCCAAACCCCCCCAACACATAAACTCCTGATAAACTATGTTCACTGAAGGTGTAAAAGGAGGCTCTGCCTTTTTACACTTGTTAGGTGTTTTACAAAATGATGGCAAAAGTCCTCTGGTCCTCAGCAGGTCTTGAAGGTAAATGCAACACATGACATATGACTCTGTTATTATTTATGCAGCTTTCAGTCAAGCTTTAGCTGTCGGACGGACGGCCTCACGTTTATCTCTGCAACACTCTGGTACAGAGAGAAGTTCAGGGTTGACTCCATGATACTGCAGGATGCTCAGGATCCATCATCTTTGCCCGTTTATTCCTCTTTAGGGTCGCTGGGATCTGCTGGAGTCTATCCCAGGTACACCTGGACAGGTCTCCAGTCCATCGCAGCACTCTGGTCCAGTGGCTGTAAAGTCATCACCTCTCCTTCCTCGACAGTTGGCATGAGGTGCTTGTGTTGATATTGTGTCTTTAGTGTTCACCAAAGGTGGTGCTGTGACCAAACATCTCCGCTGTGATCTTATCTATCTAAAGGACGTCGTCACGTGGTTTGTCTTTGCAAACATCAGCCACGTTCTTATGAAAGAAGGAAGTCTTTCTTCTGGAAACGTTTTGAAACAAGTCATGCTTGTTCAGTCTTCTCTTAATTACATCAAACATGCTAAATGAAGCCTGTAGAGTCTAAGATGTAGCTCTTATTTTTGTTTGTCTGAACGTTGTGGTCCAACCTTGGGGTGAACTGGATCGGTTGTCCACTCCTGGGGAGACTGACAGCTGTCTTGAGTGTTTTCCACTTGTGAATCATCTTACTGGAGAATGATGGATTAATGGTTTGGATGTGTGCTCCCCCTAATATCATTACTGATGTCTTTCCTCCTTGGCAGTGTGTTAACACACACCTGAATGCTCTAAACCAGCAAATGTTTCTGTTTTTTCTGTTGTGGCCTGATACATGACAGACGTTAGAACCTGAACCATCCTGGTTCGGCTCTGAAACCAATCTTAGATTTGCTGTCTGGTCTCCAGTTTTGTCAGAAGTCCGTCCAGCTGATGTGTGATGTGACGTGGAGGATCAGCTGATCCGTCTGTGGATCATCTGTTTGCTGAGGGTGGGTTAGTTAACTCCGCCGTTCTCATACATCCTGGTTACCGGAGCACCAGTCCACCAACGCTCGGTAAACACACTTCTGGTTTACTTTGAGGGTACGGATGGCATTTGATGGACATCACTGTTGTTCATCAGGATTAAAAGAATTAATAGCATATTATCAAAATAAGTGGTTGCAGCTTTTGAGATGAATGACAGCAGAATATGATTCTTCTACCATCAGTGTTCTGGATGTTAAAAATAAATGAATAAAGGAAGTCAACGTTAAAAGAGATGGAAAAGAATGACATTATTAGGGTGAATGTTTTAAACCTGTGGACTACGGAGGTAGCAAAGACAAACTGGATGAGTGCCGGGTCACGCACGGGTCACATGCTCCATCTGCTCAGTCATCCTGAACAAACAGTCGACCTGGCAGCCGTCCAGCTCTCACCTGACGGCGCACGCAGGTGTGATGCAGAGGTGCACGTCCAGTTGCAGAGCAACTTCGTCCTCGGACCAACGATGGACTCCAAACCAAGGTAGGACGCCTGCTCCTGTCAGCGCTGGCTGCTGTCATGTTTGCCTCCATTATTATCATTATTATTATTATTATTATTGTTATTATTATTAGCTCAGTTCTAAGTTAGACTAAACATGTGATGTCTGTTGTTGATCCATTAAATATAGTTCACTTGATATTTTGAATCCTGGAGACAGCAAAAAAAAAAAAAAAGAAAATCTATGATCCTTTTGTTTGTTTGGAGTTTTGATTATTTGCATTTAGTATGAACGCACACATACGTGTATATATATATATATGTACGTACGTATGTATATGCATATATGTATGTGTATATACAGCTAAAAAAAAATAAAGGGAACACAAAAAAAAGACATTTCAGATCTGACTGAATGAAATATTCTTATTAAACACTTTGTTCTTTACATAGCTCAATGCACTGACAACAAAATCACACAAAAAGTATCAATGGAATTGAAATTTAGTAACCCAAGAGGTCTGGAAGTAAAGTGGAATATGGTGTGTGTATATATGTATACAGTGGTACCTCTACTTATGAACGTCTCTACATACGAAATTTTCAGGTTACGTAACATCTCAACAGGAAAATGTTGCGTCTTAATACGAAGGAAATGTCAGGATACAAAAGGCTAAAAACACAGTAGCACTGCTACTGGCAGCTCCCAGAGTTTACCGAACGTAAACATACTTGTAGCTGCTCTGTCATTAGCTATCGGCTAGCATCTTCCTGGCTATCTCCTAGCATCTTCCTGGCATCCCTTTGACATTTTAGGAAAATTCCATGAAGTTTCAGGATTTGTTGAAAAGAATCACCCAGAAAAAGTGTTCACTAGTCGGGCTATCGCTCACTATGATGATGTTAGCCTTGCACATTTTTGAAGGATTGTTAAAAGCTGACAAAAGCAAACGTCCTTGGATCGGTTCTTTATGAAACTTCAGGCAAAAACCACTGCTGAGAGAGAAAAGGTGACGACGATAGCAGTTAAAGGTAAATGAACATAGATTTTATTCTTTGTTTTTTATTATGTACAACTCTCATTTTATGTTTATTGTGCAGTAATCTAATGGTAACATGTATTTGTTACATGTTTTGATCCATTTTTATGATGTATAAAAAAATGTATGTCCAAATTTTGGGGGCTTGCAATGGATAAGGACAGTGGTGCGCAAACTGTGGTACGTGTACCACCAGTGGTACGTGAGTGCTCTCTGGTGGTACGCGGGGGAAACGGCGTGACTTTCCACATTTTTTCCACATTTTCACTTTTTTTCTTTTTAAATCGGAAACATACAATGGATAATAAAAACAACGTTTCAAACGAAATTCAGTTAACAACAAATAACCACAATAAGGAACATCTCTGTGTGTTTTAAAGCTAATTGAGAGGGCATATATGGCTATATTTTAAAACTGGTCATCATGGTGGTACTCAGAAAGCTGCAGACTCTACTATGTTTTGAACATCCTAATATTCCTTTATCTTCACTTTCTGTAAAGTAAACGGTAAATGGTGACAAACGTTCCTCGTGTTTTGAGTTCCCAATGCACCTGTGTGTTTGGGAATCAAAGGATTTGAGCTGTGCTCACTTTTTTCTCATCACACCGCTCAGCATCTGGGCTGCAGAGGCTCCTTCACAGTAACATGTCCAGAAACATGTCCAGCTCCACTCCTGCTCCACTCCAGCTCCACTCCTGTTCCACTCCTGCTCCACTCCTGCTCCACTCCTGCTCCACTCCTGCCAGCCTGCCTGAAGTCGGTGTCTGATATTCATGCAGAGGGGCTCTGGAGTTCAGGACATGCTCCTGCAGCCCTGCCTCAAGAAATGGGACCTGAACTAGCACCTTATCAGCGCCACAAACCTGTTCCTGCTATCTGTTTCTCCAGCCTCTCCTCTCCAGTTTGTCTGAGTCTGGGGTCTTCTGGTCAGGTTAGTAGGTCCTTGGAGACCTCAGGCAGCTGCTCCCACGTGTAAACAACTTCATGGTGTCATGGCTGCTCATCACTCATCATTGTACGTGAGAATGTAGCTGAGAAGTGATCAGCTCTCAGATGGAGAGCAACAGAAACCGTGAACTAACATCACTGCGGTGAGGTGCTGAAACCACAGCTGGATAAACAGGGGACAGGTGTTTTCTTAGGAACGCCACCAGAGCAGAGGGCAGGTCTGTTTAAGACGAACAATGGATCCAATCAGGTATTTGTTGCCTGACTAGAAAGGAGCAGAATTAGTTTCCTGATATTTCTGCAGCACAGATCCTGAGAGCAGGTGGAGGTAGTTGTTAGTTGTGAGCTGAAAGACTTTCCTGGACTTCTGTGCTCCTGAACAGGATGGATCCTCTGGGGAGAAGTGCATCCCAGCAGCGGTGAGATATTTGATATTAGAGGGCCTCAGTTTCTGAACATTCATTTCCATTTAAGAATCTGTTATTTTTAACAATCTCTGCTGGGTTATCTCAACTTTTCTTCATATGTTCTGTATAAAAATGACACCTGATCAGGTCTTTGGATCCATCTCCAGTCACTGTTGGTAGACAGCATGTCTTCAAGGAGTGAGTGGTGGGTCATACATCTAGTTGTCTCCTTGTGCCTCCACGACACTTGAAACGGTGTTACCATCATGAACTGTGAACTTTTTGGTTGACTTTGCAGAGACATCAGTATTTTTCCGTGATGTTCTGTGTGGTCTGCAGCGTGTAAGCAGTGTCCTTTTCTGCTGTACATCATCCTTGTTTAATCTAAAACACATCTGTGAGACGGAGCTCCTGCTTTCCCTTGGGGACTAATGTGTCATAGGAGCCCCGAGAAGACCATTTGAATTGGGGGGCATTGAGGAGGGATGTCCCGCCCAAGAGCCGAAATGGTTTTACAACTGAAAACTTTCCCAAGAACAGTCATGGTGATCTTATTTACAGTCTGATTTCTTGGTTGTGGATTGTGAGTTTTGCTTTTCTGACTGCCATCTTTGGTTCTCAGATATAAAAACGGTACATACCTCAGCATGGACGCCGCATATAAGAGCATGAATGATCAGTTATGACCATTAACAACTCTATAGCATGCACCAGCTATGATTCATCATCAAACATGCTCCAGTCAGACACGTCTCCCCTCCAGTCTGATGGGGCTGCTGCTATCTCTCCAACAGGTGGGCGCTGCAGCAACGGCAGCCGTTGCAATTCACAACCTCAGTTTAACTTTTCAGCCCTAATAAAACATTAACTTTAGAAAGAGGACCATTCCTGCATAGCTGTGCAGATGCCGTGGTTTTTGTTTCATCTTCGTGCTACCTAAGAGCCTTTCTGCTGTGACGCTGAACCTTTAACTTTATAACTGCTGTTTCGTCAGTAGAAAGAAGGGTTTGTTTTTTTTAATATTGACGCTTGTAGAGTTTGAGAAGTAGTTGTTGGTTTTATACGAGATTACTGCAGTCTGAGCTTGGAGCAGACCTGTCCAGGCCTGGGAAGACCAGGTCCTTTATCTGAAGTCCTGAGAAGGTTCAGACAGCTGCTGGAGAACTGTAAAGGGATGTTGCATGAACGGTCTGTGAATAAACCCGCTGACAAACTCCCTCCTCTGTGAGCAGAAAGGAGAAGAAGAAGATATTTGGCCTGAAAGTGAAGAAGAAGAAGAAGAAAGACAGCGCCGAGCTGGTCCTGGCAAACAAGGGAGCTGTGGGTAAGGCCTGAAAAACACACACTCGTGTCCCTGGTTGTTTACCGAAGAGGAATCAGTCCTGTCATGTCTCTGCAGACGAACCCAGGTCAAACAGTCACATGTCAAACATGTCTGACTGATTAAACTTCTCCAAGACAACATGGAGCTTTTTGTCATTTACATTTAACTGATGATCTTATAAAAAAAAAAAAATACAGTGAAATGATTTGATTTTATGTTTACGTGATTTAAAATTATGATTCTGTTTCATAAGACATGAAACTCGAGCTCATCATCCTCTGAAGGATGTCAGCCTTCATCGTCTTCTCGGCTACGTGACGATTAAACGTGTGCGTCTGCGCCGGTTGTGGTTTGTGCGTGCAGACAGTGAGGTGGAGGTGGTTTCTGAAGGGCCTCTGCTGCAGGAGGGAGAACACGGTGACGACCTGCCTGAAGTCAGGACCAGAGTCACACGGAGCAACAAGAGGTAGGGATGTTACTGACACGCTGCATCTCATTTCAGAAATGCCTCCCGAAGAATCGTGTGTGCCGTTGAGGTCTGGCATGTCTCGGTTATGATCCTGAAGACAAGAGTCTTCATCTTCCTGAGGGTTTAATTACATCTCTGACAGGTTTTGATCAGGATACAACAGCTCCCTCGTCGGCCGTGTCTTCACAGCTCTGTTCATGGCAGCTGGTTTCAGGGGCAGAGTCCTGCAGCTCTGAGAAGCTTTATGAGAGAATATCCAGAAGCTACCGGTCAGAGCTCACAGCAGCAGACTGATGGAGGAATACTCCTCAGACGCTTCCTTTACCTGCCGGTTGACCTCAGCTGGCACTAATTCTTCTTTTAGACACAGTCTTGTGCTTGCGATGTGCTGGAGAGAGAAACATGACACTACTGGATGCTCAGGAAGATCTGTCCACGCAGCAAAATTAAATCTCATTTCCAGTTTACATTGAAGTGGACATCACTTGATGTCAGCAGAGTCCATTGATTTTTAAGATTTTTATGGTGAAGGGGAAGGTCCAAAGCTGGAACTCTGAGTATCGATGCTTGTTTTGAGTGTAAATTACTAAATTTTAGATTCCCTGGTTAGTTGAGGCATAAAACATGGACTCAATAAGTTAATTACCGTATTGGCCCGAATATAGGACGATATTTTATTCTAGAAATCATATTCTCAAAAACAGGGGTCGTCTTATAATCGAGGTCTGGACTTTTCAGTTGTAGTTACACACCTGCGCCACTAGATGGAGCCGTACTGAAGTAATCAGTAAGAATGGAGCATCACAGTGGACAAAAGGAGCAGATCTGATGTTTATTAACATAATAAACAGCAGTTTGTTAAATACTACTATACCTTGATCTTAATAACATGGAAACCTGACACATACATGTACTTTAAATATGGTACCATACTTCCTAAAAAGATGAAATCATTAAAATGTTTAACAGTACAGCAGAATGTTATCTCTGTGTGAGTTTTTCTACAATAATTGTACAATTAGAAGTTGTTTGATGAATAAACTTTTGTCTTCCACATGTTTTTATTTTCCCAAAATTATATCTGAAAAATAGGGGCCATCTTATAATGAGAGTTGTCCTATATTCGGGCCAATACGGTATATTTAAAACAAGACAATTATACACACTTATGTAATTAAGACAATTATATTCAAAATAATAATCAAGATATTATATTCAACGATAATCAACTAATCTTATATTTCCAGAGCTACAATTCAAATCTTGACAAGAAAAAGAACAACTTTAAGTGTTAATGTAATGTTAATATAAGTGTATGAGTCTAGTTAGGACCTCAGGTCTTGAAAGATCCTCAGGCAGCGCTGCTTTAAAAACAGCTGCGATCTGAAATCACACCAACCACCAACACGGGCTTCAGAAGAACCACTTGATACGAGCTGAAGCACAGTGGAAAACTGTCCTGCAGTCAGACAAACTGGAAGTTGAGAGAGTTTTTGGGAACCCTGGATGTCCCGTTCATCTGGCTTGTTATTGGCGCCCAGTTCAAAAACCTGCGTCTCTGGTTGTAGGTTACACGGCGTACACATCTGGAAAGGAAACATCAGCGCTGAAAGGTGTGTAGACGTTTTAGAGCAACTTACGCTCCCATTCAGACAGAAAGTTTATTCAGGGAAAGTCTTGCATCCTTCAGCAAGACAAATCCTCTATGAAGCAAGAATTTGGTTCACCTGCCTTGACTCACATATGAGCTTTAGCTCCTCCCATTCCTAATCAATATGACGTGGCTCCATCTTTGCAGCTAGAACAGCTTCAACTCTTCTGGGAAGGTTGTCCACAAGGTTTAGGAGTGTGTTTATGGGGATTTGTGTCCATTCTTCCAGAAGAACATTTGTGAGGTCAAACACTGATGTTGGACCAGAAGGTCTGGTTCTCAGTCTCTGCTCTAATTCATCCCAAAGGTCTTCTATCAGGTTGAGGTCAGGACTCTGTGCAGGCCAGTTAAGTTCATCCACCAGACTCTTCCATCCATGTCTTCATGGACCTTGCTTTGTGCACTGGAGCACAGTCATGTTGGAAGAGGAAGGGACCAGCTCCAAAATGTTCCCACAGAGTTGGGATCATGGAATTGTCCAGAATGTCTTGGTCTGCTGAAGCATTCAGAGTTCCTTTCACTGGAACTAAGGGGCCAAGCCCAGCTCCTGAAAAACAACCCCACACCATAACCCCCCCTCCACCAAACTTTACACTTGAATCAATGCAGTCAGACCAGTACTGTTCTACTGGAAACCACCAAACCCAGACTCTTCCATCAGATCACCAGATGTAGAAGTGTGATTCTTCACTCCAGAGAACGTTCCTCCACTGCTCTAGAGTCCAGTGGTGGCTGCTTTACTCCACTGCATCTGACTCTTTCCATTGTTCTTGCTGATGTCTGGCTTGGATGCAGCTGCGTCACCATGGAAACCCATTCATGAAGCTCTCTGCTCTGTTGTTGAGCTAATCTGAAGGACACATGAAGTTTGGAGGTCTGTAGTGATTGACTCTGCAGAAAGTTGGTGACCTCTTCTCACTATGTTCTTCAACATCCACTGACCCCGCCCCCTCAGTTTACATGTCCTACCACTTCATGGCTGAGTTGCTGTTGTTCCCAAACACTTCCATTTCCTGATAATCCAGCTGACAGTTGACTGTGGAATATTTAGGAGGAAATTACATGACTGGATTTGTTTCACAGGTATCATCCTACCACAGTTCCACCTGGAATTCACTGAGCTCCTGAGAGAGACCCATTCTTTCACAGATGTTTCTAGAAACAGTCTGCATGTCTAGGTGGTTCATTTTATACACCTGTGCCATGGAAGTGACTGGAACACCTGATTCTGATCATTTGGAGGGATGAACAAGTACTTTTGGGTATATAGTGTATATGCGCATGTAGACGTACGGGCCAGAGGTCCATAGCGGAGAGGAAGAACTACCTTTTAACAGGAAGACACCTGCAGCTGAACAGATTTCAGTAAAGTTTTCTTCTCAAACATCACAGGTCTGTCTTTACACAATGGAGTTAGATATATATCTAGATATGTAATAATCTTAAAATGACCTCTTGTGTAAAACTCCCACAGGGCCAAACTGAACACTCACATCCAGGACGGCGAGGGGAAACCACAGAGCTTCCAGGTGCACAACACACAGCTAAGCTACCGAACGGCAGATGTTTCTTTCAGAGGTAACCGGGTCACTCATTCTCCATCTGTCGCGTAGATCGCCGTCAACATCACAGAAGCCAGGCAGCTTGTGGGGGAAAACATAGACCCCAGCGTGGTGGTTGAGATCGGCGATGAGAAGAAACAGACGTCAGTCAAAGAGGGAACCAATGCTCCCTTTTACAATGAGGTAACTCACCTGAGAGCATCTGCTGAAGGTCAACTGTCTCTGTGGTACTTTACTGTTCATCAGCTTCCATCTGGTCTCCTTCCATCAGTATTTCGTGTTTGACTTCTTCGCCCATAGAGAGGTCTTCTTTGACAAAGTCATCAAGCTGACGGTGGGTAGAAACCGTTCGGTGTCGTCTGTAACTTCACTTCAGTCGGACCTCATGTGGATCTTTTTCTCCGCAGGTGGTTCACTCGAAGATGCTGAGGAGTTTCTCCGTTGGATCCTTTAAGCTGGACGTGTGGACGGTTTACAGGCAACCAGGTTCTTCTCTTTGTTATGTATCCATCAACGTGTCTAGAGATGAGCACAGTACAGTGATTTCAAGTGTTGTAGCATCATGGCGGCGGGAAGATACAGCTGCAAAAATGTTTGTGTGGTGTTAAAACAGCCGGTCCTGCACTGGTTGACCATCCTACTAGAGCAGCGGTTCCCAAACTTTTTTAGCCGCGCACCCCCTTCTATGTCTCAACCGGGTTGACGCACCCCCGATCCCCCCCTTAAAAAAAAACGCAACAAGCTTTATTATAGCCATATTAAAGTTGCCATGTTTATTCATGCTAAAATGACCAGAACACACATATAACATAATAATCACAATCACAACAATGCGCTCTCGCATTTAAATTAACCTGAAACACTGTAACACAGTTCCAATATAATGAAACAAAGTTATGCGCAGGCTTCCACTTTTAAGAGCAAAGAGGATGGATGACATGCTCAGACTCAGTGGCAGAAAGCAGATAAGTTGAGGAAAATGTTAGAATACTTTGAACATTGAACAAAAATTGCAGCAAGTTTAAATGACCGTGGAACTAACACAACCCGTCATCATAACACAGCATTGAGCATATTTGCGAGAATGAATAAAGTAGAGGCCACAAACTAGGTGCAAATGCAGTGGTAGAAGAATATAACTTCTTCTTCTCTTCACTTAAGATGACGTGCATTTTGAATAGCCTGCATTATTATATTAAAATTACAGTTTTTGATTTAAAATTTTACAAAGAATTTACACATTTTTGTTTAAAACAAAAAATTTATTAAAAAAAAAAAAAACATTCAGTTACAAAGGAAATGTTTATTTACACATCTTTATGTGTGAAAAAAAAAAAAATTATCAGACCGCCATTACATTTTTCATCTCGCGCACCCCCTAGAGGCAGCTTGCGCACCCCTGGGGGTGCTCGCACCCCACTTTGGGAATCCCTGTACTAGAGGAAACTGATTACAACGTCTCTGTCCTCAGGTCACCAGTTCATCAATAAGTGGGCGATGTTGACCAACCCTGCTGACATTGGCACTGGAGTCAAAGGTTACGTGAAGTGTGACATCAGCGTCTCAGCGAAGGGAGACGCCATGCAGCCGGGTCAAAAAGCGAGTGATGCAGAAGAGCAGATAGACAAGTGAGATGCCCACCTGCCTCTGAGATGATGTTCAAGGACTTACTGCGACGCTTGAATGGTCTCCTTTTCAATGGACATGCAGTCTTACACACTTTTCTCTCATAGTTAATTTTAAAAGTGCCATATTCTGCCTTTCCTGACTTTCAGAGGTTCAAACTGGACTTGAATTGTACCACACACAGTTTTCAGGTTTCATTCTAAGAGGTCATTTTAAGAGACGTGATTGATAGAGCAGTAAATGACAGTTGTGAAAACAGAAGGCATACCAGGACTTTTTGCCATCTTTTTTCCAAAGCAACTTTCTGCTCATCTAAGCAGAGTGTCCACGTGCGGCTCGGTCCTCTAAACTCGAAGCGCAGATCAACACAGCTCACGTGGGGTCAACCCTGCAGCCCGAAGACACGATTCAGTTCGAAAGGACACATCCTTGAATAATCTCTGTCAGAGGGGCACATGAAGGGCAGTAATGTGTCTTATTGGTTTGGGGTGGTCACTCTTTGATTAGGATGTTCCCCCTTCTGACTATTTCTTTATTACACCTTAGAGGTCTTCATGGGTCCAATTTCATGGACCCGAACCCGAATGGACCTGTGAAAATTTGACCCGAAACCAACCGCATGGCCCTTTAAACCCAATAAAGCTTGTGATTACATCATTTTACAACATACACATGCCCACAACAGCGGGGCTTACAAGCATTACTGCATTTTTGACACATAGTTCAAAGCATTTGATAGTAAGAGTTCAACACCACGAAGAGCGACCATGCTATTTTGAAATCAATCAAACCTGTAGTATTATGGAATAATATATTGTCTAAAATGTATTCGCTGGTTTGCAGTTGTGACGTCACGCGGGAGACGCACCACCGTTATTGTTGTAGTAGCCACCAGCATTCATTCATTCAGTTATTCGTTCATTCATTCATTCATTCTGCTTGGTACCAAGTGCCGATTTCGCCTGATCTGTTTCCATTGCTGTTAATAAATACCAACTCCGAGGACATTGATATACGAGCCTTTTTGCAAGAGTAACCCGACAACTCCTCACAGTCTGGTTTTAGTTTGGTCCAGAAATGGTTTCATAACAACAAACTGTCCGACTACGAAATATCGAAAACTTTCTGCCAGATTCTGAACTTTCTTTTCAGCCCTGCATTGATCTGATTATGAAAATAATGTGTTTGATTGGACTCTGTAGGTTTGATAATTGTTTTACCCTTCAAGATAGAGAGAAGATCTCTTAATTGGAAATGTCCATAAAAGATGATGACAATATTGTCTCAAAACACCTCTGATGCTTGTCTTTGATCCTTGAATATTGATTTCAACTTTCTTTGCAGATTTGTTTTTCAGGTGTCCGATTTATTTTCCTGGCTTCAACCTAAACCTTTGCTTTGATTGTTTCTGATGTTTGAAACATTGTTGCTGTTGTGTTCTGCTGAGGTCTTTGGAGACTGACCTTCACATGTCTTAAAAGCATTTACAGGAAATGGATAATTTTTCATGACCTTTGTAGGACTGAACCTGGTTGTTTGGGCTGTAAGATGTTTGTATCTGTGTTTCCGTGTTATCGTCAGGAACCTGCTGATTCCAGAGGGCTTTCCCTCCGAACGGCCGTGGGCTCGTTTCTGTGTAAAGGTGTACCGAGCTGAAGGCCTGCCCCGGAACAGCTCCAGCATCATGGCCAACGTCACCAAAGCCTTCATCGGAGACAACACGGCGCTCATCGACCCATACGTAGTGGTCAGCTTCTTCCAACAAGTGGTGGGCTGAAATGACTTTAGATGGAACATTTACTGATCTGACACGTCATCAACACCTTATTGCTGCAGTGATGGTGTAGATACAGAAAATAATCAACAGCAACATGATTTTTAACTCAAAGTACTTGGAGTGGATGATAAAAGACCTACCTCTGGGTCCATTCCTGAAGAAATGTCAACTTAATAATGGCTTCAAAATCATTTCTGGGTGCAGTCACGCTGCTTCTCTCATGAACCTTCAGGTACGAACGGCGTCTAGATCATTTTAAGTTACTGAATGTCTCCGTCAGGGTCGCACATCCACTCAGAGGTCCACAGCAGATCCGGTGTGGAACGAACAGATCGTCTTCACCGAGATGTTTCCCCCTTTGTGCCAGAGACTGAAGATCCAGGTTCTTTCTCAGACATATTTCTGCACGGTCGATGGACCAAACAAAGCTGTGTTCAAATGTCCTGGCGTCTGTCCGTCTCCTCGCAGGTCTGGGATGAGGGAAGTATGAGTGACGTTGCCATAGGAACCCATTACTTTGACCTGAGACGCATCTCCAACGAACAGGATGGTGACAAAGGTGAAGCGAGAGGAAGGAGGGGATAACGGAGAGGAAGTAGAGATGCTCAGAGGGGCTACACAGGGAAGCAAGGATGGACAGGAATTGACGTTATTGTTTGTGTCTTATTGTGGTTCCTGTTTTCCTCGTGTCTCTTTCCATCTTCAGGGTTCCTACCAACATTTGGTCCTGCTTGGATCAACCTGTACGGCTCGGCCCGAAACTTCTCTTTGGGTGATGACACAGCAGAGCTCAACGAGGGTATCGGAGAGGGTGTATCCTACAGGTGATGAAAATGGCAAATGTCAGCAGCCTGATCAATGAGCGAACCCTCCAACACTCGGTTTTGTGCTTTCAGAGGTTGCATCTACTTGGAGTTAGCGGTGGAGATCCTTTCAGGGGGTGCAGGCTCAGAGTCCAAACTCAGCAAAATGATCAGACCTGCGAAAGACGCTAAAGCAGGAAAGCCCGGAGGGAAGGATGGGAAGACGGCTGCAGGAGGAGGAGCAGGAGGAGGAGCAGCCGATGATGATAAAGGCAAAGCTGCAGCAGCTGAGGTCCTGCCTGTGGAGTCTCCTCCAGAGGTAAGAGGTTTCCTTTGAGGCACAGAAAGACGGAGACGGCTGAGACGCTGTCAAGTTATGATCTGATTCCTGAAGCTACTTTAGAGTATTTATGATCTTTTCCCACCTGAAATAAAAGATGTTGGTCCTTACTGGAAACCAGGAAGCATCGGGAACTGACTTTGGGACCATGAACCATGACAGTCGTGATCTGTGGATGTGGCTTATTTAAATTATCATACTGAGGTCTGCGCTCTCAGAGTGCTTTTCTAGTGTTTAAAGTTTCTATGACCTCATCACTTCTTGTATTATTACCTTCACCAAGGAGGTTATGTTTTTGCGGGAGTTTATCTGTCTGTCTGTCTGTGTACAAAAAGTTATGAATGGATTTTGATTAAATTTTCAGGAGTTGTCAGAAATGTGAAAAGGAAGAACTGATTTCATTTTGGGTGTGATCGGGAAGAAATCCTGGATTCTGGATCACTTTCAAATTTTCAATAACATTACGGTCAATGGGGCCGAAAATTATGTTTCTCAATATCTCCGTTAATTATTGCCCAAAACTCATGAAATTTGACTCAGGGATTGACAATGGGAACCTCTATCAAATTTCATTTTTAAATGTTTTAAATTGATAAAATAATTTTTTTGTCATTTGTTTTTCTAAACAAATTACTTACGTCATAAAATATACAATGTTGGTTTTTCGCAATGTGAATACATGGTAATTATAAGGCACTGAGGTTATTTAATTTCATTGTATTGACAAATATTGCATGACATATATGTAGGATTATCATTTATTTTTGTGTGCATCACAAAATTAAAAAAGATATAGTACTTTTTTAGTGGTCCCATATTGTCAGTGCTATATGTACGACTAATATTTATGGTGTAAATCGCTATACGGAGGAATTGTTGTGCTTGGTGGAGGTCTGACCTCTCCGAGTGCTTTTCTAGTGTTATTACAGTAATTTAACTGTGACGTAGTAATAACTGTTACTTTGATCAACTGTCCTCCATATTTCTGTGAAAGAAACTAAGAGTGTTAAGACTGATGAACATCTAAAGAAAAAAATCAGAGCTTTTTAAACCCTAACTCGTCTGTATATCTACAGCTGTATATTGTAAACTATAACGCAGTGGTTCTCAAACTTTTAATACTGTGAAACACCTAAGAAACTTTTCAGCTCTCTGAGTACCACCATGATGACCAATTTTAAAATATACAGTAATCCCTCACACTTCGCGGTTAATGGGGGCTGTAACCCCTCCGGGAATGGTGAAAACCGAGATGTGGATGTACATGTACATGTATATGTACATGTACATGTACATACAGTATACATGTACACGCGTACGCAAAATCTACGAAGGTACACTTATTTTGACGATCTCTCCTCTATGCGTAGCTGACGAGAGCAAGAGATGGGAGATGTGGAGATGTGTGTCAGCCAATCAGCGTCCAGACAACCGACGACACAGTAATGGCCATCATAGCAGCCAATCACAGGCCTCGATTTTCATTCATGGGGCCTCCCATATCGGCTCTTGTTGCTTCCTGAGACTCGTTCTTGATGTGATGTGTTTCACTTCAGCCTCGCATGCTTCGTTTGAATTTTTATCAATTTTTTTGGAATATTTTTTTTTTTTAAATGAAAATTTTTTAAACCTCCTGACCAACCTGAAGTGTGAGGGATTACTGTACCCATATATGCATTCTCAATTAGCTTTAAACACACAGGAGTGATTTTTATTCCTTATTGTGGTTATTTATTACCTGAATTGTTACTTTACTGAATCAGACATTTACAACTCTGTCCATTCTCACATACTCATACTCTCACACAGAGAAAAACAAACACACTCAAAAGTTGTTATACATCTGCACATTTTGTTTAAAACGTTGTATTTAGAATCCATTGTATGTTTCCAAGTTTTTTTTTAAGTTAAAAAGGGGACAAAATGTGGACAGTCATGATGTTCTCCGAGTACCACCAGAGAGCGCTCACGTACCACTAGTGGTATGCGTACCACAGTTTGCGCACCACTGCTATACGCATTACGACAGTGTGTTATTTATAGTATATAAACATATTTAACTACTTTTTTCTTCAAAAATGAGATATTGTGCTGGAAGATGTTTAGATCTTTTCATTCATCATGAAACCAGGAGTTTAAATTAATTTAAAATTAAATCTATGATTTCACTGGTCAAAGATGAGCTTCATCCAGAACCGTTCTGGTTTGGAGCAGAGTCAACTACCACAGGAAGGTTTAGTTTTGTTTAGACTTGCATGAAAATAAACGCAGCGATTGACCCGTGGACCAGTGGGGTCTGCAGTTCACCACTGAGGCGCCTCGTTTAAAAGACAATAATTTGTCGTACGGCTGTGAACTGTTGTGGTTTCTGTGTCCAGCTGACCTCAGACAACAATGAAAGCTTTCTGCTGTTCGGTGCGTTGTTTGAAGCCACCATGATCGACAGAAAGATCGGAGACAGGCCCATCAGCTTTGAGTTCTCCTTGGGTGAGTTCGTGCTTCATTTTTTCTGCTCTTTAACAGAATCAGCTCACTCATACAGCCATTAAATACATCAGCTGTGAGGCAGACCCCAGTGTTCAGCCAGTTACCATCAAGGCCAAACTTAGAATCACAATGCAAAAGATGACATTTTATTTTAGTGGCACCGTTCTCTTCAGTCTTGTCTCTCAACCCCCCATTCCCGTTATCATTTACGGCCATTCACCTTCTCTGCTTAACTCAACGGCTGCCACTGATGTCTACAGACATCACTGGCAGTTCCTCTTGATCCATAAAGACACTTCCTCTACTTCCAGGTAACTACGGTAATGTCTTGGAGTCGGCCCCCCAGTCCAGCCTCCCCAGTCCTGCCGTCTCTCGTAGGAGAAGAGTTCTGGATGTCCCAGACAGCACTTACCGACTCAGCTCCTCCCCTCGCAGCCCCTCCCCCACCAGCCCTACCTCACCCCTCCTACCTAGAGAGCTGGTGGATCCCTCCCTGAGCTCGAAATCCACCACGCCCCCAGAGAGGCCAATTATCGTTGAAGGAAACAGGTTGACATGCTTTGTTTTTCATTTTCTGTGCATCATCCACACTGCTGGACGCTGCAAAGTGAACGCGATTTATTTTTCAAACTGTACTGACGGTGGAGTATTCAGCTAGATAGTTCAACAACATCCTGGAGAGCAAAATAATGTCTGAGAAATGGAGATAAAGTTTACTGCTGCCAGAAGAAGGGTGATGTCCAGAACTGTAGCAACTACAGAGGCATAAAGCCTGTAAACCAAACAATGGAGGTCTGGGAAAGAGCAGTGGAATTATGGTATTTCATGAAAGTCTGGATTAAATATGTTATAGTGGTATAGGACAAGTAATGAGAGCAGCGTGACAGCAGTGAGCTGTGCAGTAGGAGTAACAGAGGAGTTTCTGGTGGAAGTGGGGATGCATCAAGGATCAACCCTGGGCCCCTTCTTGTTTTCACTGGTGATGGATAGGTTGACAGATGAAGTCAGACAGGAGTCCACATGTAGCCAGAACTGCAATCCACATGACTCTTTCTTGTTTTGTTATGTCTCCTAATTAAAATGTGTGCATCTGTATGTGTGTGTGGTTACGTTTAGGCACTACATGCACTTGCCCCTGGAGAAGCAGAAGCCGTGCGTTAACGTGTTCAGTTACTGGGAGGACAGAACCTACCGCCTGTACAACTCAAATATGCTGGAGAATATAGCCATTCAGTTTGTACGTGCAAGCACACACAAGTCACATCTCACACATGCACGGTCTTGTTTGAATTTTGTCAGAAGATCACAAAGTCACTCAAAATTCTACAAATGGCACATTCCCCATTTCTAAATTAATCTGAGACATGATATGTGTAACATTAATGGATGAATCAGTACAGCAGTGTTGTGATTTCTGCCATCTGATGACTAGTGAGGTATAACATCAAACTCTCTCACAGCCAGTTGTGCTGCTTTGATGAATGTTTTGGTCTGATCCGACTCAAGCCTTGAAGGTGGAAAACTTCTCTAGATGTTGCAGCTGTAGAACTCACGGTGTGATAATCCCGACACGCTCTTTGAAGGTTTTATTGCACTCACAGTAACAACAGCTGTCGTCAGCGTGAGAAAGTTTTCTTTCTTCGTCTAACTTCACCTGAGGACGCTGTCTTCACCGTCATCTCTGCTTCCATGTCACAAAGACGGGAGAAAACGGAGCTTGAATGTAAATAAGACAAACCTGCTTATTTGGCTATGACTCTTCCTGTTGCAGGACTTAAACATCTTATGGAAGCCATGGAGAGATGTTTAGATGGAGCAGTGACTTATACATTTATTTTATAACAAGATTTGTTGGATACCACTGAAAAGTAGATCAAATGTCAGATGAAGACCTGCCACTACCTTGTCTGCCTTTTGATGGGATGACTTCATGATCACTTCGTCTCAGTTGTTAAAATACATCCATTCCTGGATTTCAGCCCTGCTGCACATCCCAAAAGAGTCTGGATACTAAAACTTCAACCACTCTGTAATGTCTCCACTTCTTCTCACAACACTTCAGAGGTGTTCTGGCATTCAGGACACCAAGTCATGAAGAGTCACTAATGTTATTTTTGTCCCATTCTTCTTGAAAACACGTCTTAAGGTGCACAACAGTGTAGTATAGTCCATGTCAGCAGATGGCGCCTGATCTGGAATACTGATTCACCAGACCACTGTCCAGGTTTCCACCGTGATGGTCCCAGATACGTCTGAGTTTAGAGACAAAGAGACTGGATTCCTATTTGCCACAGTAAAGTTTTGAGTGGCATTTGTGACTGCAGTTCTGTTTTCCACAGTAATTCCTTGCCCACATGGTTATAGCAGTTATTTATGGCAGTTGCTGCTGCAGCGCCCTCTAAGGGATCCAGCCTCACAGATGTACAGTTTAAGCTCGTCCCGTTTAGCCTTCTTCTCCTTTATGCTCTACAGGTCCTGCAGATTCACAACTTTCAATGAGGAACTGGTTTATTGAAGTTTTCAGCCGCTGACAGAACAGAAATCCACTGCCCACCTTTAATAGACAAATTACTGATTATTATCACCTGTTTGAAAGAACATTAACATTTTTTTTAGTATTTTTTTTTCTTTAAAGGAGCCGTATGTAAGAGATCTAATAAAACGAATCATAAAATGACCCCGATATGTCAACAGACATTTAAAAATCATGTTCATTTCAAATACTTATGTCACTGACAACAGCCCTCAAGCCAGGATATTCCCGTTTAAAAAGAGGAGTTGCAGCCCTCAACTGATGTTGATGTTGTCATTTTTTGTTTTGGCCTGAAGCGCCACCCTCCACCTATCTCCCAATCACGAAGTCAGTAGTGTTTCGGCATCCGGGTTGCCAGCTCGGCTCTAATTATCGCAGCAGCCGCTACGAACGTGTTTGATGAAAAAATGTCTAGCTTTCCAAAACCTAAAAGACCTCGTTATGAATCCGAGTTACGTCGTGACAAGGTCCGAAATAAAACAAGGATTTGTATAGGAGATGCTTTTGATAGACGGAGACGGCTGAAAGCGGAGAAGAATTTGAAGACAGACGCCAACGTTGCTGATTTTCTCCTGGACAGGTAAGATTCATAGCTAAATGTTTGGCTAACGCTAATTTACTTGGACAAGGTAACAGTGGTACCTCTACTTACGAACGCCTCTACATACGAAACTTTCAGGTTACGAAACGCCTCAACGGGAAAATATTTCCTCTAGTTACGAAAGATCAAAGAAAGAAAAGATCTTTCATAAAGCATTAAATATAATTAACAGAAAATAAACTTACTGTGTAGGACTCGTCGCTTGCCATGGCAGCCTACGTTCCTGCTGCATTCTGCAGCCGACCTGGCAACCTCTGGTCGGGGAGGAGGGGGAGGGTACACGCCGCTCAACAGTAATTTGAAAGTGACTGCAGTACCAGTTTTGGCCATAATCTTACAAACGGCTCCTTTAACTGTCCCAGCTTGTTTTGGAATGTGTCACAGGACTTAAATACAAAAATGGATAAATATTTGCAGAGTAAATGTTTGTTAAAGTTGACCGGACAAAACATTAAATATCTTGGGGTATTTCCTTTGTCTCTCCTCGTTTGTGTCCTGCAGGAGGAGGGCGTGGCTACTGCAGGTGAGCTCCACAGGAAGTCGGACCCTGCGGCCGAGCCCACGCTCAGAACTGTTCTCAGAGATTTCTGTTTGGATGCCAGGTACTCAGACCGAGCTTCTCATGGTTACTTTCTACTGTTTTACACTTTGAAACATTATCAGTTATCATTCAGTTTAAACTGGAACAGAAGTTCATTTTTTTAATAGATACAGTCATGGAAAAAATTATTAGACCACCATTTTTTCTTCACTTTCTTGTTCATTTTAATACCTGGTACCACTAAACGTCATCATGTGACTAAAACAGACAGAAAAGAAAACACTGAATGCATAAAAGCAGTGTTTTTGGCAGTACAACGCCATAGCTATTGATGTAAAAACTTAAGTGATTTAGGTTATAATCAAGAAAACCATGGAAAATGGTAAGATATCAGCTCTTAAATAAAACTCTTATGAGCAATCTTTGTGGTTATCGTTATGTTTGTCCAAACAAATGTACCTTTAGTTGTACCAGGCATTAAAATGAACAAGAAACTGAAGAAAACAAGGGTGGTCTAATAATTTTTTCCATGACTGTATCATGACCAGTGGACTATATAGAGACTACTGGGTGTTTTAGTCACAGCCGACGTGAAGAAAGAGAGAAGAAACACCTCAGTCATGGTCTCCATTGACTTCTGAAAGAGATTTTCAAGTTTTAAAATCAGCTTCGATTGATTAGAAACCTCAGCTTCTCACTGTCTGAGTTTAATTTGTATCATTTTTTATTGTTTTTTTTTTTTTGTGCAGGAGTTTCATTGCAGACGCAGAGGCCAAGCTGAAAGCTGGGCTGAAGTCCAGCTACCTGACGCAGCTGGACAAGAAGCGCCTGACCATGTGCAAGCAGGAGCTGGTAGGGCAGTCGCACATAAATGACACGAAATACACCAAGATGAATGTACAGGCCAGGACAGTGGTCAGGTCACTATGTGATGCTGGTGGAGGAAAACGTTTCCTGACTCGCTCCTCCAAAACACCCCAAAAGGGCTCAATAATATTCAGATCTGGTGACTGCAGGCCAAGGGAGATGTTCAACTTCACTTTCATGTTCATCAAACCAATCTTTCACCAGTCTTGCTGGGTGTTGGTGCATTGTCATCCTGATACACGGCACCGCCTTCAGGATACAATGTTTGAACCATTGGATGCACATGGTCCTCCAGAATGGTTCGGTAGTCTCTGGCAGTGATGCACCCATCCAGCACAAGTATTAAGTACCAAGGGAAAGCCATGATATGGCAGCCCAAACCATCACTAATCCACCCCCATGCTGCACTCTGGGCATGCAACAGTCTGGGTGGTCCGCTTCTTTGGGGCTTCTAACTCTCCCAGATGTGGGGAAAACAATAAAGGTGGACTCATCAGAGAACAATACATGTTTCACAGTCCACAGCCCAAGTTTTGGGCTCCTTGCACCATTGAAACTGACATTTGGCACTGGAACAAGTGACCAAAGGTTTGGCTACAGCAGCCCGGCCGTGTACACTGACCCTGTGGAGCTCCTGATGGACAGTTCTGGTGGAAACAGAAGAGTTGAGGTGCACATTTAATTCTGTGATTTGGGCAGCTGTAGTTTTATGTTTTTTGGATACAATCTGGGTTAGCACCTGAACATCCCAGACAGCTTCCTCTTGGGTCCACAGTTAATCCTGTTGGATGTGGTTCGTCTTTCTTGGTGGTATGCTGACGTTACCCTGGATACCGTGGTTCTTGATACATCAAAAAAGACTTGCTGTCTTGGTCACAGATGCGCCAGCAAGACGTACACCAACAATTTGTCCTCTTTTGAACTCTGATATGTCACTCATGATGTTGTGTGGATTGCAATATTTTAAGCAAAACTGTGCTCTTACCTTGATAACTGAACCTTCACACTCTGCTCTTACTGGTGCTGTGTGGAATTAATGAGGACTGGACACCAGGCTGGTCCCGTCTAGCCATGAAACCTCCCACACTAAAATGACAGGTGTTTCAGTTTCATTGTCCAACCCCTGTAAGTGCTTAGTGACGGGTGGTTGTTCTGGGACCTCCCAGCCCCACCTAAACCCTTCTGCTCACTGACCGCTTCACTCAGTCGGCCTGAACAATGTCTAGCAAGATAAGTGGTTGTTCCAGCGCTGCTGCTGGTGTTTGTGGCACCTCCACCAATGTAAAAGGAGACGTTGGCTAGAACCCGAGTCCAGAGACAAAAGTCACAGTACAGCCAGTCCAGCTGGTTTCTGTCCCTCCAACCACTGTGGTCAAACGCTGGTGCTATTTTTTTTTTTTTAATCAGCATCTTTGCCTTGTCCCTGTATTTGGAAATACAAATACTAGTCCATAACTGTATTTTATTTGTTCTGATTGACTGAACAAACTGTTATCAGTTGACTGTTATCAATCTAAAGTAAATCCACTGCAATATAAAGGAGCTTTTTTTGACAAATCCAACCTGTGATTTTACTGGTTTAGCAGAAATGTAGCAAGAGTTTCCTGTTAAGCCTTTGGCACAATGCAACATGCAAAGAGGTGTGTTTGTGTGCGGTGCAGGAGGGTATGATCGGAGAGGCCCAGTTCATGAGAGAGAGGAGAAGAAAAGCTGGTGGGATGAAGGAAACGCTGCAGGACGCAACTAAACTCGCACAAAAGCTACGTTTCCTTGTTGAAGAGGTACGAGAACTGTGTTTGTGTGTTCTCCATTTCCCTTCCACATCCTGACTTTTCCCATCTACACGTACGCCTCCTCGCACACCAAAGCCCCAGCACACGGTGCCAGACATGTTTGTGTGGTTGCTGAGCAACAACAAGCGTGTTGCATGTGCTCGGCTTGGAGCCAGAGACCTGCTGTACTCCAGCAACCAGGAGGCCCGAGGAACCCTCTGCGGCAGGATCGTGACGCTGTTTCTGAAGGTGAGCGTCCTCGCGCGCATCCACGCACACACCTCTTCCTGTGCGGAGAGCAACTCACGCGTCTGTGTGTGTGCAAGTGCAGCCTCCGGGGAAGCGGGTCACGGGCTTGTCGGTTCAAGCCAAGCTGGATGTGTACCTGTGGTTTGGAACCTGTTCAGACGCCGGACACATGCTGGACGATCTGCCTGCAGGATTCAGACCGGCCACAGGGGGCGCCGACGCCAGCAGCCCCCCTCCTTACCTGCTCAGTACTGGTGAGAGAGTCCTCGTTGATATCAAGTAGCGTTATAAGTAGGGCTAGGCAAGTTAACACGTTATTATCACGTATCACGTTATAGTGACCATATTATCACGGTTTACAATATTATCGCGGTATTCTTAATTTCTGTCCAAATGTCTAAAAAACACATACATTTAAATAATTTCACCAAATCTTGTGATTTTCTTGTCACTAAAACATCAGAAGCCAGAATCTTATCAAAATTAAACTTTCACATTAAAAGGGCAAACAGCTAGCACAGAAAGAAGGTTTTAATTTAAATGAACAAAATAAATAAAGGAGCAAAGCTTATTTGTCTGGTGCAAATTTAAATAAACACTTTAACAACCGTAGTAGGTTTAAATATGCAAACAATTATCAGGAACAAAAATTATAGTGCAAGTTCAAATTAAATAAACTTTGGACTTTAAGCTGAACCTTAAATACGTATAAATGTGTAAATAAACAAACAGTTGTTTAGGAGCCAAATATGTTGTTCTGAATTGTAGTTCACTCTGTGTGTCTGTGGGTGTCGCTGTGTTGTTACCTGAGGGTCAGGTATAAAGGTAGCTGCCTGTTATTGGTTAGGTGTTGGACCCAGAAGGGCAAAAGGTTTTTGACCGCTGTGGTGCTAACTGCCGGCGTTATGGTTGTCGGATCAGTTAATAGAATAAATTAACATTTTAACTGCATCAGAAGAACATCGTTCCGGTCATTTTTCGATGTCATTTTTCAATGTCCTGCATGCTATCACCTCTTTCCGCCATGCTAACGTTACGATGCCGATGTTACAAGCTACATATTCACGTGAGACACAGTTGCGAGTCGCTCACAGACTTGAATGAGGCTGATATTACATATCCCGGTAATCAACCGCGATAATGAGATAAGTCAAACACAAACCCTAATCTCGTAAAATTTTACCGCTCTTTACCGTAATACTGGTAACCGTTCCATCCCTCATATGAGCTGAGTTTTCATTTAGATTCGATAAAGTTACTGAACTTTAACATGAACATTTTCATTTTAAAGTTCTCCCAGACGGAGGATTCAACAGAAACAAGGTTATTTGTAACAACTGACAAGTTGAACTCCCCGTTAAAAGTTTCTGCCTTTACCTCAGAAATTACCTGTTTTAATGTTCTGATTGTGGCTCAGAATTTTGTTGGTAAAATTTTTTTTATTTTTCATTAAAAACAGGATGACATTAATGTCCTGGCAGTGGCAATAAGCTTTATTTTATTTGACATTTTTTAAGATGAGATTTACACTAAATATGTGTTACTGACAAGTGCTGATGTTAAAAGTGTTTGACCAACAAATATTATGACACTTTAGTTCATATGGCAGCAGAACATTTAAATAAAAGTGACCTTTACACTACTTTTGAAATCATTATTTGATTTTCCGTATACAATGCGATTAATTGTGATTAATCAGGGAAATCATGCGATTAATCGCGATTAAAATTTTTAATCATTGCCCAGCCCTAGTTATAAGTTAACATCCCCTGTTTTAATCCCTTGTTTTTTCCTGTGGTAAAGAATAATGAAATCCATCTGATGGTTGTGGGTCTGAGCCAAAAAAAAAAAAAAAAAACCTGTTATTGCTACAGTAGGATTCAGGAGACAGAGAAACAGCTGATCATCAGACCTTGATGAAGGTAGCCAGATGGCTATAAAAGCAGTCATTTTGGCAGTTTGCTGGTCTGGAGCACTCAGGTGTGTGTTTGCACAATGCCAAGAGGGAACGACATAAGCAGTGGTCTAAAGTTGTTGCTGCACATCAGTCTGAAAAGGGTCATCAAACTATTTTCAAACAAAGATTAACTAGCAAGTGAAAAGTTCAATACCACAGCCGATCTTCCCAGGAGTAGACAAATTAACCCCAAGGTCAGACCATGCCTTGCTCAGAGAGATAAAAAACTCAAGAGCTGCATCTCAGACCCAAAAGGCCTCAGAGAACATGTTAGATGTTAAATATTCCATCACATGTGACCATCATCCGAGCAAGATCAACAATCAGAAGACCTGGAAGCATAACTGAGGTTTGCAGAACTGCTACAAGACCTCCGAAACGATGTCATTTGATGAGACCCAGGTGGAGTTGTTTGATCTCAGTGCTCTGCTCAAGTATTTCAGAAGAAACACCACATACCCGCAGTCAAGGAAGGCAACTGTGCATGAAACTGAAAGACCTGAAGCAATGAAGATTAGAAAGAATGGACCACAATTCCTCCATCTTTTACACAAGAAAGCCACAAAAGTAAAGGGCTGGTTCTAACTTTTGCACTAGATTGTACAAGCATTTTTCTTTTTTTTTTTTTTTTTAAAGTCAGCCAAGACTGACAAGAAACGTCAAAATAAGAGACCGTGTTTGGTTGATCATGTAAATGATTTGTTGCATGAGAAAACACAGTTAGGTTAACGAGACCAGCTCCAGCTCCACCCGGACCCCCAACCGTCTCTGTGTTTGTGTTTCCAGAACAGCACCAGTTCCAGCTCAGGTGCCACATGTACCAGGCCCGAGGTCTGATCGCTGCAGACAACACGGGCCTGTCGGACCCGTTCGCCCGGGTCACATTCCTCTCACACAGCCAAACCACCAACGTAAGTGTGCGTTTATGTGGGGAACCGATCATAGATGTTAATGGTCATACATTTGCTCCTCCTTCAAGAAAGCAGTTGAGTCTACATTGTTTAAAATGGAATATCTTTATCATGTCCACATTTCTTTTATTCGCTGTTTTATCATTGTTCTCCACCAGAAGAATAGATGTTTTTGATCTACTGAGGTATCACTGGAATACAGATGTGACATTTGGCCGTCAGTCATCCCTTCATATCCGTCTGTAGACAATTACTTCACTGCACAGAAGCATGATGATGATTTATTTATCCCACAAACACAAGCCATATGTTTTCCAACATTGCAGCTCGAGTTCTAAGCTGCGACTGCAGACCCAGCATGGCATAATCATCCTTAATTTAAAGTTGATGTGACTTCTTATAATCATCCTGATTGAATCTGTCCATCCTCCCTCATTTCAGATGTTGAAAAATCTTAAACAGGGAGTGTTCCCAGCCTGAGCACCAGCTGTGGCTGCAGCTGCAGCAGCACCGGCTGGAGGCGTGGCCACAGCTGTGGCTGCAGCTGCAGCAGCACCAGCTGGAGGCGTGGCCACAGCTGTGGCTGCAGCTGCAGCAGCACCAGCTGGAGGCGTGGCCACAGCTGTGGCTGCAGCTGCAGCAGCACAGCTGGAGGCGTGGCCACAGCTCAGGCTGGGCCCAGCAGCCCCTCCTTTCAGTTTTACTACCAAAACATTTCTGAAATAAGGATGGATGGAGAGATTTGATCACTGCTTGTGTTTCTGCCTTTCCTGCCACTGCTCTTCTTTGTTAACAAAACAAAGCCACCTTGTTTCTAACTTGACGTGAGCAGTAGTAGAGGAGACGTCTGGGTTTGAGCTGGAAGTCCTTCCACCTCTGCTTCCAGATCATCAGTCAGACTCTCAGCCCCACGTGGAACCAGTGTCTGCCGATGAGCCGCCTGCTGCTGAGTGGTGACCTTCATCACATCCAGGAGGAGCCGCCGCGCGTCGTCATCGAAGTGTACGACGACGACGCTCTGGTAACTCCGGCCGTAGACAGGTGATTCAGTGTTCCAGGTGAGGGTCTGCTGCCTCTGATTGTGGGTTGCGTGCAGGGAAAGGCTGAGTATCTGGGCGCTACCGTGGCGGTCCCGGAGGTCCGTCTGTCCTCTGAGCTTTACACCCCCCCCACCCTGCGGTACAGCCCTCTGCACTGTGGCAGCCAGTCAGGAGGAGACCTGCTGGCTGCATTCGAACTGCTGCAGGTCAGTCACACTTGTTCCAGTAACCACTCAGGTTCCTTCACAAGAACCCACGATGGGGAGTAAATAACAATCAGGTTCTGTTTTAATGATGGCACAGATCCCAGAGTCCGGCCAGCAGAGCCTACCTGACTTGGAGGAACGGGAAGGAAGCTTCACAGTTCCTCCATACATCAGGCCTGTTCTCAGCACCTACAGGCTGGAGGTTTGGCTGCTTGATTTCCTCAATGACTAAGATTATGACTGTTCTTCCCTCGACCGTTGCTGTAGAAATGTGTCTGTTTCCACCAGGTGTTGTTCTGGGGTCTCAGGGAGCTGAAGAAGGTTCAGCTTTTGTCTGTTGATAGACCACAGGTGAGAAACAAACTGTTCAAACTATTCAGGAAATCTGGATTACATAAAAATGTAACTGCTGTCTTTGTACCTGCTGTACCATGTTGTCCACAGGTGTTCATAGAGTGTGCAGGTAAAACCTTGCGCTCCTCTGTCATCCAGAAGTACAAGTCCAACCCAAACTTCACCACTCTGCTCGATGCCATTGAGCTTGGTAAGACACACTTGAAACACACCAACTACATCAGGGCAGAAAAGTCTGCCGGCAGAACTTCCTGAGAGTCGGAGTGTTGCTTCAGGTGCCCTGCAGAGATCTTAGTGTTTTTTGTGTCTTCAACAACATCAGACATGCTTAATATAATCACATCCTCATAGTCGCTCCACGCAAGCTGTTGTTTTCTCAACTAGACTAAAGGTGCCAATAGCTTTTGGACGAATACCGTATCCCGAATGACGGCAGCATGATGTGAAGTTGGACATAACTGATTTGGCTTTATGAGATTTGAAGATCATCGGCATTTAGTTTTTATTTGGATTTCACACAGCATCCCAACTTTTTTTAAATTGAGGTTTTAAATAAACTGAAATAGATCATTTCAGATAATCCAGATGGGAGACTGCAATTCCACTGGGATTCAGTCCTAGACTGAAGAAAAATACAACCTTAATTTCAAAAAAGTTTGATTCTGTGTTATTCCCAGAACATAAAGAACATTTGACAACTGATCAGGTTAACTGGTGGCAGGTCAGTGACGTGACTGGGTATGAAAGGAGCTTTTCAGAGAGCCAGGGCCTCTCAGGTGTAAAGATGGACAGAAGTTCATCAATCTGCATCTAAAAATTGGGGAACAATTTCAGAAAAATGTTCCTCAATGTAAAATTGTAAAGACTTTGAAGATCCCATCATCTCCAGTCCACAGTACCATTAACAGGCTCGGAGAATCAGGAGTGTCTAAACTTGATGTTCATGATCTTCAGGTCCTCAGGCAGCTCTGTATTAAAAACAGACATGATTCTCTCCTGGATATCACTGATGGACTCAGGAACTCTTCCAGAAACCACCATCTGAGAACACAGTTCACCTACAATCCACAGATGGAGGTTAAAGCTGGATCATCGGAGAAGAAGCCATATGTGAACATCATCCAAAGAGGAGAGGAACCATCCAGCTTGTTATCAGTTCAACAGCCTCTCTGCATCTCTGATGGTATCTGATGGTCTGAGGTTGCATTACTGTCTATGGTGTGGACACCTGGAACATCTGGAAAGGCTCCATCAACGCTGAAGAGAACATGGAGGTTTTAGAGCAACATCTGCTCCCATCCAGACAACATCTCTTTCAGGGAAGAACTTGCATATTTCAGCACGACGATGTTGAAGCACAGACTGCTTCCATTACAACATCATGGCTTCACAGGTCCAGCTGCTGAACTGATCTACCTGCAGCCCAGACCTTTCACCAACAGAAAACATCTGGAGCATCATAAAATTAAAAATCTGACAATGAAGGTCCAGGACTGTTGAGCAGCTAGAATCCTGCATCACACAAGAATGGGACAACAGTTGTCTCCTAGAGCTCCAGCAGCTGCTCTCCTCACTTCCCAGATGTTCACAGACAGATGTTAGGAAGATGTGATGCTACACAATCACCCTGTTCCAACTTTTTTTGAGATGTGCTGCTGCCATCAAAGTCAAAATGAGCTGATATTTTCTGTGAAATGATGAAATGTCTCTGTTTCAACATCTGATATGTTCTTTATGTTTTATTGGGAATAAAATACGGCTTCATGATATTGAAGACCATTGCGTTCTGTTTTTATTTAGGTTTTACACAGCTTCCCAACTTTTCTGGAATTGGGGTTTTAAATGAATTGAATGAGATGGTTTTAGGTCTTTTTTCAGTTGTGAAAGTATAAAGGGATTCTGCTCTATTGTGCTGGCAGGAGTTGCCAGAGAATGAAAACCTCCATCCTCCTCTCAGTATCACGGTTGTTGACTGGCGGGCTTTTGGCCGCAGCACTCTGGTTGGAAACCACATCATCAACAACCTCAAGGCTTTCCAGTACGCTCCTCCTCCAGCCCCGCCTCCTGCCATCCAAAGGCACAAACCACCTCCAGGAGCTGCTCCGATGCCAGAGCCGCCCGGTGCTGAGGGTAAGCAGCATGTGTGCTGGTGTTATTGCCATTTATTACCGCCTTTAGCTGCTTAAAAATGTCAGTACAACCTTCGCTGACCAATATAACCGACAAATGTGTAGTAAAAGAGATGCAATGAATCCGAAAAATACTGAGAACAACCACAAAAGAGACACAAGAGACAGAAAACTGCTAAACACGAACAAATGAGAGACTGATGGTCACGCAGAGACCCAACACAACCACAAACAGGTCTGATGACGACAACAGTTGATCAAACGTCACTAAGAGGTCCTAAGCCAGAGTTCTCATCATGTTTGTCCCAGCTCTGGATAAATGAGCAGGGTTGTGTCAATAACATTTATGCCAAATCAATATACAGAGCCTGATGATCCTCTTTGGGGACCCCTGAAGGGAAAAGCTGAAAGAAGATGCTTTGCTTTGACTACAACAAGAGAGATCGATTTGACCACAGAGAAACGAAACCACAAGGACAGTATGAAACATTCACAAATGAACCCAGACAGTGACCACATGGAGACACAAAACAATCTGAAAATACACTCACACAAACATCAGAGTTTAAAAAAACTGCAACAGAGATGCAAGAAAGAACCACAGAAGACATGAATTTGAAAAGATTTAGGCCCCAATCTTACACCTCCCGCTAGCCGCTAGCCACTACCTGCTACCCGCAAATTGCGGATTTAGGAACCTCCGCTAACCGCTAATGCAATCTTCCGCTTCCCTAAAGCTGCTACCCACGTTTCCGACTCCCTTACTCGCATTGTAGGCAATGGGCGTGTTATTTACGCTTTCCGCAAACTCAGTATCTTGTGATCGCGGGTTTAGGATAGGATAGAGTTTTATCGCAATCTGTAAATCGCTATATGGAAGAACTGTTGTGCTTGGCGGAGGTCTGCGCTCTCCGAGTGATTTTCTAGTTAAGAAATGCTTTCCTGGAAGCTCATGGCTCTATTTTTTCTGAGCATTTTGTTGAAATGTCTTGGAGTACAAAAGAAATGATTAAATAATTTGCTCCACATGAGTTAGAGTTAGTTATGTATATATCAGTGCAGAGGAGGAGGAGGAAGGAAGAGGAGAAAGCTCTACAGCAGAGTCCCAGACGAGCTGCCCATGAGAGCTGCTCTGATCTGGATGAAAAGACGCTCCATAGCGGCTTGTGGGTAGCGGCTTGCAGGTAGCGGCTTGCGGCTAGCGCAACCTGCTCTTAAAGGCAATGGCTACTGACGCACTGATTGGTGACACAGGTGGAACGCCCTAACCACTCCTATGCATAATATATGCTTTATATATGCATAATATAGCGGTTAGCGCAGGTAAGATCACGGGATTAGGGAGGTGGAAGATTGCGTTCTTTGCGGGGGAACGCCCCTCCCGCTACCCGCTATCCATTAATAGCGGCTTTAGGAGGTTTGGCGGAAGATTGGGCCCTTGTGTGCAAAACAAGTTCAGAGAAAAACAAAAAGACATCAAATTGGCACTTTTGTGACTTTTTGGATCCGTCAGATCATTACTTGTTCAACCATGAGATGCTAGACATTTGAATTTTGTCCAGCAGGACTGTCATGGGATGCTGGACAGACCGGTTCAGCTGTGACAATAACAAACCAGGACGTCCTCATCACCGTAGAGCACGAAGGTCCACCTCCACCTCCACCCATGCCACTGCAAGAGCCCAAGAAGAAGAAGAAGGTGAGCTATTCTTCATACACAAATACTTAAATGAATGACATGCATTAGTTTTTCTGTACATTCCTTACATTAATTGATATTTTGCATCAAGAGCGGCACGAAGAGCATCTATAGGTCCACCAAGCGGCGGAGGAGGACCGTCGCTGACGAGTCAGCCGAGTGCGTCATCGACTGGTGGTCCAAGTACTACGCATCTGTAGAGAAACAGGTAGCTCTGTGTGCTGAGATCTGTTCAGAAATGATGATCAGGCGAAAAGGTGAACAGGAGCCACTCTGTTTGCATTTCAGGAAAAACAGAAAGACGGTTCTCTGCTCCCCCATGTCTTTGAAAAAGGTAAGAAATACCCCGAGCGCTCACACTGTGACCAAATCACTGCCAGAATTAAAAACATAGTTAGGAAAATAAGGTCCGGAAAAAAAAACTTTTGAGACATCCACTCTTTTTCAGTTTCAAGTCTTCAGTTTTTAAATTTGTGTTTAAATTTAAGATCCTGTAAAGTGCTGATCTAAAAAATACTGCGCATGTTTCCAAAAAAGTACTGAAACCATGAAACCCGGCCTGCTGGGTTAGGTCCTAGTGGAGCCCTGCTAGTCCTTCTGGTAGTGGACATTCGTTTCTGTAGTGACATTTGAAATGAGGACGTGATCAAAGTCTGTGTAAATTAATATTCACATCACAGCCTTAAGCATGTAGCTTAAGCTAAGACAGCAGACTTTTAGCTCAGAACGCTCACAGTTGCCTGCTCACTGAGCTACACCTGTGATGGCGGGTCCCAGCAGACCTATGCTAGCCTCTGCTTCAGCTCTGGCTGCACTTGTTCTAAATGTCGTTGGCATGTGGTCTGGTTAGTCAACTTGGAAGAGTCCTGAAATGGTCTGAAACCAAAGCAGCTCGACCAGAGGACCGAGCTGTTGCAAGAAGCAGAAGCTGGTGACCTGGAGAAAGTCTAGCGGTATCTTTTCGTTAGCTCTGGCCAGCAGCCTTCAAACGGGAGCAAAGATCGCTGTTTCAGGCTGCTACACAAAAGCTTTGCCCCTGAACCCTTCCAGCCTGCCCCAAAACTGGTCTCAGCAGGATCTTAGTACAGTTAACTGCACTAAAATCCATATTTTTTGTAAAATGAGAGTGACTATTCTCTTGTAGGTCTTGACGCACACCTCAGATGTTAAGACAGTGCAAATGCTAAGTGGCTAACTTGATGACAGCAAGCAACTGGCTGGGCGAGCTGCCACTCAAAGGACTACGCCCCTAATCATGCATACAATTCTGACTTTATATAATTTTACCCCTGAGAGAGAACCAGATGTAGGAGTTATCCAGCAGGTATCCGCTGACCTACACGCATTGTTGTACATTGCAGCTTTGCCTTACCAGAGTTTGCTCAGCGATGGAATAGACTCTTTGGGTAAGGATTCAGACGTGCAGCTGATGGAGATGAGTCTTGCTTCAGCCTCTGTCACTTCCTGGGTAGAAATAGTCTGCTTGGTCAAACATTTGCTGACATCTACAGGTTCTGGGGACTGACTGCATCTTTCTGGATTCGGTGGCACAGCTGCAGACAGATGTATAAAGCTCTAGTTTTGTTTGTCATGGTGTTAAAACTGTGGATGTGCTGGACGTCGCCCCGTCTCTGTGATCTGCTTGGTATTCCTGATGCTACTGTGGGCTGCATTTACACAACATTGCACTTGTTGGACAAATATATATGAGTGTTGTGTTTCTACTTTATTTAAATCACACAAATCACCTGATGGCCTCATTTTAAGTATTTTTGTTTGACACAAAGCACAAAGGGCAAAATGATGTCAGTGTTTCCCACTGAAAATGTTTTTTTTTTGTTCTATCAGTCAGCAGTCAGCTGGATGGAGACAAAAAGAGGAAACAGAAAGGACAGGGAACCTTGGAGCTCAGCACTGGTCTACACACTAAAATAGCCACACTCCAGGTATCCCATTTACAAACACTAAAACGTAAGATCTCAGCTGTCAAACTAGGCTTTCCAGAACTTTTTAAAAAATGTTGTCATTCGTATAGTTTTTGACATCAGGGTAGTGATCACGGTGATGGTGTGTTGCAGAAATTCTAATCAAATATATTGGCAGCAGTGATGGATTACAGGAGTTGATGGGGTTCTTTTACTCATTCTTTTATCCCAGTGGTTAGTCTTGGTATTACAAGGTTAAAAAAACTGACGAAAACTTTTGACTGCACTTCTCCAAATATAGTCAAGGGGTGAATTCCAATTCCTCCCTTAACCCTCAGTCTCAACCCTCGCCCTTAACCCTTAATTATTGGCCCTCAATCTTAACCCTCGAAAGTAAGTGTAAGGGCTATCTTGTGACTTAGAAATGGGACACCCCTTGAGTGCAGTTACGTCTTCAGACTGAAATGTATCAGAGCCGTGTTGTCTCTGTAGTTCCTGAAATGACATAGGGATAACATTTAAAAGAGCGCTGTATATTCTCTAATTAATATTTTCAAATAACACAATAGAGGATACATTATTCAGTCCTCCGTCGCTACACAACAAGATATTCAAGTAACGTGAAGCTGGCCGGGACCGCCGGTCTGGCAGCAAACATCGTAAAGTAAAAAAATAAATGTTACGCAACAATGATGTTAATCCATGAAAAAAGTCTCAAACAAAGACAATAAGATGGTTTCGTAAAATTTATATCTTTAAGAACTGCAAAGATACTTCAATTTGTAGCTAGCTTTTTTGTCGCCATCTTTTTCGAAGATGTCTTGGCTAAATTACCCAATGCCTTCTCGGTAGCCCTTACTTCCAAGGGTGGTGCTGGAGAATCTCAATAGTGAGGGCGATACAGCCCTCAAACTTGTCCCTCAATTTGACGTTCTATGAATTGGGACAGCACTTGCACTTAGCGGGAGCGCGCATTTTTGAGATTGAGGGTTGAGATTGAGGGTTAAGGGAGGACCTGGAATTCACCCAAGGTCTTGGAGCTGTGTTTTTTATTCCCATGACCTACTGGGCTCATGTGAACAGGACTTTGCAAAGGAAACCTTTACACCAGAGGTCTCCAACTCCAGTCCTCGAGAGCCCCAACTCCTGCATGTCTTAGATGTTTCCCTGCTTCAGCACACATGATTCACGTGAATGAGTAATGAACACACTTGTACAGACCCGAATGACGGGCTGATGATGATCCATTCATTTGAATCAGGTGTGCTGAAGCAGGGAAACATCTAAAACATGCAGGGTTGGGGCTCTCAAGGACTGGAGTTGGAGACCCCTGCTTTATACTATACCTATGTGTATGCTGGATAATGTCCTGAAGTATATTTCTAACATTGTCCGAAGTCAAATCAGTTAATCTTGAAACCGTCATGCTACAAGTCACAGGAAGATAAGCCAATGTGGGTGATTCTGACTGTATGTGCAGCTGTACAACAAGGAACTGGAAGCAGAGTTTGGACAATTTGATGACTGGGTGAACACGTATGAGCTGTTCAGAGGGAAAGCCAACGAGGAGGAAGGAGCATCTGAGGAAAGGTTTGTCGGGAAGTTTAAGGTAAGATAGTGGGACTGTGGGAACTGTTGTACCCTGAGAGCCATGATGTATCCTCACACGTTTTCACTGTTGTTCCTCAGGGGAGATTCTGCCTCTGTAAACTTGCTGACAATGAGGCGGAGGACTGGGACGAAGCTGCTGACATGGGCCATTTCAGAGTCAACCGAGGGATCCCTCCCAACAGCCCGGTCAAGGTGCTCATCAGGGTCTACATTGTCTCAGTAAGACTTGTTCTGTTCTGGGCCTCATTTCTAGATAAAGAGCAACTGCCCGTGTTTTCAATGGTACCTGCCCTCCATCCAGGCTTCTAACCTGCACCCAGCTGACCCAGATGGCAAGGCGGACCCTTACATTGTTCTTCGTCTCGGTAAAAATGAAATCAAAGACAGAGACAACTACATTCCCAAGCAGCTAAACCCTGTTTTTGGAAGGTAAATAACCGGTTCACTAAATCTGCAAAATAGTTCAACCTTTCCCAGTTGTTTCATGTCTGAGCTTGACCCCTTTTCCAGATCTTTTGAGATGCAGGCCACATTTCCTCAGGAGTCTCTACTGACAGTGCTGATCTACGACTATGACCTGGTGGGAGGGGACGACCTGATCGGAGAGACTCGCATTGATTTAGAGAACCGATTTTTCAGCCGACAAAGAGCTACCTGTGGACTCCCTGCAGAGTATAGTCTGTAAGTCCAGGCATTAGTCCTCCTTTTTAACGAAAGTAGGAATGACATGTTGGAGAAACATCCCAACTAAAACTCTACAATCCAACTGCTACTTCTGTTTTCCTGCCAGAGAGGGTTATAATGCCTGGAGAGACTGTCTGAAGCCATCAGAGTTGTTGTCCAAGATGTGCAGAGAAAATGGAGTGGACGGTCCTCACTTCAGTCCAGGACGGATCATCGTGGCGGACAAAGTCTTCACTGGGAAGACGCTCTACGTGCACGAAGGTAAAGACGAGTAGCAGGACAAGAGGTTGTGACTCCTGTGACTGGTCTGCAAACCCTTTTAAGAGGATACAAGTGCCAACATACCAAGCAGGTGACTGCCAGGATGCAAATTTTCCCAGATGAACATTGTGTTGTCACAAGATGAGCAGTGTTTGATCAGATTACCTGTCAGTGTATTTCAGAATCACATGGTTTCATCGGGGGGGGGGGGGGGAGATAAGTCAAACCCAACTTGTTATGATGGCCAGTACAACACTGCAGTGGTTAACACTGATGCTTCACAGCTAGAAGGTCCAGCTGGTCCTTTTGTGTGGAGTTTTCATGTTTTCCCTGTGTATGTTTGGGTTTACCCCGTGTACTCCCGTTACCTCCCACCCCCAAAAACATGCAGTTTAATCTAATTGGTAACAATAAATCCTGCCTCTGCTTCATACACATTAATCATAGAGTAATTTGATTGTAGGAATAATGGGAGTAATTATAGGGAGGATTTGGTCAATTAAATAAACTGATCCATTTAACGTGTGTGGCAGTGAGAGAAAGCTGCTTGTGTTGTAAGAGGGCTTTTACAAGCCAAATTAGCACCTCCACGTGGTCAACTGTGGTACTGCATGTAGTAGTGACAGTCAGCTGAGCGATCAGTGGACAATCCCATGCTGGGCTCCGTGTTTCAGCCCATTTATATTTATCTCAGATGGGACCCTCGTACAAATGTTGGCTTACCTGAACCTCACAGGGTTTTACTTCTGTTACGTATCTGCAGCAGCCTTGAATCTTCCAGATGTGCATATTTCAGACCAACCGCTGGAGTCATATGAGCACCTGTCTCTGAAGATCCTGCACCGCTGGGCTGAAATCCCAGCTGCGGGATGCAAACTGGTACCAGAACACATCGAGACCAGGACTCTGTTCAACAAGGCTCGGCCTGGAATGGACCAGGTATTTTGTCAGACCCTCATCTAACTATCACCAGTTGTTTTAATCCAACTGGTAATGCACGTGTGGTGTTCAGCAAAATGTGTTTGCCTGTATATCAAATCAGACCTGAGGTCATGAAAACACTAGTCTCTGTGTGTGCGTGTGCAGGGTCAGGTCCAGATGTGGATAGACATGTTCCCCATGGACCTGCCACATCCGGGACCCTCTGTGGACATTTCACCCCGAAAACCAAAAGGGTGAGACTCAGCTGTGTTTCCATACCTGACCTATCTTCAGTTTATTTTCTCTTACACCAAATCCCTGCGTGCATGTCTAGCTGTGAGCTCCGCATCATCATCTGGAACACAGGAGGATGTGATTCTGGAGGACAGCAACTTCCTGACGGGCCAACAGTCCAGTGACATCTACGTCAAAGGGTAATGAGAATAAATAATGAGTGTAGTTCAGCGTACACTTCATCCCCTCTGATGCGCCTCACATTCAGCCGTCTGGATAAATTGTTTTCCTGTCGAGTAAAGGGATTACCTGCCCTTTACATCAACAAGGTGACCGTTTCTGTGTGGAGTTTGGATGCTTTTTCCACCTGTAAAGGTGCAACTCACCTCCCACCCGGTGACAGCTGGGACAGGCTCCGCCCCCTGTAACCCTGTAGACCAGCCATTCCCAAACTTCACAATACCAAGGCCCAATTTGAAATGTGAAAAATCTCTGCAGCCCATGCAAACATTTAAACACCCTTTGATCAACATACAAGACTAAAAGCTACATTCCAATATTAATATGAGGGGTTAACAAATAAGGTGATACTTGTCATATTAAGTTGACAGTAGAATGACACTTAATTGGTTCATTTTATTATCTCTAAATATTTCTCAAATCATGTTATAAATATTTTACAGCTTTAAAGAACATATTTTTAAAAAAAATCGAGTATTTAAAACACATTTGTTTATTTGAATGACCGCTCACGGCCCACCTGCAGTACCACGACGGCCCACCAGGAGGCCGTGGCCCACACTTTGGGAATCACTGGTGTAGATGATGATGCATATGTAGAAAGTGAATGGTCAGAAGATCAGCTTGTCGTGTTTTTTCTTAAATACGTCCCCTTGTATGGGTCATTAATGCAGACAAACCTTTATTTTCAGGTTTACAAACTAAATTCCAGAAAAGCTGGCACACTGCGTAAAGTGTAAATAAAAACAGAAGCAGCTCCGCTCAGCAGCTGGACTCTTCTTCTACGAAGCCACGCTGTTGTGATGGATTCAGTATGTGCTTTAGCATCGTCTAATAAGCTCATTACTGAGTTTTTATGGTGCCATGTAGCCCCTGAACACAGCAGTGTCAAGTGTGAAAGACCAAAATATATGGCACTAAAAATAAGAAGCTGAATCTGAAGCTTTTGCTAATTCAGAAATGAAACACAACGGTGTCGCGCTGAGCTCTGCATCACTGCTGAGGATCGTTAGCAGGAACCTGCACGGCTGTTAAAAAAAAAAAAAATGTAATTAAAACTGGAGGAGTGAGAACACAGCCGTTGGTATTTCCTATTAGTTTTGTGTTTTTCGGTACATCTCAGCATCTTGTGTTCTTTCTCTGAAGCTGGCTGAAAGGTCTGGAGGACGACCGCCAGGAGACCGACGTGCACTACAACTCCCTGACTGGAGAGGGAAACTTCAACTGGCGCTTTGTGTTCCCCTTCAGCTACCTGCCTGCTGAGAAGGTACTCACAAAAACTTTAACAAACTGCTGGAACAAACACAGAAAGGTTTTACGGCATCCTGCAAGAACACCTCCCCCTCTCACAGGTTGTGGTGGTGAAGAAGAGAGAGAGCATCTTCTCTCTGGATAAAACGGAGCAGAAGCTTCCCGCCATCCTCATCCTGCAGGTGTGGGACTTCGAGACGCTCTCCTCCGATGACTTCCTCGGTGGGTGTGTTGCTGCGACTCTGCACGCATCTGTGCGTCTGCGTGTTACATGTTTGACTCTGCGTACGCAGGAACATTGGAGCTGGATCTTCACGGTTTCCCTCACGGAGCCAAAACTGCTAAGTTCTGTAAGGTGGACATGCTGACGGAGAGAATCTCCATCTTCCAGCAGAAGAGAGCACGAGGCTGGTGGCCTTTCAGCAAGTCTGGAGAGCTCACGGTAAAAACGCACTGAACGTGCTGTAGACAGAAACACAGATCACAACTAGATGAAGAGACCTTTGTTGGTCCTGCAGGGGAAAGTGGAGGCTGAATTCCACCTGGTGACGGCTGAGGAGGCTGAGAAGAATCCTGTGGGCCGAGCACGGAAGGAGCCGGAGCCGCTGCCAAAACCAAAGTAAGATCTTCCACTAGGAACAGGTTTCTGCACCGCCAACATCACAACTTTGATGTGGTCCCTCTGATGGTTCCCATAAACCATCACCCCAAAAAAGCTTTTCTGGTTCGGGGCCTTCAAGTCAGCAGTTGCAAAGACGTCGTCCTGGAAAGACTCTCAGTAGCTACACAATCAGCATATTTCCCACCGGTGACATCACTCAGTTCACTATAATTTTATTTGCATGGCGTCTGTTGCAACGCAAGTCATCTGTAGATGCTGAGCACATGAGCACTTCTGTCACTGTCAACTTCCTGCAGGACTCAATGGAAGAAACGCAAATATCATTACTGACAATCTGTTAGCAATTAGTTACCCTTATTAACAGAAAAAAAAACTATTATGAACTCCCTTTTAAAAAGAAGAGACTTCCAGCAGAACCAGATAAACTTTTACTCAACAATCAATGGATGTTAATTTAGTTTGTGGAGTGGTAATAAAAAAAGGTATCTTAAAGGAACAGAACAAGTTCTGGTCTATCATTAGATGGTGAAGAGTGTAAACCTTCATGAGGGATTAAAATGATGAGAATCGAAATACAAGTTAGTGTTGGGGGCATCAAAATAACTATTTTCAAACCTCTGTGTAAAAAGTGTTAAAATTGTTATTATGATGGTGTAGATAAGGTCTCCACAGACTTGACTCTGTGTCTGTACAAAACGTGCATATATCAGAGTGTTTGTATGCCGTCTTCGCCCGGTCGCAGCCAGCTTTTCATATGTCCGCACAAGTTTACTATCACAGTTGCACAAACTGCTTTCCATATATATACACACACACACATATATATATATATATATATCTCGATGGGAAAAAAAATGCTGTTTAGGAATGATGCAAAAGGATGCCACATCATTTGATGGAAATGAAAATGATCAACCTACAGAGGGCTGAATTCAAAGACACCCCAAAAATTACAGTGAAAAAATGATGCGGTGGGGTATCTCCTCCCAGATCTGGACCAGGGCATCACTGAGCTCCTGGACAGTCTGAGCTTCAACCTGGCGGCGTCGGATGGATCGGAAACATAATGTCCCAGAGGTGTTCTATTGGATTTAGGTCAGGCGAGCGTGGGGGCCAATCAATGGTATCAATTCCTTCATCCTCCAGGAACTGCCTGCATACTCTCGCCACATGAGGCCGGGCATTGTTGTGCACCAGGAGGAACCCAGGACCCACTGCACCAGCATAGGGTCTGACAATGGGTGCAAGGATTTCATCCCCATACCTAATGGCAGTCAGGGTGCCGTTGTCTAGCCTGTATAGGTCTGTGGTCCCTCCATGGATATGGACCAGACCATCACTGACCCACCACCAAACCGGTCATGGTGAACGATGTTACAGGCAGCAGAACGTTCTCCAGACCCTTTCACGTCTGTCACATGTGCTCAGGGTGAACCTGCTCTCATCTGTGAAAAGCACAGGGCGCCAGTGGCGGACTTGCCAATCCCGGTGTTCTGTGGCAAATGCCAAATCGAGCTCCACGGTGCCGGGCAGTGAGCACAGGGCCCACTAGAGGACGTCGGGCCCTCAGGCCCCCCTCATGAAGTCTGTTTCTGATTGTTTGGTCAGAGACATTCACACCAGTGGCCTGCTGGAGGTCATTTTGTAGGGCTCTGGCAGTGCTCCTCCTGCTCCTCCTTGCACAAAGGAGCAGATACCGGTCCTGCTGATGGGTTGTAGACCTTCTACGGCCCTGTCCAGCTCTCCTGGAGTAACTGCCTGTCTCCTGGAATCTCCTCCATGCTCTTGAGATTGTGCTGGGAGACACAGCAAACCTTCTGGCAATGGCACGTATTGATGTGCCACCCTGGAGGAGTTGGACTGCCTGTGCAACCTCTGTAGGGTCCAGGTATCGCCTCATGCTAACAGTAGTGACACCTGTGCAACCTCTGTAGGGTCCAGGTATCGCCTCATGCTAACAGTAGTGACACCTGTGCAACCTCTGTAGGGTCCAGGTATCGCCTCATGCTAACAGTAGTGACACCTGTGCAACCTCTGTAGGGTCCAGGTATCGCCTCATGCTAACAGTAGTGACACCTGTGGAACCTCTGTAGGGTCCAGGTATCGCCTCATGCTAACAGTAGTGACAGTGACCCTAGCCAAATGCAAAACTTTTGAAAAAGAGTCAGAAAAGATGAGGAGGGTAAAAAATGTCATTGGCCTCCACCTGTAAAACCATTCCTGTTTTGATGGTCGTCTCGTTGTTGCCCCTCTAGCGCACCTGTTGTTAATTTCATTAACACCAAAGCAGCTGAAACTGATTAACAACCCCCTCTGCTACTTACCGGACCAAATCAATATCCCAGAAGTTTAATTGACTTGATACTATACTCTGATTACAAAGTGTTCCTTTAATTTTTTTGAGTAGTGTATTTTAAGTCCAAACAGCTTTTATTGATGTCGTTCTGGTTCTTGGTGACAGTTTACACTCATTCCCATCTAATAACTAGAAAAACACACAGAGAGCGCAGACGTCAGCCAAGTGCAACAGTTCTCCCATATAGTGATTTACAGATTGCTATAAATACACCTTCTGGATAAGATCTGGATCAGCCTTTGAAATTTGATAGAGGTTTCCATTGTCAATCCCTGAGTCAAATTTCATGAGTTTTTGGCAATAATTAACGGAGATATTGAGAAACAAAATTTTTGGCCCCATTAACCGCAATGTTATGGAAAATTTGAAAGTGATCCAGAATCCAGGATTTCTTCCAGATCACAGCCAAAATGAAATCAGTTCTTCCTTTTCACATTTCTGACAACTCCTGAAAATTTCATCAAAATCCATCCATAACTTTTTGAGTTATCTTGTACACAGACAAACAGATAAATGCCAGCAAAAACATTACTTCCTTGGTTGAGGTAACAAACCTTGGTTTGTTTTAACTCCAGGATATTAGCTCACATTCAACTTCATACGAGGATGGGATGTTGCAGAGTTAGAGGACAGAACAAGGACAGGTGGAATGATGTAGTGTACTCGTCAAATTTGCAAAAGACCATATATCTCTTGATCAACACTAACAGAGCTGGCTCTGGGAGGAGAAAATAAAATGAAATTGTTGCTGTAGAAATCCTCCCTCACGGTTGCTGTGTTTCTTTCCCTCCTCTCCTCCAGCCGTCCAGACACCTCCTTCTCCTGGTTCGTGAATCCCTTCAAGTGTTTCTTCCACCTGGTGTGGCGCAACTACAAGAAGTACATCATCATCGCCTTCGTCCTGCTCGTCACGGCGCTCTTCCTGGCCCTGCTGTTCTACACGCTGCCAGGAGCCATATCTCAGAAGATAATCAACGGCTAACGGGCACAGTTCTGCAACTCCACCAGAAACTATGGACTGATTTGAAGCTGATGTGCCCTCCGTCCGACAAGCAAACAAGAACACAGCGTTTTCAACAAATATAACCCAAAAAAGCAGCATTTTTGGCAGTTTTTTTTCTTTCATAAACAAGAGAAATGCACGTCTTTTAAGTCATTTGTTTCCTCTCCATAGATATGAACAGAAGGGCCGAAACATCAAGTGGCACATTTGATTTTATTTTTGAATGAAAATCATTAACAAAAAGTGTAGCTTTGGAAAGAGTCACTGATCTAATAATCCGAAAGCGTCGCTTCAGATTATCATCACAAGTGGTTTGCAGGACGGAGTCGAGTTCTGTTGCAATCAGACGATGCTCACACCGCCAGACCAGACCCAGACCAGAATCTGGTCTTTCTGACCCACCGTAGACGTCACATACTGGAGGTGATCATACAGTGCATCCGGAAAGTATTCACACCCCTTCACATTTACCACGTTTTGTTTTGTTACAACCTCATTTCAAAAGGGATGGAATTATTATTTGTTCCTCATCAATCTACACAGAATACTCCATAATCACAAATTGGATTTGTTTTCTAGCATTTTCTCAGATTTATAAAAAATAAAAAACTGAAATCCACATGTACATAAGTATTCACACCATTTGTTTTTACATTCAAAACTGAGCTGACATGCATCTTGTTTTCATTGATTGTCCTTGGGATGTTCCTACAAATTGACTAGAGTGCACCTGTGTGAAATTCAGTTAATTGAAAGGCACACACCTGTCTATATAAGGCCCCACAGCTCACAGTGCATTGGCAGAGAAAAAAACAAGCCATGAAGACAAAGGAATTGTCTGTAGACCTCCGAGACAGAATTGTATCACGGCACAGAGCTGGGGAAGGATACCAAAGGATTTCTGCAGCATTGAAGGTCCCGAAGAGCACTGTAGCCTCCATCATTCGTAAATGGAAGAAGTTCAGAACCACCATGACTCTTCTAGAGCTGGCCGCCCGTCCAAACTGAGCAACCGGGGTAGAAGGGCCTGGTCAGGGAGGTGACCAAGAACCCAATGATAACTCTGACAGAGCTCCAGCGTCACTCTGAGGAAATGGGAGAGCCTTCCAGAAGGACAACCATCTCTGCAGCACTCCACCAATCAGGCCTTTATGGTAGAGTAGCCAGACGGAAGCCTCTCCTCAGTAAAAGCACATGACAGCCCGCTTGGAATTTGCCAAAAGGCACCTAAACGACTCTCAGACCATCGTTAACAAGATTCTTTGGTCTGATGAAACAAAAATAGAGCTTTTCGGCCTGAATGCCAAGCGTCACGTCTGGAGGAAACCAGGCACCGCTCATCACCTGACAAATACCATCCCCACGGTGAAGCATGGTGGTGGCAGCATCATGCTGTGGGGATGTTTTTCAGCAGCAGGTACTGGGAGACTTGTCAGGATAGAGGGAAAGATGAATGGAGCAATGTACAGAGACATCTTGAATGAAACCTGCTCCAGAGCGCTCAGGACCTCCGACTTGGTCGACGATTCACGTTCCAACAGGACAACGACCCCAAGCACACAGCTAGGATAACAAAGGACTGGTTTGAGAACAAGTCTGTGAAGGTCCTTGAGTGGCCCAGCCAGAGCCCAGACTTGAACCCCATTGAGCATCTCTGGAAGGAACTGAAAATAGCTGTGCACGACGCTCCCCGTCTAACCTGACAGAGCTTGAGAGGTTCTGCAGAGAAGAATGGGAAAAATTACCCCAAATCCAGTGTGCCAAGCTGGTAGCATCTTTCCCAAAAAGGCTTAAAACTGTAATTGCTGCTAAAGGTGCCTCAACGAAGTACTGAATAAAGAGTGTGAATACTTATGTACATGTGTTTTTCCAGTTTCTTATTTTTCATAAATTAACAAGATATTCATCAAAACATTTTTCACTTCAACATTATGGGGTATTGTGTGTAGATTGAAGAGAAAAAAATATAATTCCATCCCTTTTGAAATGAGGCTGTAACAAAACAAAATGTGGTAAATGTGAAGGGGTGTGAATACTTTCCGGATGCACTGTATCTGATCAGCGAGTCCTTGCTGAGTACCCTAACCCACATGGTTCCTAGGACGGCCCACACACACACACAATGGCGGCTGCTACACTGGCTTTGCGACCCTTTTAACTTCTTTGTTCACAGGTGACAGTTTTCACAACAAAGAATAGTCAGAAACTCTCTCTGCCATTACTAAAATGACACTGAGGGTTTTACTCATGTTAAAATACCAGGTTTATTTGAAAGGAGTGTTTATTTTCTAGGAGACCTCGTCGTCTCCTGACTCTCCTGACATCCTCGTGTCACTTTACATCCCTGCGACTCACATCAACAACAATGGAACAGCTCACAGAGTGGAAATATGAAAACCTCAGAAGGTAATGATCCAGAACAACAATCCTGTCAGGCACAAAACTAGTTAAACACACACAAAGAAAAAAAAAAAAAATTATGCGATCCACATGATTGATTTGGCACAGGTTTTATGCCGGATGCCCTTCTGATGCAACTGGGATTTAAATGTGCACCTACCGCAGCCCAACCCCGTGTGGTTGGTGAGAGTTCGACCACTGAGCTGCCAGGGAGGCTTTAAATGTGTCAGCCATGACTATCCCACCTCTAAGTCAAGATGGCTTGAGACAGAATCCTTCCAGTGCCTTCCTCCGATGAAGTAGTAGTAGCTGCAGGAAGTGCGTAAAAGGACGTTTGTTGTGGTCTGCGTCAACCCGAAAGCCAGTTGTGGATCAGGCGATGACAGAGGTTGTGTTGTCAGTTCAATGTAGAAGCATGAATAACTTATAAGAGACAGCAGCGTTGACCAACTGATCCACCCTGCAGTCAGCAGCTGAGGAACTTCTCTCTCAACGCTCTCACCCAAGTGATGATCACTGACGTCATGTTTTTGGCATTATTTCAATTTATCATTACAAACTGGCACTTTGTTTCTGTAGATACTTTTCCACAGAGCATTTTAACTATTTTATCATTAATGTTATCAGTGACAACTATTTGAAGAGGAATGTCTTCCTCCACACCAGCAGTTCCTTGACTCCATTGTCATTCCAGTTTCCTGCCATCTGTTTCCAAATTTGTTCCCAAAGGAGCGCTCTAATGGACCGTAGTGCTTGTTTATGTCACTAATATGTCTTCCTTCACGTTACTGCGCGTCTGAATGTGCTGGACCAAGGTGGGCCACCTTGGTCCATCTGAGGCGGTCCATCCTCAGCCAGACCAAGGTGGTCCATCTGAATGTGATGGACCACCTCAGACGGACCAAGGTGGCCCATCTGAATGTGCCGGATCGCCTCAGACGGACCAAGGCGGTCCATCTGAAGCGGTCCATCCTCAGCCGGACCAGGGTGGTCCATCTGAATGTGATAGACCACCTCAGACGGACCAAGGTGGTCCATCTGAATGTGATGGACCACCTCAGACGGACCAAGGTGGCCCATCTGAATGTGCCGGATCGCCTCAGACGGACCAAGGCTGTCCATCTGAAGCGGTCCATCCTCAGCCGGACCAGGGTGGTCCATCTGAATGTGATAGACCACCTCAGACGGACCAAGGCGGTCCGTCTGAAAGTGATGGACCACCTCAGACGGACCAAGGCGGTCCGTCTGAAAGTGATGGACCGCCTCAGACGGACCAAGGCGGTCCGTCTGAAAGTGATGGACCGCCTCAGACGGACCAAGGTTGTCCGTCTGAAAGTTCTTTCCTCTGAAAGAGGTAGAAGAGGGTGACTTAGAGCAAAACCGGAAAAAAAAAAGAGTAAACCTTAGAAAATGTCCAAAAAGCACCGAAACTCCACGTCTAATGGGGAATCTGAGTTAAAAACTGCAAAGATCACATTTACAGGTTCATACTTCTTTAAAATTCATCTCTCTGTGATGCATCGATGCTGAAGACATTCAAGACAGATACAGTGATGTTTTCACAGCAAAACAAAATGGTGCTTTTATTTCTTTTTTAGTCAAAACATGTACGTGGGAATAAAGTGCTTGTATATCTGAACTAATAAAGATGGGCTGAAATATGAGCATATGTGCTTAATAAAGCCTGAATTAGGCTCAGGGATGAAAGCTCTACTGGATTAACTGGAACTCTGCAGTTCACCGTAATGTATCTGGATCAGTCAGCGTGATGCTCTGCTGCGACAGGCTGACCTGGGGATAAGAGGAGGAGGAGGATGAAGACGATGTTACAGCGTGCTCATGTGGAGCCCTGTTGGGGCCTCGCAGGAGCAGGGAGGAGGAGGAGGAGGAGGGCAGGAGGGGCAGCATGGCAGACATATTGCTGAGGAAGCTGCTGGACTGAGGAGCCACCAAGTTGCGTCTCTGCTGGCTGCTGGAAGCTGAAACACAAGAAATGATGGGTGAGTAAAAGTAGCTGCTGGTTGGCCTGCAGTAAAACCAAATCTCATCTACGACTGGTTAGTAAATTCTTCCACAGGGCTTTACAGTAACAGTTTATGATCAGTTTGGTTAATCGATGACAAGATAACTGCCGGGTTCCTATAAGGCACAGAAGCATCAGCTGAGCCGAGTCAGCCACCACAATTCTAGTAAATCAGAGTATTTCCACCAGAACTACAGTTTTAGAAGCTGGAAATCACATTGTATGTGAAGAAACTTGTTCTTTACACCGTGTAAGAATAACAGAAGACAGAACTTTAACTACAGCAATGAACAAGCAGGTGACCACGTGATGTCATGATTCTCAGATGATCTCAATGTTCCAGATTTATGGCAAGCTAGTTCTAAATGGTTCTGTAAAGCTGCACCACCAGCTCCCTTCGCATGATCCTATCTGACTAGGAAAGACTCAGGAGGAAGAAGTCAAAGTTTTCAGGAGTGGATGGGAAGTGTGTGACATCTCACCACTGGGAGCTCCGAGCTGCTGAGGCTGACTGCTGGCAGGAAAACCATTTGGAGAAAGACCTGCAACGCCACCGTGAGCCTGACAGACAACAAGACAAAAATTACATTTTCTTTTTGTTTTTTTAAACTGTCTTGTCAAGTGTCTTGCAATGTCAATACAGTTTAACTGACTCAAAAAGGATTATTGGGACGAAAAAAAAGCCTCTTCTATAAAGAAAACGACACTTGAGAAGGCTCTTTCCATATAACTGTGAGGTCTGTGATGATTCAGGACTAGATCCCGCAGTGGTCCAGATTAGAGTCGTGTTCTGGTCGTCACCAACCTGAGCCTGGTTCAGACAGGCCTGGAGTTTCCTCTTTGCCCTCCATCGAGCCACCCTCAGTCTGGTCTTTTCTCGACGCTCTCGCACCTGCAGAGCACCATCTTCATCATCATCACATCGCACATGGTTTTAATTCAAAGTGACAGGTGACTCTGCCTCGACCCCAGGCTCCTCGACTCCCAGGCTCCTCGACTCCTCAGCCCCTGGGGCTCCTCGACGTCGACTCACCAGATCTGCCAGCAGCGGCTGAGGGAGGGTTTTTTCCAGCTCTCTGCGTCTGTTCAGGTTTCGCCGGCGGAGCTCATTCCTGCGCAGTTTGAACTCCTCGTAAAGGCTGAGGTCTTTGGTCCAGGGCCGCGCCGCCTGGCGGGGCAACACCCCGCCGGGCATGGCTGCAGTGGAGGGCAGGGAGGCGGCCAGCTGAGGCGGCACATCTGGACGGCACAATTCAGTGGAACTCAGTGCTGATGCAAACATGCACATTGATTTAATGTAGATATTCATTTTACATTTTAAATACAAACTAGTAATTTTGGATAAATACGTCCTTGGTTATCAGCCTTCACACAAATTTATTTGATGAAAAACCAGGAAAACACGGAAAATGTCTGATTGTTCTTTAATTTGAAGTCTGTCACCAAAGTGAATCCTTCTCAGCCACACTGGGAGATCTTAAAGCTTCAGCAGTAAATCAAATAAAAGATGCTTTATTCAACCTTTGACCTTTCTGAGTTCTAACTAAGCTGTGGTTGGGAGTAAAAACGGTTAGAAAACAAAGCATATATAAAAAAAAAAAATATATATATATATATATATATAATCTCCAGTTTAAATGCAGGTTTTCAAGCTTGTGTCTTGTGCATGAAATAGGACCGTGCACACACATCTACTCACACGTGCTCGGTCCTGCTGAGCTGAAGGCAACGTTAGCATTTATCTGAGTCGCTGGAGGCCGCGACCACTCCGGCACCAACCTTTGAACCTGCAGGGACACAGCAGCTAGATGTTCAGAGCGGTTCAGCTGCTGCAGGTCCAACCTTCTACCGGTTCATCCTGCACCTGCTGAGCTCGTCGTCGGTACGATTGTCCCCGTTGGACCGAAAATGAAGAAAATGACCGAGACAGGAGATAATCAGGAAGTTACGTCACCTCTGAGTCTGGAGGACGACTCTGCTGCACCTGACAGTCCAGGAGCAGAGTGGCCATCACCTCCTGCTCCTCCTCTGGCTCCTCCTTGATACAGATCACCTCCTCCTCTTCCTCCTGCTGCACCTCAAGCTTCACCTGCAGATGATCTCACTTTAGGAACGTAACATACTTCGTCCTAGTTCACTGCTGAGGATGTCACAGTCACATCTGAATCTCGATGGATTAGTGAATGTCGGGTTTTCTCTCACATCATTGTTTTTTTTGTATAATCAGACCAAAACTGTTCAACTTTTGCTGAAGATCAAATCAAGTAAAGCAAACTAAATGATGACATTTTTCCTTGATGTGTGCCATCATGGCATTCCTTCTCTTTGTATAAACTTTAATCAAAATTAACCAAAAATTTACCAGTATAATCTTCTCCTGATGTCTCAGACCAGGGCATGCAGGGGGGGTTTATGTGCGTTCTCACCTCCGGAGCAGAAGAGGGTGGATTGGAGCTGTCTGGCTGAGCAGAGACATCTGGGGACAGTGACGCAGCCGCTGGCTGTTGCCCCGCCGCCACGGTCAGGACCTCGGTGGGAGGAGGGGCAACGGCTGCTTCCATGTCGTCTGTATGTGGCGGCGCGGTGGTGGTCCACTCGCATTTGTCCTCCTGGTCCTTCTTCTGAGCAGCATCGCGTTCTGTACGACACAACAGAACTGCACAAAAGACACGTTCGGTCTCGTTTGTGCAAATGTGCACTGCAACAGCATGAGCTGGTAAACTGATTTTCTAAGGTTTCCTCTGGGCTTTTTACACCCCCTTTTACTCCTGGGTTTAATATTTTGTGATAAAATAAATAATCTAATCATAGGTTGCATTAGCTAAATACACCCACAGACAAACTGTGATATCATTTAACAAAAATTAAGCCCAAAAGAAAAAAAATGTGGGGAAGACTAAGTTTGCTCTTTAACAGAGTAATCATCAGGTCCTGGATCAACTGACTCTAAAAAAGCAAACATTCTGGCACTTTTGTTGGTCTGGACCATTCAGGTATGTGTTAAGGCAATGCCAGGAGGGAAAGACACAAGCAATGAAATGAAAAAAGAAAATGAAATGAAAAATACTTTATTTATCCCATAAAGGAAAATTCAATGTAGTAAGGGCTCTCTCTTCTTTTTTTTTTTGGTCTGAAGAGAACAACTACTCCCCCCCCCTGGAAAATGTTTTTGAATGATTTAACAGTCTTACTTTAGTGGAAAACATTCAAGACAATTGATAATCTTCCCATGAAACTGACCCCCAAGTCAGACTCTAATGCACAAAGAAACCCAAGACCACTGAGCATGTTAACTGTTAAAGTCCCTGAAAGCAGAAGAGAGAACAGGTCCAGTTTGTTTTCAGGAACTACAAGGAGCAATCCTCTTTTGTCTATAAAGAACACAGAAGCACGACCGACGTTCACAAACTTGTATCTGAACAGACCACAAGACTTCTGGAACAATGTCTTTGAACAGATGAGACCAAAGTGGAGTTGTTTAGCCTTGATACCCTGGGCCTTATTTAGGGGAAACCAACCAAAGCACTTCAGCAGAAACACCTCAGCAGAGCCCCAACAGTGGAGGGCTGATGTTGTGTGGTTGGTTTGCAGCTGCAGGAGCTTGATGCCTGGCAGTCACTGAACTGACTCCGTTTTAGAGGAAAATGTGAGGAGATCTGTCTGACAGCTGAAGGCTGGTTGAAACTCAGGGCATAAAATTAGAATTTTTACCAAGTCGCCCCTGGCTACCAGGTTTTTGAAGTTGGTAGCCAGCTAGCAATTTTGGTCGCCAGTGTGTTTCGTCGCCCCATACATCAGGGGTTTGTCATTTATGAAGAACTCCTATTATCGTCTACTATCACTACATTTCAGAAGCATTTACAAGCATGAAAGTGCATTTTATTCTGTTTCCATGATGCTTACTATGAAAACTAATATTATTTCTTTTTTGTTAACACCAGAAGCGCCAAGTAGGTCATTTTTACCTCCTAGCATTTTCAAATGTTTGTATTTCTGTTAAAATAAAACCCCTACATCTGTAAGTTCATGACTTTTTCTAAAATGGATTTATTAATCATTCAATAAATTCTGGTGAGTGTGTGATAAAATGAATATGACCATTTATACCTGGAACCGCAGAGGGGGTCATTTTCATCCCCTCATATAAACGCTATATACAGCTGTCATTTTTTGCGCCACGCCCCTCTGCGCCCCACTGCCCGTTGCTTGGCAACGCTCAAACTTTATGGCGTTATCGGACTTTGACAGTTATTGTCATCACTAAATCTTTCAAACAAACAGCAACATTTAAGACATGAATCCAACAAAAACAACAGCCTGGCTGTTTTACCAGGATCTGAGTGAGGGGGAGTCAGAAAGAGTGAGGAGGAATCGGTGGGGGGGGGGGGGGGGGGGGTGGTGGGGGGATGGGGACGGATGACCCGTCATTTTTACCAGGTGATACGACATCAACTGAGGATGAGGAGACGATTTTATGAAAAGGACCCAGCTTCTATAAGTGAGGGGTCACCGCCACATACATTCAGTCCTCAGACACAGTGGAAGCAAGCTGAAATACTCTGACAGGTAAATTGAGAAGTCAAGCGTTTTAGTTTCCTCTGGTTCTAATCATTTGGTATTTTAGCGAGGCTACGACTCTGACTGATCTAATCATAAATATTTACATTGATCAGAGCTCAACCTGTATGTCAGCTACATGAGGCTGCCAAAGACGGAACCGTTTGGACCCATAAAGCTGGGACTGTGGACCGGGAGAGTCCAGTCCACAAATGTCCCGGTGGAGAGAGGTGGTCCAACTGCATACGCGCGCCGCAACATTGACGAACCTATGAATGCGTTCATGTACCTGATGGACCAGGTGATACAGCACACCTGTACCTGTACGGTGGCGGAGCCGCGCCGGTGGAGAGGAGGGCTGGGAATGGAGTCATGTGTGCGTGAGGGGGAGCACGCAGCGTTAATCCGTTTTTCCAAAATGATTAAAATATCTGTGATTGACATCTGGAATCTGTTGTTTTGTATTGTAAATAGTCTGTCACTCGATTGTTGTTGTTTTCATGTTTGTGTTAACATTCAGCTCCTACAGTTTGTTGATGAACGTACCGATGTATTTATTTGTGTGGCTGAGAGAGAGAGCGCGCGCAGCGTTCTACCATGTAGAAAAAAAGCTCGCAAAAATATACATTTTAAACACTTATTTTGACAAGTGTCCATCATTATTATTTCAGAAATATTCAGGAATGAGCCACGTTACAACTATTATAAATGACATGTTCGCATCACTGACGCTGTTGCAGCGATGGGCTGAAAATGAAGTTTGGAATCTTGGCGGTTTATAGTGTTAACTATTCTGTTGTGTATTTTTATGAGGTTATTTACCAAAAGGACCCATTTTGCTGTGGAGTAGATTCAGTGATGGACAAAACTGAAGACCGACGAATGCAAAAGTCCACCTGTCCATCGCTGGGTTAGGCGCATGTGTAGTTATGACTTCCAGCAAACGACGTGCACCCAAAACAGGGCCACTTTCCGATATATGATATATATCTAATTATAAACTTTGTTTCTAAAGTTCTAAATAAACTTTGTTTCTAAGTTATTTAGATATGTTTGCCTTGGTGACGTGCAGAAATCATTAAAAAAAAAATTTTTTTTTTCCTAAGTTGATGGTGGATTTTGTGTCCCTCGCCACTGGCGACAAGGCAGAAAAAAACGGTCGAAATCGTTAAATTTGGGTCGCATATGGCGACCAGTTGGTCGCGATTTTATGCCCTGAAACTGGGTCACAACAGGACAACGCTCCAAACCACAACAGCAGATTTACATCAGGATGGCTGTGAAATTAAAAGGACCGGCGTTCTGGAACGGCCAAATCAAAGTCCAGCCCTCAACATCCAATGAAACTGCCTACGTCAGGGGTGTCCAAAGTCGGTCCTGGAGGGCCGCTGTCCTGCAGGTTCTGCATGTTTCCCTGCTTTAAACACACCTGATCCTAATTAATGGCCGTCATCATCTTGTCATCGAGGTCAGCAAATGTCTCACTTTTATCAGGGTGTGCAGACGGAGGGAAACATCTAAAACCTGGAGACCCCTGGCCAACATTATGTTTTTTTGACCTTGTTTTTATTAAATAAATGACACAATCAAATCAGCCAGAGCCTGTAGTTGCCCAATGCAAAGATCCACTGTGGTCAAAAGATTTCTTAAATCATATTTTTGCACACACAAGCAAAGAGCGCACAGGGATGGGCTCCGGCAGATCGCTGCGACCCTGCACAGGAACCTGCGGGTTTAAATGATGGACTGGATGGACTTAGAATTAAAAGAGTGGGTATTATCCTTTACATGTGAGGTAACAACGTTGACGCTGTGGTGAACAGCAGAGTACTCATCCACTGCTCCGTACCTGTGCTGCTGTCCTGACATCCCGCAGCTGCGTTCGCAGTCAGTGTGACGGGCAGCAGCAGGTCAGATGACTCTGAGCCCGGCCCATCTGAAGGACGGCGCACTCGGACTGCGTGTCTGCTCACGCGCTGAGAAGAGGTGCATTCTGGGACTGGAGACACAAGATAAAGTGAGAACTGAGGAAGAGGAGCAACAAGCAGGCGAGCATCTCACTGATTTTTACCTTGACTGCTTCTCGTCAGCGCTCCGTCGGCGGTCCTCTGAGCTGAGCATGACGGGGAGAGCTCGGTGGGCGAGGGGCTGGCCTCACCCCTCTGCGTTCGCGTGAAGGTGGGAGGATGAACGCGGACCAGAGTGGAGGAGGAGGAGGCTCTCTGCTGCAGCTCCTCCTCCACCCCCTGCCGGTAGTACTTCAGTTTCAGCTCGGTGTAGCGCAGCTTGGCTCGAATGTTGTCGTTCTCCTTCTCTTTCACGGCCTTCTCCCTCTGCAGCGTCACAATGTCCCGCTTCATCAGCACCACCTGAGATTTCAGCTCCTCAAATTTGGCTCCGACCACTTTGAGCATCTCGGCCAGCACCGTCTCCACCGCCACGTTCACCGCTCGCTCCACGACCGTTCCCATCTGGCCCCGGATCAGAGAAACGGCAATGCTCACATCCATGTTGGAGAGGCTCTGTCCGAAAACGCCACAGACGGTTCTTCAGAGAGCTCCCAACATGCACGACAAGACCTTAGAGCAGCGCTCTGACCATTTATCCTGAACGTCACTTGATCAGAGCAGAGAAAGAAAAAAACACATGAAAATGTTATTTTGTGCCATCACAGGAGAGCGCCTGAGATGTTCTGAGTTGAGATGGTTTGTTTTTCGCTTTTCCAAATAAATTATTGTAGGATTTTGAAGGAACAAATGAAAACACATCAAAATATTCTCTGATGCATCTTATTAGTATATTATATTATTATTATTATTATATGTTATCATTGTGTACTTGCCCGGGCATAGGAGACATCTACAAACTGCAGGTACTGCAAAAGAACTGTCACAAAAAAAGACTAAGAAGTGGCACAACTTAAGTCACAGTGGGCGACTCAACCAGAAGAGGGCAGCAGTGTACAAGTCCCAACTAAAGATGGCTGATGTATAATGGTCGTATATCAGGTTTTGGTTTTTTTTCTACTGTACAAAGGTTTTAATTTAGCTTCTCACTTAATCCGTCACCACTTACTTAAGCAAACACTTTCTGTTACAAGTCCAAATAACATGTTAGTTCACAGGAAATGAGGCATATACAAGTCCTAAAGACTTTTATACTCCATATCTAAGATCTTTATAAGCGCTCTTACATTACTGTTGACAACAGGGCTGCCAGGGATTTGTTCAAGGTCAGACATTTCTCTAACAACCATGCTGTCAAGACTGATAAAGATGATTAAAATGCAGTTTAAAGGTGACTGATAGTACATGAACAGTGAGGACATATAAGCAGATTTAGTATCCTTCAGTATCTTTCAAACTAATCAGGGGCAGGGCAGAAAAATTCATCACAGGGTTTATTCCCATAGATGCTGCTCAGATAGATCCATCCAAATGTGTGAGATGACAATGGCAATTCAACATCCTCCTTAATCCATTTCAACCAACCGATGGTACTTTATTTCTGCTCCTGCTCGATTCTGAAACGGATTCTGGGAGCACAGCAGCCCTCAGGTTTAATTACCCAAACAGCTACAAAGCAACACTGTGGTCTTATTTAACGCCGCTATATTAAAGGGCACTGATGGGAAAATCCCCAGATGTTAGGGCTGGGTAATTAATTGAAAATTAATTAAATTAGATGTAGTATTGCCCATGTCAATTACTTATGTGTGTTCATGTGCGTTTCTCTAAAAATCATATGACCACATGTGTAGTCACGTGAGATATTTTTCATTATAAATATATCCCAGTTGTAACAGCTGAATATATTTATAGCAAAAACCTTGTCAATAATATAGGTGGCAAACTAAACTAAACTAAAATGATCACTCAATAGTAATCAAGGTACAATGTTCAACTAATCGTGATATTGATTTGGAGTCACATGGCCCAGCCTGACTGGATCTGTTGTTCTCATCGATGAGACTCCAAATCCAGACCAGGTGAAGATGAGATGACAACAATGTAGAGCAGGAACTAAACAGAGGGTGTTTCCTCCCTTTATTGTCAATGGGAGTGTAAGATTCATGTCTCATAAAACGGATAAAGGCCACAACAGGAACACTGGGGATACAGTATTTTGTGTTTTACTGAGACATGTTTGCAGGAACATATTCAGGACGTCTCTCTAAAAATATTTATTCAGATAATACAGGTAGTATGAGGCTGTGGGCCGAACAATGAAACTAAAAGAAGAGGATTTTCAGTGATTGTTAACAGGAGAGAACTGTTGTCTACTGGGACACTTCAACTGTGCTGCTGCCAATCATGTGACATCATCATCTCTGTTGTTGCCAGGATACAAACGCAACATCTGGAAACGTTAACCACGCTTCTCTGCTACACCCCAACGTTTTTAACAATTTGTTACCAGTATTATCTCAGCAAAAATACACCTAAAGCAATACCGCAATGACATTTTCCCTTTGGGTGTAAAGCATTTTTCCAGTTCCAGTTCAACCTGAGTTGAGATCTGGAAATCTTCAACAAACTCCATAATTATGGGCTTATTTTCTTTCTACACTTTATAGTTAAAATTGGCTTTAAAAGACAGTCCAAATGAATATCAGTTTTACATTTGTTGTTTCAAGATTAGAGTACTGCCGATACTTATTGTCTCTGAAAAGGATTTATTATATTTCTGGCTTCTTATTACCTTACATGAAAATCCTTAATTGAAATAAACTAAATGATGCACATCAGACACTTTACAGACAATAAAAACATTGCACTGCAAATGATGGTATAAATAAGCTAAATTATGCACATCACAGACACTTTATAGACAATAAAAACACTGCACTTACGCTTGTTGTTAGCCTGTTAGCTTCTCCGTTAGCCGACACGGCTCTCTTACCGAAAACACTGCTGAAAACCACTTCCTCACTAAAGCCGTCTCGTTACAAAGCCGTAACGTTGTTAGCTGTTTTCCGACAAATTCTTGAGTAAATTTCGATCTTTTTTTGTTCGCTTTTGGATCTCAATTGCTTCAAACCAAAAACAGGAACAGGATTCTTCTTTGTGAATTTGAGCATTTAGCCGGTGCGCTACTGCCCCCTACTGCCGACAAGAAACACTCTCAAATGAAATAAAATTAAATACAAATTTAATTAAATAAGAGGATTAGAACCACAGTAAAAAAAAAAAAAAAAAAAAAAAAAAAAAATTTTGTCCCAGAAATCTAGTTTATTTCTCAGAATTCTGACCTTAAAGAGATTAACCCAGAAGTGTGGATGCTGGTGCTTGGATAGAATTTAGTATTAAGTCCACCCATCCATTTTCTAAACCCGTTTAATCCTCTGCAGGGTCACGGGGATCTGATGGAGCGTATCCCAGCTCTGTTTGGGCGAAAGGCAGGGGTACACCTGGACAGGTCGCCAGTCCATCTCAGGATCACACATAAACAAACAACCAATGCAACCACTCCTACAAGCAATTTAGAACCACCAATTAACCTGACATGCATGTCTCTGGACTGTGGGAGGAAGCTGGAGTACCTGAAGGAAAACCCATGCATGCACAGGGAGAACATGCAAACTCCACACACAAAGGCCCCTGCCAAGATTCAAACCAGGAACCTTCTTGCTATGAGGCAACAGTGCTGACCACCGAGCCACCGTGGTGCCCCTGGGTTAAAGTTGATCCATTAAGTTAACATTGCAATTTCTCTACTGACCGCTATATGCTAGCTCAAAAACAGAGTAAAACCCTGATCCATCCATTATCTTCACCTATTCTGTCCTGTGTTGCAGGGTGATTTTTACTATTCTGTAGCATCCACTCTTCTTATAACAACTGTCTAAACTTTCCTCTCCTAAAACTGCTGGAGTTATAAGAGAAGAATGTAACCCATTCTTGTCTGATGCAGGATTCTAGCTGCTCAACAGTCCTGGGCCTTAGGAGTATTTGGTAGCAGTATGTGGTTCAGCATTTTCTTGCTGAAATATATAAAATATACTGAAATATACAAGGCCTTCACAGAAAGAAAAAAGTTGTCTGGATGGGAGCAGATGTAGCTCTAAAACTTCTATGCTCTCTTCACCAGAGACAGTAATGTAACCCCATACAACTAGAGACACAGGCTTTACTAAACAGAAATGTTTTCAATTTAGTTTTAAAGATGGAGGTGGCGTGAGCCTCCTTAACCCAAACTGGTAGCTGGTTCCATAATAAAAGTGTCTGGTAACAGAAGGCCCGTTAACCTAATTAGTTGTCAAATGCTCCTCCATTTGCTTTGGATTTGCACCAGTTACTTTTCCAGCCTTTTGTTGCCCCTGTTCCAACTTTTTTGAGATGTGTTGCTGCCACCAAAGTCAAAATGAGTTGATATTTTCCATGAAATGGTAAAATGTCTCGGTGTCAACATGTGAAACCGAGACATAAACATAAAGACGAGTATTTATGTTCTATTGGGATGTAAACATGGCTCCATGAGATCTGGAAATCATTCCATTCTTTTTTCTTTACATTTTCCTCAGCGTACCAGATTTTTTAGAGATGGAGGTTTTACGTATGTGATTTCAAAGTAGCGTTCAGTGTGATGATCAATGTGGGGTCAAATGTGGGGTTATTTTTCAACCTTTTGTGGCCCTGTGAGGTTTGACTGAGGCCAAGTATTCAAGCAACGTCTTGTTTTCTGCAGGGTTTGCATATGTCCTTCCCGATCAAACATCTGTGTATTGATCATTTTTTCTGCAGTTTTCGTAGATCTCTGCAGCACCTTCTGATCTGCTACAGAGCTGTTACTGCACCAGTTCAGGATGGGATCACTGGTGCAGCAGTAAAAAGACACCAGCAGCTATTGGGACATGTTGAGTTCTCAGGATGGACAATCTCTGCTGTGGGTTGTCTTGTGTTATGTGTCCATGTCGGGTCCTGGGATGTGTGTCCCTAACAGCATTTAAACTGGAGACTCTCCACCTCCTCTGCATTCATGTTCAGCAGCAGGTGAACATCTTGATTTTTCCTGGAACCAATTATCAATTCTTTGTTCCTTTTTTGTGTTTGAAACACCTGAGGAATGGATTAACTGGGTTTACGCTGGCTTCCAGCACAGCTGTGAAAAACCTTGGAGTTATTTTTGATTAGGATATTTAAGCAGCATATTTATCAGGTTTGTAAAACAGCCTTTTTTCATCTCTGAAATATCTCTAAGATTAGGAGCATCCTCTCCCAGGATGACGCTAAAAAATTAATCCACACATTTGTCAGTTCTAGACTGGATTATTGTAATGCATTGTTAGCAAGATGTCCGAAAAACTTGCTGAATAGCCTCCAACTGATCCAGAACGCAGCAGCGAGGGTGCTGACAGGAATCCGTGTTAGCCTCCCTCCATTGGCTTCTTGTGAAATTTCGAATTGAGTTTAAAATTCTGCTTCTCACATATAAGGCCCTTAATGGCCTAGCTCCTCGTTATCTACAAGACTTGATAGCACGTTATGCTCCTAATAGAGCTCTCCGCTCTCAGAGTCGTTCCTAGAATATCTAAAAGTAGGTTTGGAGGACGGGCCTTCTGCTACCAGGCACTTTTATTATGGAACCAGCTACCAGTTTGGGTTCAGGAAGCTGACAACCCCCCTCCAAAAAAAAAGCAGAGAAGGAAGCTCTCAGGTGCTCAAAATAGAAAACGGAAAGAGGGAGAAAGAGAAAGAGTTCATTGGGATGAAGGACAACTTCTCCAAGTGGTTAAAGGACAGCATGAATTATGTCAAGTGTAGCTTGAGCTTCTTTGTGGGAGGCCTGTAAACAAAGTTGGCTAGTACTAGCATAGCAGCAGGTTAGCTGTAGTAGTGTTTTCTTGCGGGTGTGTGCTGATCAATATATATAATATAACATCATAAAAAATGTAAAGAAAATTTTTTGTGATTATTTTATTGTTCAGACAATTATAGATGATGAATTATAAAACAGATTAAATTTAATACAGGGATAAATCCTGCTGTAGATTGATTTTCTTATACATAATTACCATATTTTTTTTTCCATTTTTAGTTTAGTACCATTGACACTTAAAGAGAGATTATTTTAGACACAATAATTGGATATACTGAGATGTCTATATTTTGTTCTGTAACTGAATTTTCTATTAATACAGAGGAGCCTTTAAATCTATTAAAGGTAGAAGCATCTTTAAGTAAACTTTAAGTATCATTAACGCATCTTGAGGCAGAGCCAAGTCCTCTTTTACAGAAATCAAAATATGGTCACTCTAACTCAGATACAACACTACAGTGATGTGATGTATCAGATAAGTACGGTGGCCCTGAAGGGCAAACGACACCAACAAAAAGGAAAACACAACGACATTAACAAAAACACAACGACAAAAAGGAAAACACAACGACATTAACAAAAAACACAAGACAAACACAAAACACAACGACAAAAAGGAAAACACACAACGACATTAACAAAAACACAACGACAAAAAGGAAAACAAAACGACATTAACAAAAACACAACGACATTAACAAAAACACAACGACAAAAAGGAAAACACAACGACATTAACAAAAACACAACGACATTAACAAAAACACAACGACATTAACAAAAACACAACGACATTAACAAAAACACAACGACATTAACAAAACACAACGACAAAAAGGAAAAAACACAACGACATTAACAAAAAAAACAACGACATTAACAAAAACACAAACGACAAAAAGGAAAAACACAACGACATTAACAAAACACACAACGAAATTAACAAAAACACAACGACAAAAAGGCAAAAACACAACGACATTAACAAAAACACAACGACAAAAAGGAAAACACAACGACATTAACAAAAACACAACGACAAAAAGGAAAACACAACGACATTAACAAAAACACAACAACATTAACTTCTAAGGGAAAGGGTAGGTACCTGCTATGACAAGGATCATTGCTGCTTGGACGAAAGCACGTCACTCTTTTTTAGTGGGTTTTTTTCATGGATGTATTAAGAGAACGGTTTTTAAGGCTGCTTTACGCCATAACACCTTGTTTACGGCTCGGCCCTTTAGTACTTGCCACATAGTCCGATAGCCGAACATTTGCCCGAGTCCACGCAGCTCTGTCAGTATGGCTCGTCTCACCTCAGCGAGTGGGGAATAATTCTTTCTCCTATACAACCCTGCTTCTCTTAACCGTGTTTTAAGAGTGCGAACACTCATCGTGATCAGTGTTTCCACTAGAAAAAATTGGCACCGGACAATGTGACCGGCAGGTTTTCAATTTACCGGACAAATGTTTGAAATTCCGGTCACATAGGCTATATGAATTTATTCGAGGTTAAAAATAAATCATATGCAGTAGTACGATATCAATGCGTCATTTAATAGTGTTTTTATTGAAAAACAGGCTATTTCAAATTAAATAAGTCCCGTCAATTGACTCACGAGCGTAACTTAAAAAAATAAATAAATAAATATTGTAGAAGCTTGCGCTCTTCTGACTCCGCTGCGCTGTTTTAATTCGGTTCTGCAGAGAGAAACCTCTCTCTGCTGGCACACTGGAGACAGGGATCAGCAGGCTATCTGGGCCAGTTGAGCCCACTCGGGGTAGATTTCACTGAAATCCCCGATGAGAGCTTCACAGGCCGTTGAGAAGTTCAAGCCTCCATAACCGCGGAGCACTGTCATTACGGAGATGGCGTCTCTGCGCGCACCTGTGGCATCAATGAGTGGAGCTGTGGCTGGAGCCAACTCGTCCTCACACACTACTCATTCGTAAAAAAAAGTATATGTTTTTTCATAAAATCCATCCATCCATCCATCCATCCATCCATTAGCTTCCGCTTATCCGAAGTCGGGTCGTGGGGGCAGCAGCTTCAGCAGAGAGGTCCAGACCTCCCTCCCCCCGGCCGCTTCCACCAGCTCCTCTGGGAGAATCCTGAGGCGTTTTTCATAAAATGATGTGGAAATTACCCATTTTATTACAACTGAAATTGTGCTTGGGAGGAGTATTTTGACCGGAGAGATTATAAAATCCCGGACTTCCGCATATTTTACCAGACAAAGTCCGGCAATTACCAGACAACGGAAACCCTGATCGTGATGTTGTGAAAGGTGGACAACATGTGAACTATCACCTCATATGTATGCCCTGCATCAAAATAATGCCTAATAACTTCTTCTGTAGTAGCCATCTCCAAATACACCTGACTGTAGACCACAGATGTGGGCGGGGCCCTTCCCCACCTTTTAAACAGACTGACGTGCTTTCATCCAATCAGCAATGATCCTTGTCATAGCAGGTACCTACCCTTTCCGTTAGAAGTTAATGTCGTTGTGTTTTTGTTAATGTCGTTGTGTTTTTGTTAATGTTGTGTTTTCCTTTTTGGCGTTGTGTTTTTGTTAATGTCGTTGTGTTTTTGTTAATGTCGTTGTGTTTTCCTTTTTGTCGTTGTGTTTTTTGTTAATGTCGTGTTTTCGTTTTTGTTTGTTTGTTTTTTCCTTTTTGTTTGTGTTTTCCTTTGTCGTTGTGTTTTTGTTAATGTCGTTGTGTTTTTGTTAATGTCGTTGTGTTTTCCTTTTTGTCGTTGTGTTTTTGTTGATGTCGTGTTTTCCTTTTTGTCGTTGTGTTTTCCTTTTTGTCGTTGTGTTTTTGTTAATGTCGTTGTGTTTTTGTTAATGTCGTTGTGTTTTTGTTAATGTTGTGTTTTCCTTTTTGTCGTTGTGTTTTTGTTAATGTCGTTGTGTTTTCCTTTTTGTCGTTGTGTTTTTGTTAATGTCGTTGTGTTTTCCTTTTTGTCGTTGTGTTTTTGTTAATGTCGTGTTTTGTTTTGTCGTTGTGTTTTCCTTTTTGTCGTTGTGTTTTTGTTTGTCGTTGTGTTTTTTTTTGTCGTTGTTTTCCTTTTTGTCGTTGTGTTTGTTGTTTGTTGTTTTGTGTTTTTTTGTTAATGTCGTTGTGTTTTTGTTAATGTCGTTGTGTTTTCCTTTTTGTCGTTGTGTTTTTGTTAATGTCGTTGTTTTCCTTTTGTGTGTGTTGTCGTGTGTTTTCCTTTTGTCGTTGTGTTTTTGTTAATGTCGTTGTGTTTTTGTTAATGTTGTGTTTTCCTTTTTGTCGTTGTGTTTTTGTTAATGTCGTTGTGTTTTTCCTTTTTGTCGTTGTGTTTTTGTTAATGTCGTTGTGTTTTTGTTAATGTCGTTGTGTTTTTTGTTAATGTCGTTGTGTTTTTGTTAATGTCGTTGTGTTTTCCTTTTTGTCGTTGTGTTTTTGTTAATGTCGTTGTGTTTTTGTTAATGTCGTTGTGTTTTTGTTAATGTCGTTGTGTTTTTGTTAATGTCGTTGTGTTTTTGTTAATGTCGTTGTGTTTTCCTTTTTGTGTCGTTGTGTTTTCCTTTTTGTCGTTGTGTTTTTGTTAATGTCGTTGTGTTTTTGTTAATGTCGTTGTGTTTTTGTTAATGTCGTTGTGTTTTCCTTTTTGTCGTTGTGTTTTTGTTAATGTCGTGTTTTCCTTTTTGTCGTTGTGTTTTTGTTAATGTCGTTGTGTTTTCCTTTTTGTCGTTGTGTTTTCCTTTTTGTCGTTGTGTTTTTGTTTTTGTTGTTTTGTTAATGTCGTTGTGTTTTCCTTTTTGTCGTGTTTTTGTTAATGTCGTGTTTTCCTTTTTGTCGTTGTGTTTTTGTTAATGTCGTGTTTTCCTTTTTGTCGTTGTGTTTTCCTTTTTGTCTTTGTGTTTTTGTTAATGTCGTTGTGTTTTCCTTTTTGTCGTTGTGTTTTTGTTAATGTCGTGTTTTCCTTGTTTTTCCTTTTGTCGTTTGTTTTTTGTTGTCGTTGTGTTTTCCTTTTTGTCGTTGTGTTTTTGTTAATGTCGTGTTTTCCTTTTTGTCGTGTTTTCCTTTTTGTCGTTGTGTTTTTGTTAATGTCGTTGTGTTTTCCATTTTGTCGTTGTGTTTTCCTTTTTGTCGTTGTGTTTTCCTTTTTGTTGTTGTGTTTTTGTTAATGTCGTTGTGTTTTCCTTTTTGTTGGTGTCGTTTGCCCTTCAGGGCCACTGTAGATAAGTCTCATTAGATGCAGCGTCCAATCAATAACCGATAGCCAATTTCCCCTCGGGGATTATTAAAGTATTTTCAATTCAATTCAATATCCATTAAAATTATAATTTGAAATTAAAATTTCAAATTTTCAAGTTTCAATTTTTTTTATATGTAAATTAGCTACTATAGTTTTGAAACCATATAATTTATTTTACACATTCCATTGGTTTTTGTATGTAGTCTGGCTGCCTGTCATATATGTAACTTAAAACATGTTGGAAGAAAGAAACATATATGAAATGTGTAAATTATTTCCATGTGGAACCATACTCCATTATGTGATGTTTCCTCCTCAAGTCATCTTAGGCCGGGGGTCGGCAACCCGCGGCTCTGGAGCCGCATGCGGCTCTTTAGCGCTGCCCTAGTGGCTCCCTGGAGCTTTTTCAAAAATGTTTGAAAATGGAAAAAGAATGGGGAGAAAAATATATTTTTTGTTTTAATATGGTTTCTGTAGGAGGACAAACATGACACAAACATTCTTAATGTTTTCCAATGCTGTAAATATGTGTATAATAAATATTAAATTTCAACATTTCTGTCAAGGAAGATTTGCGTCATAGCCTGCGACACACGTTTCTATCAGCAGGGCGGGATGCCGGGCAGGTGGCTGTTGTTAACAAACCGGCGGCTGTGTGATTCGGTTCTGCAGAGAGAAACCTCTCTCTGCTGGCACACTGGAGACAGGGATCACGCAGGCTATCTGGGCCAGTTGAGCCCACTCGGGGTAGATTTCACTGGAATCCCTGATGAGAACTTCACAGGCCGTTGAGATGTTCAAGCCTCCATAACCGCGGAGCGCTGTCATTATGGAGATGGCATCTCTGCGCGCACTTGTGGCATCAATGGGGCTGTGGCTGGAGCCGACTCGTCCTCACTGGTCATTCCTTTTCCAAAGCGATCAGTGATGGTTTGGATGGCTGTTTCAGCAACTGAAATTGTGCTTGGGAGGCGTATTTTCACCGGACATTTTGACCGGAGAGATTATAAAATACCGTTTCACTGCTGCGTTTCACCCTTGCACTGACTTACTTGGCATTTGCACAGAAATCAAACTTAAACTGTATTAATTTGATTTTATATACTTTATCTTTTCAAAAGGTTGCTGTTTTATTTTTTATAAATGCAGGCTGCATTTTATTGCGCTCTGTTAGGGGCAGATAAGGGGCACGTTATGCACGTTCCATTTTGATGTTTTTTCGAATCCTCAAAATAAAAATGACATCAAAAATCTGATTTCTTTATTGCATTTCTTTAATTTCATCAAAGCATTGAAACATAATTCATTAATATTGTAATGAAGTTAAACTTGAGGCTGCATCGTACAACAGAGTAGTCACGTGGTGCGTCATTCTCTATCCACTGCAGGGAAAATAAACATTTTATCATGAAGGCTCATTATGTATTTGTAGCCAACTTAGTCAATTTGATAGTAGACTAATATAGCTAATATAGATACATACAGCATGTGTTGCCTTCATTATAAGGCTTTTAATTTTTTGCGGCTCCAGACATATTTGTTTCTTGTTTTTTTGGTCCAATATGGCTCTTTCAACATTTTGGGTTGCCGACCCCTGTCTTAGGCTGATGGTTGTCATCAATCTAATATGGACCAGAATGAATGAAGACTGCTCTATTTAACAAAGTTCATGTCATTCAGGAGTGAGGATGGAAGAGGAGAGAAACAAGGCAGGGGAAGGCACCAGGTTGGTCTAATATTAGGAAGAAGTGTAGGAACAGCTACTTGAAATGAGGAAGATGATGTGAAGATGTGAATCTATTCATTGTGTCCTTCTGGGAAAAGTAGTTCAGGCAGACATGGCGAGTCAGTCACCACAGAGGATAAAGTGAAGGAGAATGTGGAACAGAGAGGTACAGAGAGAGGTTGGTAGTAACTAGTTATATTTACTCCATTTTATTTACTCTAATTGCTTTTTAGATAAATTGTACCTTTAAGAATTGTTTTCATGTAAAAAACTTTTAACTTTTACTTGAGCAATATTGTTCTAAAGCAACAATACTCTTACTTGAGTACAGTTTTTGTCCACTCTCTCAACCCCTAAGTCCAGATGAGAGTTGTAGGAGCTCAGACTAGAGTAGCTCGTCTTAATCACAGCTTTATCATAGCTATGCTGCTATAGGCCTACGCTGCAGGGGGACGCCAACATGATCAGCTGAGTGGTGTCTCCACTGCTCTTCTCCTTTCCTTCCCTTTCCTCCTCCCTTCCTCCTCCTCCAGCTCATTCTATAGTTAATTAGCAGCACCTTGTAACTGTAACTGTGCTCCATTTTCTTTCCTGTAGTTTGTTGTGCTGCTTTGCCCCCCTGTTTTCTCTTTTCTTTCTGTGTGTTTGCAGGTCAGAGTTTCCTGAGTTTCATGCTGACCTGCAGTTCCCTCCTCTGTCCATCCCAGCGTTTACCTCCACCTGTGTGTGTAAATGTGGTCGGGGTGCCGGCTGGCGTGGTGACCGGTGATCTAGTCCTCTGACCATCTCACCTCAGTGCTGCTACCTGCATCTGTTTATCTCTGCATCTCTCGTCCGTCCTTTCTCTTTTCTGTCTCTCCCCTCTTTTCCTTTTTTACCTGGCTGGTCTTCAGCAGGAATGTCACCCCCATATGATCCAGGTCCTGCTCAAAGTTTCTTCCTCTTAAAGTGGAGTTTTTCCTTGTTTGGCTTAAAGGTTTTTTTCTCCATCTGTGGGAGTTTTTTTTACTTGCCATGATCCTTGTTTAGGATTTAATATTATATTTTTAGTTAATGATATTTGCTCGGAGGTCATGATCTGCGTCTCTGTAAAGCGCCTAGAGACAATTGACATTGTAACAGATGCTATACAAATAAAATTGAATTGAACTGAATTGTTTAAGAGTTGTTCTTCAGCCTCTCTGTTAGCCTCTGGACCTCCCTGTGGGCTGACTCATCTCCCACAGTGATCTTGTGTCTGTTTCAAACTTAATGTTGGTTGCATTTTTTTAAAACTTCTTTTTCCTAGATGTGATTAGCTCATCTCCTTTTAATTGATATTTTATGTTGCAAAACACTATAATTGAAAAGCAAAACATCGGACATACATCCCTCTACAATCATAAAAGCTGAATTAGTACCCTGAGTTTCTGTTCCCACGGCTACAACAGCAAAGACAAGATATAATCCCACACACACTCATACAAAAACTGGAGTTTTGGCTCAAAATCTCTTCATGGTCATGTCTTTTAAAAATATGTTTTTTATGAATGCTTTATTATATTTTATCTGATATGTGTGTAAATACTTTTGAGATTGATTCTTCTGTTGTTTTAAATGAAAAGAGAAGCATAAATTCAAGTGTCGAGCGATGCGGTTTAGTGAAACTTCAGTCACTTCACAGTGTATTGGCCCCGCGGGCTCTAGACTGCAGTATCTCAGGTGTGACAACGCATTTGGAGCATCCATCCATCCATTTTCTATACCCGTTTCATCCTTGAAGGGTCACGGGGATCTGCTGGAGCCTATCCCAGCCATCTACGGGCGAAAGGCAGGGGTACACCCTGGACAGGTCGCCAGTCCATCGCAGGGCCATTTGGAGCATTTCCTGAACTATTTTTATTCCACGGTTAATGCCCAGACTTTTTGGATAGATGTTCAGGACCCCTGACCTGTCCCCGTGACAGCTGAGGTGGGCTTCAGACCCAACACGACCCTGAACTGGATGAAGTGGGACAGTTCTAAACCTTTATGGTTCTGGATTTAGTTGTCCTCATAGACTGAATATCAATAATTAGAAGAAAAAAAAGAGTATAAATTAAAGGATGAAATGTTATTTGTCACATTAAGAAACAGCTCTTGGTAAAAACTATTTATAATGTTTTAGCAGCATTAATGAAGACTACTTCAAATTTCTGTGTCAAATCTCCTCTGACCTGTAAATACTTTATTTAACTGTATTCAGGCCCCTGACACTGATTTACCGCCTGATAATTGAAAACAGCAAAAAATAAGCTGATCTATGAAAGCAGCATCACAGAGCAGTTGAATGAAAGAGGGGTTCTGGTGCTTTGTGGACAGTAAAAGCCTTCAAGGATGAAAAGTGAAGGAGGACTTGAAGAGAGCTGCAGATCTCAACTGCACTCCTTTCTCCAGATGAAAAGTCAACAGCACCATCTGCTGGAATGATGAGGTATCTTTCAGAAGCTGGGACACAATTAACCCACCCAGATGTCTGCAGAATATTCCTTCTTTATTATAAAAAAGTATATTTACAGCAGAAAAAAGGTACATTTACAGCAGAATTAAGATACATCATCTCAGTCTAGGATCCTGAAATAGCTGTGAGACTTTTCTACCAGTGAAATAGTTTTGTCTAAAACGGCAGTTTCTCATATGTCACACTGTTAATTCATCAATGATGCCTGAATCTGAGAAGAGCACCAGCTCAATGTCCAGTGGTGCATATTTTTCTGTCAGAAGAATTAGTGTATTAAGTTAAAAGGAAACCATATTAAGCTAATGTTTGGTGCAATGTGGTATAGTGTTACTGAACTGAAGGGTGGCTCTTATCTGTGTGGAGAGCTGCAGGGATCCTATGAGAGATGAGTCTAAATTGACCTTCCAGTAGTTTTATTAGAGATCCTAAATTAGCACACAACTTTCACTTTTGGATGGTTTCTTAGCTGCACACAAACACAAATGGCAGTTGAGTAGCTGGAAGTTTTTCAAAACTAAGCATACAAAGGTTACCCCTGTCTCACAGTCTTCCTGTTTACTTCAGTGTTCTACCTTCCTGCTCTGGTAATTGTAAGGCCCAGATTCTGAGCAACACGATTGGCTGTTGCTAATTATGATTGACAGAAGCACTAACCAACAAAGATTCTCAAAAATACCTATTGCACTCAAACATAACATGGATTCATCTTTTCCACAGTTTCCATCTTCAGTCCACTAACTCTATAATATGTTTGCCTCACAGGAGCCAGGCTGCAGTATCTGAAGTGTAAAAATGTATTTCAAACATTTTCTGAACCAGGGGTATAAAAAAGCATAGATCAGGGGGTTTAGACAGGAGTTAAAGAAGAACAGATATGACACAAATGTAGTAACTGAATCATTGAGAAAGAAATTATTTGTTGTTAGGATGACGAGGAAATAGGGACAGAGACATAATAAAAACACAAGTACAATGACTCCAAGAGTCTTAGCTGCCTTCAGTTCAGATTTCTGAACAGTCACAGTCACTTTCACTGAGGTCTGAACTGCTGCAACATGGGAGCGCATGGCCCGAGCCTGAGACACAGCTACCACAAACACTCTCCCATACAGAACTATGATGACACTGACAGGACTGATAAAAGTCAAAACCAGGTCCACATATCCCATAATGTAGTCAGTGATAACCACACATTCACCTGAGCAGGAAAAAAGTCTGCCTGGTTGTTGCAGGTTTTCCTTCAGCACCAGACTCTGGAAGAGGGCAGAACCGACCCAACACAGACAAATACACACTTGACCTCTTTTCTGTGTGACTGTGGTGGAGTACTGCAGAGGATAACAAATAGCCACATAGCGGTCAACTGATATGAGCACCATGTTTCCAACTGAAGCAGAAGTAATCATGTATGCAAAAAACTGATTCATAGTACACATCATGTCACCAAGCAACCAGCAGCCATCTACGTGCACAATTTCAATGAACATGAAGAGACCAACAAAGAAGTCTGAGACAGCCAGAGAGAGGAGGAGGAGGTTGGTGGGAGTGTGGAGCTGCCTGGAAAATAAAGGAGACAAGTTGTTTTAGAGAAACTCTGATTTGTCATGTTAGCAGATTACAATAAAAGAATTAAGTAGTTCATTCATGCATCACTTCTCCCATACTTGAAGTGTAAGATGGAGATGATGACCAGCAGGTTGAGAGTCACAGTGAGCAGAGAGATGGAGGACAGGATAATGTAAGTCAGTATGACCTCAGTACGAAGACGCTTTGGTCTCCTGCAGGAGGAGTTGAGGAGCTGTGGAAAGCAGAGTTCCACCTCTTCCAGAATATCCATCAACACACAGAGAAGCTGCTGTTCTCTGCAGCTCCCTGCAGCACAGCTCTATATTTATAGAGTATAAATCTACCCTCCCCTCGCTGGTATTTTTTTCTCAGTATAGCAGAGATTGACATGTCCTAACCTTCTTCATTATTACTCAGTAAAACCTGGTCTTGTTTCTAGAAGTTCAGACAATACAGATTATTGGTGACTACGATATCAGGTTTTTGTGCAATATATTTTACGTGCAGTTATATTTTGTTATCTCGGCATAACTGCATCTGAATACGTAAAGGAACATTACAGAGTTAAAACAACCTGAGGTCTGTTATTAGGTAAAAAGGAGTATACACCTATTTGGAATAATCCCGATTTCCAAATAAACTGGAAACCCTTAAATTTCATGTCATGGATTAACAAGGGAATCACACATCTTAATCATATATGTGAAAATAATTCTATGGTCACATTTGCTCATCTTGTCCAGAAATCCAACATTGGACAAAAGCAATTCTTAGAATATCTTCAGGTTTAAACTAATGAATAAAACACTTAACCTCAGTCTTCTACCATTGATCCTAAAACTCACTAGAATCTCTAGTCACCAAAAAGTCCTGTCTAAAATTTATAAATTAATTTCAACAATTGACTGTACAATCTTAGTCTCTTCAATTAAATGAAAGCAGGACTTAGAACTCACCACCAATGAAGAATTCTGGGCCCAAATTTGCCAAAATATATTTTATTCAGCTGCTAATGCAAATTTACAACTCATACAGTTTAAAATTATTCACAGAGTGCACTTTACTGGAGAAAAAATGCAGGGGTTTCCGCCCCGGTTCGCGCTGCATCTCTGGGGGCGGGAACTGTGGCGGGGTGGCCTCCTCCCTGGTCTCCTTGCCTGTTTTGGCCTCGCCTGCAGCGGTGGGGCTGCTTAGATCTGTTGTCCTGGTGGTGCAGTCTACCTGTGCTGTCGGATAGCGTTGGGGGGCTCCCATGCCCCTGTTGACTGCTGGTGGTGGGGGGCACGGTCTGGGTTGGGGTTTGGGCCCCGGTGGCATGTTTTCCCTGGGGGCAGGGGCAGTCGTTGCCTCCTGTGTGCCACCTCCCTGTGGGGGGTGGTGGGCGATGGGGGGGTGGCCCGTCCATGGGGGTGGTGTGGGGGCGGCGGTGGGGGCTTCTCCCTTCACCATGGTGCGTTCGGGTTGTGGTGGCCGGCCCAACTCTCTGCCTGGGGGCTCCTCCTGGGGTCGCGGTGGGTGTCTGGCTCCAGCTAAGGAGGAGGGGGCTCACTACCCTGCCACCGGGTAGTGAACCCACGGGGGAGGCAAACCCATGTTGCTCATTTGGGCTGAGCCTGGCTGGGCCCCATGGGTAAAGGCCACCAGGTGCTCCCAAACGAGCCCCTCCACCAGGCCTGGCTCCACAGTGGGGCCCCGGCGATCCTTGTCCGGGCAAGGGACATCAAGCTCTTCTTCCATCGAGGTCGATCGAATCGCACTTAGTCTGGCCCGTCTCTCAGGACCAGTTTGCCTTGGGTGACCGTACCAGGGGCAAATGCCCCCAACAACATCGCTCCCAGTATCAGTTTGGCACACAAACCCCTCCACCACATTAAGGTGGTGATTCAGGGAGGGAATAATAATAATAATGAATAATAAACATGTTGATTTATAATGTGTATGTGTCTGATGTCTCTAGAATTTCATCTCTCACCTCTCCATTTCTGACACAGAGTATATGCAATCTTTAAAAGCTTGAATGAAAACATCCAGGAGTTACATATTTTTCTGTAAAAGCAGGGGATGCATTAACTCAGGGGTGGGCAAACTGTTTGACTATTGGGCCACAATGGGTTCCACAATTTGGCAGAAGGGCCAGACCAGTAGCAGATGGATGGAGTGTTTTTGGTGACCCACCTCATAGGGGAGAAAAATGTATAATGGGATATGTAGAAAACGTGCTTTAATATCAATTGACAATAAACAAAAGCATTACAACAAAATACCTGTCTTTGAAGCCCTACAGTACTTACCTCTTTATTGAAATGACTCTTAAAACATAGAAAATAAATAAATAAATGAAGGAAACATCTTTTTTGTTACTAACAGTTCCTATTTAAAAGCACTAAAAGTTCTGTTATCCATCAGGATATATCATCATCATCACTCTCCCCGTGATGGTCTTTATTTAAAAAAAATGGAGAAATGCAGATGCACTTGTTCTATTCAACGTCCCTAGAGTCATGATGCGCCAGTACGTGGAGCACATTATATCTGATCTGGTCACCATTGTTTATTTTTGGGACATACATGCACCTAAACACCACTTATATAAGTGGTTGACTGCTTGCTAGCATAATTAGCATGCTTTGTAGCAAAGTGCCAGCGACAGTCTCTTGGCATATCAGACACACAGTAGTTGAACGGTGTTCAGTGAAAAAATATTTCGTTTTCCGCTCCTTAATAAACACTTGACATTCTCGATCCACTTTCCTTTTCTTAGGTCCGCTCATCTTTACAGAAGGGCTGAGGGCTCAAAGAGTAATACGCCGCACCTCAACAAAGGTCAATGTCTCTAGAGTTTGCCATCCAGTTGGAAAACGTAAGAATTTAAGGGAAAATATAACATTACCAAGGTATATTCATAAGATTTGTTAAAGTTCGGAGGGCTGGATTAAAAAGCCTAACGGGCCGCATATGGCCCCCGGGCCATATTTTGCCCATGCCTGCATTAACTTAAGAGAAATATGAGTTCATGCTTAGTGCAAGGTGCAGCATTACTATTTTGCTTAAAAACCAAAGAAAGCATCCTTTCTTGCAAAGGATGCAAGAAAGAGAAAAAGAGTTGTAATTGAAAAAGAGAGTAATTGAGCAAGAGATGGAACATGAGCAAATCCTTGGTAGACTTTCACTCTACAGCGAGAACTAAAAGAGAGTAGGATGAAGCTGGATGCGAATCGCCGTCTTGTAAGTTTGCCTACAAACATAAAAACTCATCGTTGATTTTGTATTTTATAGTTTCTTTAGGCATGGCTGGGAAATCAAAGCTGGTGACTAATTTGCTTTTCATCTTGCCTTTATCCACAAGAAACATACAGTATTACAAATGTAGCGCCCTCTTGACAACTGTCTATTTTAAAGTGTGCTCCCGAGGTTTATTAACCCCTGTAAACTATACTTATTTTTTGAATTAGAAATGGAAGGTGATAATAGTGTATTGGAAGATAGGGAAATACTGCTTCTAACCATTCTTTTTACAAAGATTTATTAGACATACCAACACATAAATTAAACAATAAACCCACAATAATATTTTAATCCACACAAGGCTGTCTTAACTTCCTTTTCCTAATAATAACCCTATTTTTCTGATATTAAGTTTCCATATCAGTTTGTATAAACTTGACTCTCATTCAAATAATTGGATATGCACACCAATTGCATATCACAGAATTACCCTTTAATAAATGTTCTTAACCTAAAGCCGGCACTCTAATTTCTAAAAATGAAATAAATAAATAAAACCAAAGTCAAAATTATTGGGTACCCAATTGTGCACCGTTGCAGGCCTGTATTAATCCTTAAGGGCCGTGTATACTCTTGCAGTAATGTGTCGACGTCAGCTTGTCACAGAGATGCCGCCGTCAGTTTTGATTTGTACTCGCACGGTCTCCGCTATGTTATTCCAAGCCACAACGCAAGAGGGACAACCACAGACTAGCTAAACTTACTAAACGTATCTCTTGCGTTTTGTCATGGTTTGCAGTGGATGAAGGAGGACCCGAGAGCAGGAGATCTCAAAAGCAAAAAAGGGTTTATTAACCAAACCACAAAAATCCCAGATCCAAAAACACAAAGTCCAAAATACAAAAACATAAACTTATCTGAAATCCAGGGAGACGACGACAGATAAAACGAGCAGGACTGCAAACATGCATCACACGACTAATGGAACCACAGAGAACAGAGGAAAATGACAAGACTTAAAAACAGAGAGGAACAAACGAGAGGCAGGTGCAGGGAATCAGGGTAACGAGAGGAAGGAAGCAAAGCAGAACACAACAGAGACAAGACAGACCTTTCAAAGTAAAAACAGGAACCGCTAAAGACAGGGAGAGACGCCAACTTGACAGACACAGATACACACAGGGCTGCCATGGCCGACCCAGGCTATGACAGTACCCCCCCCACCCCCAAAGGACGGTCCAAACCAAAAACAAAACAGAACAAACCAAGAAAGGGAAGCAGACCAGGGTGAGTGGAGGGGGCCGGATGGCCGGGAACCAAAAAACAAAGAAAACTAAAATGTCACTAGGCCTCCAGGCCGGACAGGAAGAGTTCAGGAGGGCGGCCGCGGCGCCTGACGGAGGCCCAAAACAGTCCAGGGGGTCGGCCTCGGCGCCTGACGGAGGCCCAAAACAGTCCAGGGGTTCAGCCTCGGCACCTGACGGAGGCCCAAAATAGTCCAGGGGGTCGGCCTCTGCGCCTGACGGGGGCCCAAAACAGTCCAGGGGGTCGGCTTCTGCACCTAAAGGAGGCCCTAAACAGTCCAGGGGGTCGGCCTCGGCGCCTGAAGGAGGCCCTAAACAGTCCAGGGGGTCGGACTCAGCGCCTGACAGAGGCCCAAAACAGTCCAGGGGGTCGGACTCGGCGCCTGACGGAGGCCCAAAACAGTCCAGGGGGTCGACCTCTGCGCCTGACGGGGGCCCAAAACAGTCCAGGGGGTCGGACTCGGCGCCTGACGGAGGCCCAAAACAGTCCAGGGGGTCGACCTCTGCGCCTGACGGGGGCCCAAAACAGTCCAGGGGGTCGGACTCTGCGCCTGACAGGGGCCCCAAAACAGTCCAGGGGGTCGGCCTCTGCACCTGACGGGGGCCCAAAACAGTCCAGGGGGTCGGCCTCGGCGCCTGAAGGAGGCCCTAAACAGTCCAGGGGGTCGGCCTCTGCGCCTGAAGGAGGCCCTAAACAGTCCAGGGGGTCGGACTCGGCACCTGGCAGACGGCAGAGACAGTTCAGGTGGATGGCCGCCGCGCTGGCCAACAGGAACCAGGAACAGATGAGGCAGATGGCGTCGGCGCACTGGAACCAGGAACTGACGGGGCGGACGACCACGGTGTCGGTGGTCAGGAACCAGGAACAGACAAGCAGACGGCATTGGCGGACAGGAACCAGGAACTGACGGAGCGGACGACCATGGCGTTGGAGGACAGGAACCAGGAACTGATGAGGCAGGCAGCGCCAGCGGGCTGGAACCAGGAACTGACGGGGCGGACGACCACGGCATCGGTGGGCAGGAACCAGGAACTGACGAGGCGGACGACCACAGCATCAGCGGGCAGGAACCAGGAACTGGCGATGTGGAGGGCGGGCGCGGCACCGGACGGAAGCCAGGAGGCGACATGGAGGGTGGCCGCAGCGCCGGACGGGAGCCAGGAGGTGACGTGGCATCACCTGCAGCTCCTGCTGCAGCGGCGATGGGAGCCTCGGGAACGGGATCGGGCGAGCATGCGTCGTCCACCTCGGGAACGAGGGGAGGTGCGTTGACCACCGCGGGAACGAGGGGAGGTGCGTCGACCACCTCGGGAATGAGGGGAGGTGCGTCGACCACCCCGGGAACGAGGGGGAAGTGCGTCGCCCACCTCGGGAACCGGGGAGAGCGTGTCGACGGCCACTGTGACGTGCACGGATGGAACAGCACCAGGGACCGCCTTGAACGTCGATGTTAAGACCACCAGCTCCTCCCTATACCTCATCAGGTCGGTTTGAAGTGCCCCGATGGCCGGCAGGGTAAGGAGTTGGGGCTGGGCGGTGAGGTTTTTCAGGAGGAGACGAATATCCAGCGCCTCGTGTCGGTGGTCCCCAATAAGGAGGACGTGAGACGGTGCTAGAGGTCATAGAAGGCCTTGACCTCCTCCTGAACCACCTGTAAAAAGTCCAAGGACGCTGTGGAGACGGGGCTTGGCGGTGGCGACTGGGTCCGTGGTGCGTCGACAGGGGCCGCTACCGAAGACGTAGCCGGAGAGGGCATACCAGAGGAGTGTCCTTTAGATTTAGATTTAATATTTAGATTTAACATTTAACATTTAGATATAGATTTAACATTTAGATTTAGCATTTAAATTTAGATTTAACATTTAGATTTAGCATTTAGGTTTAACATTTAGATTTAGATTTAATATTTAGAATTAACATTTAACATTTAGATTTAGATTTAACATTTAGATTTAGATTTAATATTTAGATTTACCATTTAACATTTAGATTTAATATTTAGATTTAGATTTAACATTTAGATTTAACATTTGACATTCAGATTTAAATTTAACATTTAGATTTAGATTTAATATTTAGATTTAACATTTGACATTTAGATTTAAGATTTAGATTTAGATTTAAGATTTAGATTTAGATTTAAGATTTAGATTTAGATTTAATATTTAGATTTAACATTTAAATTTAGATTTAACATTTAGATTTAGCATTTAGGTTTAACATTTAGATTTAGATTTAATATTTAGAATTAACATTTAACATTTAGATTTAATATTTAGATTTAGATTTAACATTTAGATTTAACATTCAACATTTAGATTTAACATTTGACATTTAGATTTAGATTTACCATTTAGATTTAACATTTAGATTTAGATTTAGCATTTAGATTTAACATTTGACATTCAGATTTAGATTTAACATTTAGATTTAGATTTAATATTTAGATTTAACATTTGACATTTAGATTTAACATTTAGATTTAGATTTAAGATTTAGATTTAGATTTAAGGTTTAGATTTAGATTTAATATGTTTAGATTTAACATTTAACATATATGTTACCAGCATGAAAAATCAGGTTACTAACCCTGTATTTGTCATTTAGACAGTTCTAGTAAACGCCCAGGAGATGGCAGTATTTCCTTGTTAGTGGTTGTACCCCTTCGTGAACCTAGGTCAGGTTATCGCGTAAAGTTTGCACCTGAGAGTAGACGCCATTTCTCTTATACATGAGGCAGACAGCAGCAGGGCAGGTCAAACCAGGCGAGTCGGAAGACCAAATAGAGCAAACACGAAGCAAAGAGTAGCAGAGAGCCGTGGATAACGACAGAGACGTCCGCAGGCAGCCCGGTAGTCACGGGCGAATCCAGGTCCGACCGATAGGCCGTGAACCGAGGAGGAAACTCCCTTTGAGGGTAAAATACATGGAGCTCCGGTGAGTTAGCACACAGTTAGCTTATAGTTCGGTAGCTGTTCAGATGGTAAAAATGCAATTATTGTGCCATTAGCTTGGGTTAAGTTGGTCTATATTGCTTAAAATATGCCATATGAAGTCTCCCGATGTTTTTCTGCTACTTCTGTGCATTTTCTACCGTAGTTTATTGTTTGTAAAAAGATCGCTAGCTTATAATGCTAATCGCTAAGCTAAATCGAAGTTTCCATGCAGTTGCAACTGAGAAAATGCAGTTATTCATTATTTATACCATTCAATCTGCTTTATTTATGTTATTAACCACTTCAAATGGTAGTAGCACCATTCAGGGTGTGGTATATTTCATTTATTGATGAAGAAATTGCACTTTAGTGTATGAAAACTGTAATTAATTTCATGTTGAAGAGTTAAATATTAAAGAGGTGAATTAAAATAGTTAAAAAGTAATGATAAAAGATAAATAGAGGTTTAAGAAGATGCATTAAAGCATGTGTCTGTTAAATAAAATACTATTGTTGATATGAATAATTGATTGCATTCATGGTTAAAACTAATTGTTTTAATTCATAATTCATTCATGGTGTTTTAATGTATTTCCTTAATTTTTTTTTGGTGATATACTTTTCATGTGTGAGCTGAGAAAATGATGAGTACTCATAGGAAACAGAGACAGAATCGGATTACGTTTCTTACACCTATGCACTTTTGTGTAGGTTGTTTTTTTTTTCTTTGCTAGTTTGAAACTGCTGTACGAGAAATAAAGAGAAAGAGATGATTGAGATGGCGAGCCCAGCCCAACGATTCTGAGAGAACCTGAGAGAGTTGGAGCTGCAGTGTGGCCAGCTGCAGAACCTACCTTCCTCATCGAATCCGGATCATCTGAATCTCACATACCGAGAGCAGATAAGATACACACATACTCCTCAACTACCCGGGTAGTAGTGATAAAAGAAAAGACGTAAGATAAAGAATCTCAGTTGACACAAATACACAGAACATACACATTGGATCCTCCGAGAGGAATCACCAGACCTGAGCAGGAGAGCTCAGTGTCCCAGGACTCTTTATTTTTCTTGCGTTTTATTTTTTCTTGTTGTTTTCGGGCGCTTTGCGGTGGGTAAACGTGCACAACCCATATGTGAATGTTTATTATTTTGTCCTTCATTGATATTAAAATATCACCTGTTCAAGCCACTCCTCTTTTTGAGTCATTACAACTCCTTACCGAACCTAGAGATGTGAGTAACCATTATTTCTTAAATCTAGGACTAAAGGTGCTACATTTAGATTTAACATTTCATTTTCGTTCACATATAACAAAATTTTTCAATAATTTATGTCTCAAATGTGTGTAAAATGAGCTAAATGTGAAGAAAATGAGCTAAACATTGAAAATATATCAGTTTAAAAACTGTAATCAAGTTTTTACATTCAGCACAGCATAGTCGGGCTCATAGAAAATGGGGCCATGTGGTTGGCGTTACACTGACAAAACCAACTGTGACTCAAAGAAAAACAGTTGGGCCAATTCTACCTGCCCGCGTACTGCATAAAAGGATGTGTAAGGTGGCAGCACACATACTCATCCAGGGCTCTTGGGATTTGTGCCTTTCCGGTCTTCCCTGCATTAGTGGCTTCAAAGTAAACAGGATCATAAATCATGTAGCCATCAGTGCTGATCTTTTCCTTGCTGAAATGAAGGGAACATAAGATGGAATTTGTAATGAGGTTCAGCACGTCAGCATTCTTCCCCATTTTGTCCTTCCCCTCACACTGAATCTCTCAAGGTCTCTCAGCCACTTTACCCACATCACATAAGCTCTGAAGGGATAGATGTGTAGCTTCTTGGCTTTGGATCTATGTGATTTACACTCCTCAGCATTGGATTTGTTCATCTTGGTTGTTTGAACATAGAAAATGACAGAAAATGAATGATCTGTATTGCTTGTTAGGCGTGGCCCAATGCAAAGCATTGGAGCCCGACTACTACTATCCGGCATATTTATTCTCGTTACTTCTTACTTTTAGTTCTTCCGTTTCCGCCAGAAATTTGACGGCTTTCACGGCCCGCAGTTTTGAGAAAACCCCAATAAAAAATACACCAAAACGACCGGCTCGATCGGGATCGGTGTGCTATGACTTTTGGTGGCATTCCATCGAACGGTTTTCGCGATAATCCCAAAAAACTGTCAACTTTGGTCCCATAGAAAATGAATGGGATTCCAGAAAAATAAGATCAAAACCCACCCCTCTTTGGACCTGTCTAGCACGGCCATATTTCATCACAGAGACACCATTCGAAGTTTAAACGAGTCACAAGACTTTGACCAATAACATACTGAAGCCGTGTATTGTTGTGATTTACCGTCTTTGAGAAATCGCGATTTACGTTTTATGATTTTTACAAAAACTTCTGAATGTGTCCTCACTCTAGTGACGTCATCGCGCACTGTAGCTCAGAAGAGAGAAGAAACCGACTTTTTAAACTTGCCTTTTCCTCTTTCACGTCCACTCCTTTTGCTCAACCTACATAATTTATACATCAAAACGTAGGCATTTTTGTCCTCTTTCCGATGATGTAACTTTTGTGTCTGTGTGGTGTTTAGTTTTCCGTCAAATCAACCTAGAGTACAAGGTGGTCCTTCCCGGGTCCTATGTTATTCAATAGGGCGTTTTCTGAATCGTCTCGTCTGACAAGAAAAAGTTTCATGTTTTTACACTGCCGTAATTTAAAAAAACGGAGGCATTTGATAAACAAAAGATATATCTCTGGAATCCTGAAAGCCTTGTGCCGCTCACGGTTCAAGAATTTTTTCAAAAACTTTGGGTTTTTGAATTAGAGCAGTTTGTGTGGGGGCATAGAAAATCGGACTTTGATCGGAATTTCCCGATCGAGGCTGGCTCAACACTGGTTCCACATGACTCTTAGTGATCTCTACCACGTGCAAACCTACGTGGCCATATAGCGCAGTGGTTAACAGCAGCGCCTCCCATTCAGAGACTGGGTTCGATTTTCCGGCTCGTCAATTTTTTTTTTTTTTTCTCAAGATTTTAAGATCTTTCTTTGTTACGTACGCAATTATACATTGCGCAGTAAAATTTGTTATTGTACCCACAGGGCAAACGCTTTCTTTTTTTAAGAAGATACAAGAAAAAAAACTTAACCCTCCTATTATGTTGCGGGTCAAATTGACCCGTTTTGAAAATCAAAAATAAAAAAAAAATAGTTTAAAGTATTTTTTCAGGATAAAACATATTCTGCTTGGCTTAATTAGTCTAATCAACATATAAAATAAAAATTGTTCATGTAACATATTATGTTCGGGTCAATTTGACCCAGCAGCCAAAATGGAGACCAAAAGGGGTTATAAGTATCTAATATAATAGTCTTTTTTTTCCTTTTTTTCTTTGCAACTGTGACCCCCATTTCTCCCCAGTTTCACACCCTCTCCTTTGGGTCGTGCTTGACATGACATGTGGTTTCAGAAGGCAGAATATAACCTGTGACAATTTTTTCACAAGCTGCAACTTGAGTCAGGGACTTCTAAAGAGAAAGCTCACGATGGTTTGAGCGGTCCAAAAGAACCAGTGTGAACTCTCTGCTGAGCTGCTGGTAACCAAGAACCGGACCCCTGAGTCCTCCATGTCTGCCTTCACAGACACCACAGCCCAAGAGCCTTTCTGCCCCAAAAGGAGGGAAATGCTCAAGAGAAGATCAGAAACCAAGTATGATCCCTACAATGCCACCAAAGTGGGGGGTGTGGATCATTTAGACAACGTCATGGGGTCTAAAAGCACCAAACGAATGACTGAAAGCTGACCGCTGGTCATCTTTTATAACATGACTGATAGATCAGCCTGCAACGCATTTGTCATTTGGAAGGAGATCTTTCCAGAGTAGAACCCATCAAAGCTCTGCAAGGAGCACATCTTCTGTCTAAGCTTCTGTCTCCAGCAGACCTCCACGACCCTGCACAGGAATAAGTGGGTTGGATAATGGATGGATGGATTTCTGGTTTTACACATTGCGTAGTATTTATTGTCACAACGTGATGACATGTCACTTGTGTGCAGTGGAGACTCACAGACACACATATGAACACACCATGTTCATTTTGTTAATCTGTTAGTTTGATTTTTCTTATTTTTATTACTTTCTGGTTCAAAAACAAAAAAAACTTAAGAAATTTTGGTCCCATAGGAATTAATGGGATTTGGCAAAAGTCTATGGAGCCCCGTTTGGGTCATAATTCAATGAATAAATGAGTCTATTATTATGAAATACAGGCGTTTATTATTATGAAATACGTATCCATTATTATGAAATACATGTTTATTATTATGAAATATGTCCCATTATAATGAAAAAATTCAATTATTATGAAAAAAAAAAGAATTATGACCTAAATGGGGCTCCGTAGAATTCTTACAGACCATTCTTCCAGAAGTGCATTTCTGAGGTCACACACTGATGTTGGCCCAGAAGGTCAACATCATAGAAGTCTTCTATCAGGTTTTGGTCAGGACTCTGCAGGCCACTCTGGTCACTGGTTCAGGACTCTGCAGGCCACTCTGGTCACTGGTTCAGGACTCTGCAGGCCACTCTGGTCACTGGTTCAGGACTCTGCAGGCCACTCTGGTCACTGGTTCAGGACTCTGCAGGCCACTCTGGTCACTGCGCTGACGGGCGGCTTAATTGGCCACGCCTCAAAATTTCTCCGAAATTTTCTAGTTTCAGTTTGTTGCTGTCTCTGCTGGAAGTGGTCATGTGTGCAAAAAAAAAACCAAACAAGATACAATATGTGACTACTGCTGCCACCTAGTGGATTAGCAGCACTCTTGCACCATTTAGTGACTTCCATTATTTGATTGTGCATAAATTCACCACTGCAAACATCATTGAAGTAATGTTTGCACAACTTTACCCTTTTTTGACTTCTCAATTTATAGTGGTTCTTAATGCTCAAGCTAGTAACTATAATAATGTTATAGTAATTTACAATGTTTACAGCATACTTTGAAGGAATAGTGTTCATTCAGTCCACTTCTATGTGACTGTCTTGTCTTGGCTTTGGAAAATGACTTTTACCAGACAGCTAATTAACCTGTTACTTTGCGCTTTGTTCAGATGGAAGACATTTAAGACTAATGCTGCTCTAAAGTGGAACTGTTCATAATAATATTGAAAACTGTCTTCTGTCCTTCTGCTTCTGTACAGAAGAGATGGAGAGAGTAGAGCAGCATGACCACAGTAGTTACACTCCTTTCTTCCAGATGAAAAGCCAACAGCACCATCTGCTGGATTGATGAGGTATCTTTCAGAGGTTGAGACACAATTAACCCACACAGATGTCTGCAGAATATTTCTTCTTTATTGTCTTTAGTAATAAAGTACATTTACAGAAGAATTAAGATACATCATCTCAGTCTAGGATCCTGAAATAGCTGTGAGACTTTTCTACCAGTGAAATAGTTTTGTCTAAAACATCAGTTTCTCATATGTCACACTGTTAATTCATCAATGATGCCTGAATCTGAGAAGAGCACCAGGACAATGTCCAGTGGTGCATATTTTTCTGTCAGAGCAGTTAAGCTGTTAACTTCAAAGGAAACCATATTAGGATCAAGTTTGGTGCAATAGTGTTACTGAACTGAAGGGTGGTTCTTATCTGTGTGGAGATGAGACTAAATTGACCTTCAAAACTAAGCATACAAAGGTTACCCCTGTCTCACAGTCTTCCTGTTTACTTCAGTGTTCTACCTTTCTGCTCTGGTAATTGTAAAGCCCAGATTCTGAGCAACATGATTGGCTGTTGCTAATTATGATTGACAGAAGGACTAACCAACAAAGATTCTCAAAAATATCCATTGCACTCAAACATAACATGGATTAATCTTTTCCACAGTTTCCATCTTCAGTCCACTAACTCTATAATATGTTTGCCTCACAGGAGCCAGGCTGCAGTATCTGAAGTGTAAAAATGTATTTCAAACAATTTCTGAACCAGGGGTATAAAAAAGCATAGATCATGGGGTTTAGACAGGAGTTAATAAATAAATAATAAAAACACAAGTACAATGACTCCAAGAGTCTTATCTGTCTTCAGTTCAGATTTCTGAACAGTCACTTTAACTGAGATCTGAACTGCTGCAACATGAGAGCGCATGGCCCGAGCCTGAGACACAGCTACCACAAACACTCTCCCATACAGAACTATGATGACACTGACAGGACCGATAAAAGTCAAAACCAGGTCCACATATCCCATAATGTAGTCAGTGATAACCACACATTCACCTGAGCAGGAAAAAAGTCTGCCTGGTTGTTGCAGGTTTTCCTTCAGCACCAGACTCTGGAAGAGGGCAGAACCGACCCAACACAGACAAATACACACTTGACCTCTTTTCTGTGTGACTGTGGTGGAGTACTGCAGAGGATAACAAATAGCCACATAGCGGTCAACTGATATGAGCACCATGTTTCCAACTGAAGCATGTGTGCATATTAGTGATACATAGTACACATGATGTCACAGAGAAACCAGCAGACCTTTTACAAGCATAATTGGAAAGAACATGAGGAGACCAACAAAGAAGTCTGAGACAGCCAGAGAGAGGAGGAGGAGGTTGGTGGGAGTGTGGAGCTGCCTGAAAGATAAATGAAGTCAGATTATAAAAACTTTGATTTGTCATGATTGCTGATCACAATAAAAGAAGGAAGTAATCAGTCAATTTATGCTCTGGTTCTCCCTAACTTCAAGTGTAAGATGGAGACGATGACCAGCAGATCGAGTGTTACAGTGAGCAGAGAGATGGAGAACAGGATAATGTAAATTATGTAAGTAATGCTTTCCTCATATTAAAATATTCAACTTTACACCAGAAATGTACATACTTAGAGCCTGGCAGTAAAAAACATTTGTGGTCTCCAAAGCTCAAATTCACACCCATGACTAGTGCTGGGCAATATGACGATACATATCGTGGGGACAATATAAAAGTGTATATCGTGCCATTTCTCTTCTATCGTTTCTATCATTTCTAACCTAATTTTATAACCTGCAACGATAAATTTGATAGAAACATATCTACTTCTACAAAGTAGCCTTTTATGTTTGCACTTTTATTCGTGGTTAATGCCTTAAACAGAGTTCTCTTCAACCCTGATGTTTACTTTAGACACTTTATATTGGTTTGCAAACTTTGCACTACAAGGTTACAGATTTCAGAAAGTTGAAAAATAATTTATTTTTTATAGCTGAACTTCAGTGCAAAAATGTGTTTTTCCTCTCAGAAACTGTTGTGCACTTTAAAAAAAATGTGAAAGCTACTGTACCTCTGTACCTACCTGTTTTTGCTGCACTAAAATGTATGTTTGTGACAGTTCAGCTAAATGTCTTTTCAAAATAAAGTTGAAAAGTAAACAATGAAATTTTTGTCAAACTTTTCAGAGAATAACTGAAAACATACTTTATTATGGTATATCGTGATATATATCGTTATCGTGATATAAAATAGTCCATATCATGATATATGATTTTATCCATATCGCCCAGCATATGTACCCATGACAATGTGCCATATAAATTAAAATATATCAAACATTTTGTCATCAGACAAAAATGTTTGCATGGTTAGGGGTGTGATTTTGTTAAGTGGGAGCTGTATTGGTGTCTGTGGTATTAAATAGCGGGCTGTCACTTTAAATACGAAGCACTTTCAGTGAATTGACTAAGCTGTCAGTAAAGACCTGCAGTAAGGGAGTGTAATTATCTGTCCATCAGGGTCACGATGATCTGCTGGAGCCGAAGTGAAATTCTTTCTTATTCAAAAATGGATAGCTTATTGTGCTGATAATTGAACTGACAGCCCATCACAGTCAGCTTGTGGTTGGTCTGGAAAGTTCCAGGGAGGAAGCTTTGTTAAATGGCTGCTTTGGTATCCTCACCAAAGGTTGGAAGCCAAACTAGCTGGAGGACATCCAGCAGCTAACTCGTCAAATCCTAGGTCTGTCGGTGGCTGAGCCATCTTCACCCTGGAAGGGTCTAGATATTGTCTTTCCAGGCTGGCCAGGACCCTTCCACGTTGGGTAGATGGACTGCTCAGGGGTTAACATGCCGAGAGACTTAATAAATAGCATGAGGCTAGGTTACTATGAGCTTAGCTTAGCTAAAATGGCAAGCTTGTGGCAACTGAGGTGAGGTTGGCTTTCAGACCAGGTCCCAGGAGTTTTTGTGCCTATTTGCCTATTTTTGAATAAACCAGGGATGAGAAGAGACAGATCCAGATACGCCATTGATCAGAGCTCCAAAAAACAGACTTCAAAACTGCTCTTCAAAAAAAGCCTAGGAATTACACACATGGACAAAATTGTTGGTACCCCTCAGTTAAAGAAGGAAAAACCCACAATTCTCACTGAAATCACTTGAAACTTACAAAAGTAACAATAAATAAAAATTTATTGAAAATCAAATAATCAAAATCAGCCATCACTTTTGAATTGTTGATTAACATAATTATTTAAAAAAAACAAACTAATGAAATAGGGCTGGACAAAAATGATGGTACCTCTATAAAAAGATTGAAAACTATATGACCAGAGTGACATGATAAACTCAGGTGTGTCCTTTAATTGACATCACAGGTGTTTCCAAACTCATAATCAGTCAGTCTGCCTATTTAAAGGCAAACAAGTAGTCACTTTGCTGTTTGGTGAAAAGGTGTGTACCACACTGAACATGGACAACAGAAAGTGAAGGAGAGAATTGTCCCAGGACATCCGAAAAAAAATTATAGACAAACATCTTAAAGGTAAAGGCTATAATACCATCTCTAAACAGCTTGAAGTTCCTGTGACAACAGTGGCTCATATTATTCAGAAGTTCAAGACCCACGGGACAGTAGCCAACCTCCCTGGACGTGGCCGCAAGAGGAAAATTGATGACAAATTGAAGAGACGGATCGTTTGAATTGTATCCAAAGAGCCCAGAACAACCTCCAAAGAAATTAAAGGTGAACTCCAAGGCCAAGGTACATCAGTGTCAGATCGCACCATTCGTTGTTGTTTAAGCCAAAGCGGACTTTATGGGAGACGACATCACTGCTGAAAAAAATCATAAAAAAGCAAGACTGGAATTTGCAAAAATGCATGTTGACAAGTCACAAAGCTTCTGGGAGAATGTCCTTTGGATAGATGAGACCAAACTGGAGCTTTTTGGTAAGGCACATCAACTCTATGTTCATAGACTCAAAAACCAAGCATACGAAGAAAAGAACACTGTCCCTACGGTGAAACATGGAGGAGGCTCAGTAATGTTTCGGGGCTGCTTTGCTGCATCTGGTACAGGGTTTCTTGAATGTGTGCAAGGCAAAATGAAATCTGAAGACTATCAAGGCATTCTGGAGAGAAATGTGCTGCCTAGTGTCAGAAAGCTTGGTCTCAGTCGCAGGTCATGGGTCTTCCAACAGGACAACGATCCAAAACACACAGCCAAAAACACCCAAGAATGGCTGAGAGAAAAGCGTTGGACTATTCTAAAGGGGCCTTCCATGAGCCCAGATCTGAATCCCATTGAACATCTGTGGAAGGAGCTGAAACATGCCATTTGGAGAAGACACCCATCAAACCTGAGACAACTGGAGCAGTTTGCTCATGAGGAGTGGGCCAAAATACCTGTTGACAGCTGCAGAACGCTCATTAACAAATACAGAAATCGTTTAATTGCAGTGATTGCCTCAAAAGGTTGTGCAACAAAATATTAAGTTATGGGTACCATCATTTTTGTCCATCCCTATTTCATTAGTTTGTTTTTTTAATAAATATGTTAATCAACAATTCAAAAGTGATGGCTGATTTTGATTATTTGATTTTCAATAAATTTTTATTTATTGTTACTTTTGTAAGTTTCAAGTGATTTCAGTGAGAATTGTGGGTTTTTCCAACAATTTTGTCCACGTGTGTATGTCATATATTACATTAAAATCCAATTATTTTAATGTAGTCTATAGCATCCTGAAATAATTACACCATGGCTTTGAAGATCTGTGCCTTTCCTGTCTTCCCTGCACTAGTGGCTTCCCCAAGTTAAATCCAGGCAAAGTAAACAGAATCACCAATCACGTAGCCATCAGCATTGATCTGTTTCTTGTTGAGATGAAGGGAACATTTCTAGTGAGGTTCAGTACATTGACATTCTTCCCCACTTTGTCCTTCACATACCAACTCTCTCTCCCTTAAGGTCTCTCAGCCACTTTATCGACATTATGTTGGCTATGAAGGGATAGATGTGTAGCTTCTTTGCTTTGGATCTATGTGATTTACACTCCGCAGCATCTCGATAGTGCATCCTGGTTGTTTGAAAGTAGAACATGACATAAAATAAATGATCCGTGTCACTTGTTTTTGGTTTGCTGCTTTCTTTGCTGGAAGTAGTCATTTGTGCAAAATACCGTATTTTCCGGACTATAAGCCGCTACTTTTGTCCCACGCTTTAAACCATGAGGCTTATACAGAGATGGGGCTTTTCTATGAATTTTTCTCCAGCCCTCAGGGGGCGCTCTAGCAGGAAGTGCAAAAACCAGAAAAAAACAAACCAAGTAGTTAAAGGCTACTCTGTTTTTGTTAAGTAGCCTATATTGGTTATGCTACACTACATTCATTTTGTGAGCATCAATACCTATTATTATGGGACAAACTGATTAATCCAGGTGTGTCTGACCATTGTGGCTACTCGGACACACCTGGATTAATCAGTTTGTCCAGTCAGTTTGTTGGTTTCCCAGCGGATTTCCAGGTTCTGAGTGGACCCGCCGCAGAGGTAAGGTTTTAATCCCAGATGCGGACCAGACACAGTGCAGAGCCAGCAGGTCCGCGATTCGGTTCCAAAGCGGATCCGGCACTGAATGCAAGTGGACCCCAATACAGGTCCGTTTCGCGGGTCCGTTCTGGATGTCTTTGCTGTGTGGGGTGGTTTCAGTATACAGGAGGAGGAAAAATAAAGCAACTTGGTTTTAGTGTACAGGAGGAAAATGAATAAAACCATCAAATGACTTTTCTGTTTTGTTTGATCAGCACTTTTACTGCCGTGTTACAGCCACTGTTCGGAAACAATCAGTTCAGGTATATGAATAAACACTTATGGTACAAAATCTTTCGATGTAAAAATCTTATTTCTCAGCCTGGATACCAGCGGCTTATAGTCCGGTGCAGCTTATATGTGACAAAATATATATTTTGTTTATATTTTGATGGGTGCGGCTTATATTCAGGTGCGCTTTATAGTCCAGAAAATATGGTAGCTGGTGCTGCCACCTTGTGGATTAACATTGCAGCTCTCTTGCAGTTCTCAGGCAGGAAGAATTCTATCTAATTTAGTGACTTCCATTTTTTTGATTGTGCATAATTTTAGCACTGTAAACATTATTGAAGTACTCTTTGTTGACCTCTTTGTTTATAGGGATTCTTGGTACTTAAGCTTGTAACTTGAGAATTCACAATATTTACAACATATTTTGAAGAAAGAGTGTTCATTCAGTACAGAATTATGTCTTTCTTCTCTTGGCTTTGGAAAATGTGGTTCCTCTTATCTAACTACTTTGACTTTTACCAGGCAGCTAATTAACCTGTTTCTTTGCACTTTGTTTAGATGGAAGACATTTAAGACTAATGCTGCTCTAAAGTGGAACTGTTCATAATAATATTGAAAACTGTCTTCTGTCGTTCTGCTTCTGTACAGAAGAGATGGAGAGAGCAAAGTTAGCATGACCACAGCAGGGTGATGTAATCAGAAATAGTTTGAAAATCACTGATTCACTCAGTAACTTCAGAGTTTGGTATAACACACACAAACACTCATCATCATCCTCATCATTAGGCTCTGAACAATTAAAGGTGTGAAGGCCATTAGCTGCTCCTAGCGACTGTGAGCCTCTCTGCTACAGAGATTTTCACACCTGCGCTCATTAGTGTCAGATGGAAACAACAATGCAACTCAAGGTGTTCAATGTAAGACAAAGCAAACGATTACACTTAAACATGATGCAACCAACCATTAGACTATCAAAGTAAAGAAAACAAACTTTGATATGATGTGACATTGCTACATGAAGAGAATGATGCAATACTTTAGAAACAATTACAACTGTCTTCCACTTTAGTTCTGATGCAGAAGCTTTAGACTTAATATTAGTGAAGCATTAATGAGAAGCATTTGCCTGTAACATTTGCTGCATGTCTTCTCTACTTTCTCTCTGTCTGTTATTAATGTCTATCACACTCAATAAAAGCCACAATATCCACAAAAACACCTTAGAAGGAAAAGAAAATCCTGAAAGTCTAGAGAGGGCAAACACTGGCTCAACAAGCAACAACTGATGTTGATCTGAATAATTCTATCAGCAAATAATGTCCAATTAAACAGCCCCTGTTTTAAGCAGCTCATCACAAATCAAAAGTAGAATATTCCCAGGATTCCCTGGATCCTTCACACCTAAAGCCAAAAATCTAACTGTAATTTTGTCCAACTTCAGGTAAGGGACAAACATGCTTTTGCAAAAACATCCCTGTTCATACTGGGTGGGATCAAAACAAAGTGATACAAAACTAAATACGTCCATAAAACAGTATGGATTTAGCCTACATAATACAGTTAAGCTGTAACTTATACTTGGACATTAGTCCCATTCCTTAGCTTCTTTACTGTTATTTGTGTGACAAAACACGACTCTTATACTTGCCAGTCACCAGTTGACTGCCATAACCATCTAAACTGAGTTGAACTAGCTAAAACACCTTCGTGCCTGACAAACGCGGGCCCGCCAATCAACAAGCTAATGCTAGCTATAGCTCCCAGGCTACCTCAACCCAGAATAGCATTAAGTCTGCCTCAGACCAAGTTTCGGTTATAAACGCCATAGGTGATTTGATCACCTATCAAATTGATCACCAAAATCGATCAGAAGGCAGAAGCACAGAGTACAGAACTGTGCACTCAAATTGAGGTCCTGCAGAGTGAGTTTGAGAAGGCTAATGAGCTAGCTGAAGCCACAGGTCGGTGAGGGGAAAACAGCCGCACCAGTTCATCGCCGACATGCTCCGGGAGTTACCACAGCTGGAAAAGTCACAGGTTTTAGACCGGGATCATCACGCTTTGAAAAGCAAGCCAACACAAGACAATCATCCACCAGGGACTTTAATTACAAGATGCCATTACTTCCAAGAGAAGGAAGAGATTTTTAGATGGGCTGCAAAGCTGCGGGAACTAAAACGAGTGATAGGGAGAACGTTGTTCTGACGGATTTCACCCAGACCATCACCGGAGAGCGTGCAGCCTTCACCGAGGTGCGGCACCTATTGTGTTCATGTGAGAGCATCCATTTTGGGCTCTGGTACCCCGCAGATCTCAGCATCACTTTTAAAGATTGGACACGAGTGAGCTTCAAAAGATCCCGACAGAGCTAAAACTTACTTGAGAATATATTATTTTCTTTTTGATGAACACCTGATTCCCCAACTAAAGACAACTGAATATGAAACCATGGTGATCCCAGATCGTTGCCAGGTGATGATGGGTATTAGCTTTCTCGACAACATGATCAGTCCCTCAGCAAACAAGGTGTTTTATTATTCCTCACCCCCCAGCTGACCGCAATTTTGTGGACTACATATCTAATCACATTGATCTATTCATGGAAACCAATCAAAACCCACGCACAAGTAAAAGCTGTCTGTCTGTGGGAAACACCAAAAGCCTATTTGAGGGGAGCAATAATATCCGGTAATGCCAGTGGTAACAAAGAGAGCGCAAAGCATCTCTCAGAAATTGAAGTGAGGATCCACACTATTGATCAGAAACTTTCATCTACAGCCTCTGAAGATCTCTATCGGAAAATAATTTCTCTACAAACTGAATATGACATCATTATGATGGGTTGTGCTGGGGATCTCCATCAAAAGTCAGATTTAAGCTACTGTGAATTTGGAGAAGATGCTAGCAAGCTCTTAAGTCATCAGCTCAGACAGTCTGCAGCAAGAAGCTTTATTACTGAAATTGGATTACACAACGGCGGTATGACCACAGAACAAAAGAGTATTAATAAACCATTTCAAGAATTTTTCAAAAACATATATAAATTGGAGGAAGGTGATGATACTCTAATTACAGAGCTTTTCAATAATTTAAAGATGTCAACCCTAGACCAGGATGATGTCAGTTCACTTGAGGCACCACTTACACAGGCAGAAATTGATAGGGCCATTAAAACATCCAAATCTTGGAAGTCAACTGGCTCTGACAGCTGCCCCATTGAATTTTATCAAGCCTTTTCTGCTAAACTGGTGTACTTTTATGTGAAGTATATGAAGAAGCCTTGCAGAGGAAAACTCTAACTTTAACAATGACACAGGCAACTGCTTCAGTTCTTCTCAAAAAGGGTAAAGATCCACTTAAATGTGATTCTTATCGGCCAATCGGCTTGCTCTGCTCTGATTTTAAAATTTTAACAAAAAATCTGTGTCAGCGAGACTTGATTCAACCATGCACAATATAAGCCACAGAGATCAGACTGGCTTTATGACCAGCAGGCAACTAGCCAGTAATTTACGACGTCTCATGAACATAATATATACGCCAAACCACAACCACGCACAAGAGGTACTAATCTCATTAGATGCACACAAGGCCTTTGATAGGGTGGAGTGCAATTAATTACAGTTATTAGAAAGTTTATTTTTGGACAGAATTTTTCTAGCTGGGTGAATCTTTTATATTCCAATCCACAGGCTTCTGTGGCCACTAATAACCTTGTATCTGATAACTTTCTAGTTTTCAGGGGCACAAGACAGGGGTGTCCCCTATCACCTCAGGTTGTTCAATATTTCCATTGAACCTCTGACTGTGTCCTTGAGGGAAAATGTTGACTTATTGGGCAGATGACTGATGCGGTCTCAATCATAAACTTTTATTATACGGTGACAGTCTTCTTTTGTACCTTTCACACCCAGATCCATCCATACGTGTTGCATTAGATCTGATCACTGAATTTGGGGAAATTGATAAAAGTTATACAATAAACTTTTCGAAAAGTAATTTTTTCCTGTTAGTGAAACTGCAAAGCAGAGGTTTCTTGACATGTTCCCCTTTAAGGTTGCACACGCCTCTTTTAAGTACCGAGGTGTACATGTTCCTGAGAGATTCAAGGATCTATTTGAAAATTTCTTGGGCGCTGGAAAGAGCTTAACAGGACTTGACGAGATGGTCATCTCTTCCATTACCATTAGCAGGAAGAATTACCTCTATTAACCCCATTGCACCATGAGGAGCAGAGCTTTCTCTGAAACTCAGTCCCAACTGATATCTGCAATATTGACTCTCTACCCCCAGTCCAAGTCCAAACTCAAAACTTATCTGTTCAAAATGGCATTTGATTTTTAAACTGACCATCATTTTATTGTAGTATTGTCTCTCTGTTGTTATTTATTTTTATTGTACTTGTATTTAAAATGTATTACTATTACTACACATACAGGGGCGGATCTAGAAAAATATTTATGGGGTGGCAAGAGGGGGGCAGGGATTTTTGAGGGGTGGCAACATATGGCAGGCGTATATATACTGAGGCAGTTATCGCAGTTTGATGAGAAATAGTAGACAATATAATTTACACTCAAGTATTTCTGCTTGCAGGACTTTATACATAATTTAGAACATGAATCCCACATGTAGATATACTGTAGGTTCACTACATAAGGGCACGGGGTGCCATTTACGAACTCATACAAACTTAATCTCATGCAATCAATGTCTTGTATTTGTTTTGAGGTAACAGGTTTCATGTGAAACAGTTAATATTAGGAATAAGTGACCATAAAATGTGATCTCACTTAATTGAGATGTTACATCCTTCCTCCTTGTGGTATTCTCTCTCTACTTACTTCCACCTCATCCCCTCGGTCTACACTGTTCAGTTCATCTAGTATTTCTCTGGCCTGTCTCTTTGGTGTGAAAAAACTATATATGCTGCCTTTCCTCTTCATTTCTGTAAGATTCAAAGTAACTTTACAATGTTTTCCTTGATAAACGTTGAATCAATATTAGGTTTTGTAGCCTACTTTACACAAATGAGTCAGACCTAGCTAACATTATATGTATAGTTGGCGAAATAATAATGTTCTTAAACCTGATTTTTGTTTTGTCATCTTAAAATCAGCATTACAAGTAAACTCGCACAGTCAGGGCATAAAATTAGAATTTTTACCAAGTCGCCCCTGGCTACCAGGTTTTTGAAGTTGGTAGCCAGCTAGCAATTTTGGTCGCCAGTGTTTTTCGTCGCCCCATACGTCAGGGGTTAATATGGCACCAGCAGCATTGTCATAAATGAAAAACCCCTATTATCGTCTACTATCACTACATTTCAGAAGCATTTACAAGCATGAAAGCGCATTTTATTCTGTTTCCATGATGCTTACTATGAAAACTAATATTATTTCTTTTTTGTTAACACCCAGAACCGCCAAGTGGGTCATTTTTTACATCCTAGCATTTTCACATGTTTGTATTTCTGTTAAAATAAAACCCCTACATCTGTAAGTTCATGACTTTTCTAAAATGGATTTATTAATCATTCAATGAATTCTGGTGAGTGTGTGATCAAAAGAAAAATGAATATGACCATTTATACCTGGAACCGCAGAGGGTGGGTCATTTTCACCCCCTCATATAAACGCTGTAAAACAGCTGTCATTTTTTGCGCCACGCCCCTCTGCGCCCCACTGCCCGTTGCTTGGCAACGCTCAAACTTTGTGGCGTTTATCGGACTTAGACAGTTATTGTCATCACTAAATCTTTCAAACAAACAGCAAAATTTAAGACATGAATCCAACAAAACAACAGTCTGGCTGTTGTACCAGGATTTGAGTCAGAAAGAGAGGAAATAACGGCAGATGTGAGTGAGGAGGAATCGGTGGGGGGGGGGGGGGGGGGGGGGGGGGGGGGGGGGGGGGGGGACCAGTGACCCGTCATTTTTACCAGGTGATACGACATCAAACCGAGGATGAGGAGGTGAATTTATGAAAAAGACCCCGGCTTCTATAAGTGAGGGTCACCACCACATACATTCAGTCCTCAGGACCAGTGGAGCCTCGCGGAAATACTCTGACAGGTAAATTCAGAATTCAAGCGTTTTAGTTTCCTCTGGTTCTAATCATTTGGTATTTTAGCGAGGCTACGACTCTGACTGATCTAATCATAAATATTTACATTGATCAGAGCTCAACCTGTATGTCAGCTACATGAGGCTGCCAAGGACGGAACCGTTTGGACCCATAAAGCTGGGACCGCGGACCGGGAGAGCCCAGTCCAAAAATGTCCCGGTGGAGAGAGGTGGTCCAACTGCATACGCGCGCCGCAACATTGACGACCCTATGAATGCTTTCATGTACTAGATGGACCAGGTGATACAGCACACCTGTAACTGTACGGTGGCGGAGCCGCGCCGGTGGAGAGGAGGGCTGGGAATGGAGTCATGTGTGTGTGAGGGGGAGCACGCAGCGTTAGCGTTAATCCGTTTTTTCCAAAATTATTAAAATATCTGTGATTGACATCTGAAGTCTGTTGTTTTTTGTATTGTAAATAGTCTGTCATTCGATTGCTATTGTTTTCATGTTTGCGTTAACATACAGCTCCTACAGTTTGTTGATGAACGTACCGATGTATTTATTCGTGTGGCTGAGAGAGAGCGCGCGCAGCGTTCTACCACGTAGAAAAAAAGCTCGCAAAAATATACATTTTAAACACTTATTTTGACAAGTGTCCATCATTATTATTTCAGAAATATTCAGGAATGAGCCACGTTACAACTATTATAAATGACATGTTAGCGTCACTGACGCTGTTGCAGCGATGGGGTGAAAATGAAGTTTGGAATCTTGGTTCTACTGTTTTACTATTCTGTTGTGTATTTTTATGAGGTTATTTACCAAAATGATCCATTTTGCTGTGAAGTAGATTCAGTGATGGACAAAACTGAAGACCGACGAATGCAAAAGTCCACCTGTCCATCACTGGGTTAGGCGGTTTTAAGTTATTTAGATATGTTTACCACCTTGGTGACACATGACAAATGTGCAGAAATCATTAAAAAAAATATATTTTTTTTTCCTAAGTTGATGGTGGATTTTGTGGCCCTCGCCACTGGCGACAGGGCAGAAAAAAACGGTCGAAATCGTTAAATTTGGGTCGCTTTTTGCGACCAGTTGGTCGCGATTTTATGCCCTGACAGTCATTTCATTATTATTTCATCATTATTGATAGATGGTTTATCAGTTTTAACCTCTTTCTTTCTGCTGTGTCTCCCTTCCTCACAACTCCTGGCTCAAAGGAGTCTCGTGCCGCTCTCGAGTTCTCTTGTGCTGCATTCATTGTAGTCGGACATCGGAGATTCAGGCTCGTAAATGTTTAAATTGGCCATAACTTTTCTCTGAATTCATTGCTGCCAACTGGGGGTGGCAGCTGGGGTGGCAAGGGTTAATTTTAGGGTGGCATTTGCCACCCTATGCCACCCCGGTAGATCCGCCCATGTACACATACTCATCCAGGACTTTAAAGATCCGTGCCTTTCCGGTCTTCCCTGCACTAGTGGCTTCCTCAAGATAAATCCAGGTAAAGTAAACGGGATCATCAATCATTTAGCTATCAGTGCTGATCTGTTCCTTGTTGAAATGAAGGGAACATAACCTGAAATTTCTAGTGAGGTACAGCACATTGACATTCTTCCCCATTTTGTTCTTCCCCTCAAACCAACTCTCTCCTTCGAGGTCTCTCGGCCACTTTACCCACATTATGTCAGCTATGAGGGGATAGATGTGTAGCTTCTTGTCTTTGGATCTGTGTGATTTACACTCTGCACCATCTCAATAGTACATCTTGGTTGTTTGAAAGTAGAATATGACATAAAATGAACGATCTGTATCACTTGTTTCAGTTTGTTGCTTTCATTGCTGGAAGTGGTCATGTGTGCAAAAAAAAAAAAAAAATCAAAATACAGTATGTTGTGACTGGTGCTGCCACACAGTGGCGTGAATAGCAGCACTCTTTCAGTTCTTGGGCAGGAAGAATTTTTCTTACCAATTTACTAGCTTCCAGTTTTTGACTTCTTAATTTCACCACTGCAAATATTATTGAAGTAATGTATAATTTTACCATTTGTTGACTTCTTAGTTTATAGTGGTTCTTAATACTCAAGCTAGTGACTACAATAATAATCATCTAATAATTTACAATGTTTACAGCATACTTTGAAGGAATAGTGTTCATTCAATCCAGTTCTATGTGACTGTCTTGTCTTGGCTTTGGAAAATGTGGTTCCTCTTATCTGACTTTTTTGACTTTTACCAGACAGCTAATTAACCTGTTACTTTGTACTTTGTTCAGATGGAAGACATTTAAGACTAATGCTGCTCTAAAGTGGAACTGTTCATAATAATATTGAAAACTGTCTTCTCTCCTTCTGCTTCTGTAGAGAAAAGATGGAGAGAGCAGAGCAGCATGACCACAGTAGTTACACTCCTTTCTCCAGATGAAAAGCCAACAGCACCATCTGCTGGATTGATGAGGTATCTTTCAGAGGTTGAGACACAATTAACCCACATACCAAAGGGAATGGACAAGCCAAGACAAGGGGACGTATGGACTCTTGAAGTATATCCACCAGGAAGTGGAAAAGACTATGTGGCTGTTAAATGAAGTACCTGGGGAGGAGGACTGGCCTTTCCTGGGCTCTCAGTTGAACCTGGGAGGCCCCAGATATCTTTAAAGCAGAAGCAGATAGTCAGCCCCTCAGCTGGCCTCCTTCCTGGGGGAGGTCACCCTGTAGTCTGTGCAGAGACCGTCCAGGAGGACATGAGCCAGGTGTCCCTGCTCCTCGGCATCCATTTTACATAAGCTTATGTTCAACACGGTCCTGGATGCATCCCAGCCTGTCTCAGGGGATGTCCTAGACACACACACTAGCCTACCAGCCTGTCCCACACATGGTCCCAGGTGCACCCCAGCCTGTCAGCATGTTTCAGTAACTGTCCTGGATGCAGCCCAACCTGTCCCAAAAGGCCATCCTGGAGGCCATCATGAAGGCAATCCTGGTCGTACCCCAGTCTGTCCTGCAATGGGGTCACAGAAGCGGGCGGTCCTGGACACACCCCGGCCTATCAAGGCCAGCTCCCCTCTTCCTGTGGAGGGGCCCTGGATCCAGTCATTGACCTTGCTTCAGCTGTCTCCTTCCCTGACCATAGACTGGATTTTTTTTCTGCATCTGTTTCAATGAACGGCCCTCCACCACTTCTTTTTTTACCATAGTCATGAATAAGTTGATAGAAGATCTCGCAAAGGTGAAGCGGTAGTATCTAGGGAATTTCCGTAGTGATTTTTGTATGGACTGTACAGACGAGGCTCAGAAGGTCGACGCAAGCTGAAGTAGCTCCTGTGATGCTGTATGTATGCACCTTAACTGTAGCGGATGCAGAGTTTGCTAAAGGATTAAGGGTCATATAAAGGCTTGCAGTAGGTAATTCTTTTGCTCAGATACATGTGTATGTATTCACGATAAGTTTTACAATTACACTGTATTATAATTAGTAATGCTAAACCTGATTAGCAAGTAGCTTGTTAGCAGCGCTTAGCATATGCTGCAATTCTGTGATGTAAAGTTGCTGAATGAACTCAGACTGTGTTTGTTATGTAAAAGGAAGTAATTAAGGGATATTTATGCATTTGCCAAGGGAGAGGACCAGGATGCACTCTTGGACATTTTTCCTGTGGGCACCTAGGAGAGATTCCGAATAATTCCCACTGGCGTCAACGTTTCCAGAGGTCAACGTTGGAGAACGCTCTCGTTGCAGCTATCATCTTCCCATCAACGTTTTATCATTCCCTCGTTGGCATTCCCGTTCGCCATCTACAACCAAGCATTGCTAAACTGACTGAACAGGGAGACTGTGAGTACAAACTGTTGCACGTGCTTGTTTTATTTTGCTTGTTCGCAAGTGAAGTGGTCATTAAGTTTCAGACCTCAATGCTCACGAGCCTCGACTCAGGCCTGCACCGTTGACATTGTAATTTTTCTGTCTGAGAATGATGGAGCTTGTGAGAGAGTCTGATTTGACTGTTGGAGTAACTGAAGTCCAAATTTTGTTTTAAATTACAGTGTGTGAATTGTGATTCTTGTAGATGGACTGTGTATAAATTAGATAAAACAGGGGTAATATTTCATATATAAATATTATAAATTCTACTAAGTGGAGGCACCAATCTGAACAATTGATTTGTTTTAATTTACGACATACTATTAAGGATGGAGAAGATTGATAAATAAGATTCAACAGTTCTATACGGCACCAAAATATAAAAATTACCCAGTCACACGCTGCATGACTGGCCTGTTCCTCGGTAGCTGCCTCTGGCTTGGTTCTATCCGCGCGGCTGTCCGAGATCTGTGGCATACTTGTGGTTGGTTCTGCTGCCTGGAGATCGAGCCTGTTTCGGCAGTAGAGCCCTCCTTTTATGTCGACCTGATAGGACCGTGGGGCAAGCTTCTGCATACACAAGCCCCTTCTCCAGATGCCTGTCTGGTCGCCAGGCAGTGGCTTGGCCTACCGTATTTCAGGTAGGTCCTTGGCTGAGCTGTCGTAGGTTGCTTTGACGACCTGTTTCCTATGACGCAGCTTCTCCAGCACTCCAGACACCACACATGGATCTAACAGCCTGCTCGCCACTGGAAGTGCCGTCTTAAGATGCCTTGCCATCAGGTGCTGCGCTGGGCTGCTGTCCATTCCTTCCGTTGGTGTGTTGTGCCACTGCAGGATTGCTTTCCATGCAACCTTGCTCTCACGGTGGGCTTTCTTGCATATGTTCTTTGCTATCTTGACTGCTGCTTCAGCTTTTCCGTTGGCCTTGGGGTGATGTGGAGAAGAGGTGATGTGTTCAAACTCCCACTGTACTGCGAACTGTTTAAACTGGAGAGACGTGAACTGAGGGCCATTGTCTGATATTAGACGGTCAGGCTGCCCATGGCGGGCAAACTGTGCCTCGCAGCGTTTGATTGTTGTCTCGCCTGAGAGATCTGGAAGATGGTCAATCTCCAAGAAGTCTGAGTAATGATCAACCATCAGGAGAAAGTCTTTGCCGTTTTGTTGGAAGAGGTCAGTGCTTACAATCTGCCACGGGCGTGTTGGGACATCATTGACTCTTTCTGCTGGTGGATGGTGTACTCATTACAGACTGTGCATTTGCCTATAAAGTCTAGTATATTGGCTCGCATCCCTGGCCAAAACAGCGTATCGCGTGCTTGCCTGTAGCAGGCCTCACCCCCAATGTGGCTTGCATGTACTCTTACTAGCATCTCATGACACAGTGCTTTAGGGATAATGACCCTGTCTCCCCTAAACAGCACACCATTCTGAACACTGAGCTCCTCCTTGTAAGCACAGTACTCTCTCACCTCTAGCTCAGCGTCTTCTTTGCGCTCAGGCCAGCCCTTCAGTGTCACTGTCTTTACTACCTGGAGCTGCTCTTCTCTCTCTGTGCTGTCGAATTTGAATAAGTCTTTTGTCTACGACATCAAGATAGTCAGTCTGGTTGATTGTTTCCACCTCCCTCTGTTCGGTTTCCAGACAGCAGACAGCGTGTGTGTGTCGATCTTGGATCTTGTGCATGTGTTTGCCACGGTAGCCCTACTGAGGGTGTCACTCACAAACATCTCTGGGCCAGGCTTGTACACAGCTGCAAGATTGTAGCCCTGTAGAGACAGCAGCATGCTCTGTAGATGCTTCGGGGCATTCAGCAGTGGCTTGCTGAAGATGGCGACGAGGGACTTATGATCCGTCTCTGCAGTGACATTTTGCACCCATAAAGATACTGCTGAAAGTGTTGGCATGCAAATACAATGCTTAGGCATTCTTTTTCGATTTGGGCATAGTTCTGCTCTGTTGGTGTGAGACCCCTCGAGGCGAATGCAACAGGTTGGCCTTCCTGCAACAGCACACAGCCCAGGCCATGCTGGCTAGCATCGCTCTGGATAGTCACCGCCTTTGTCACGTCGTAGTACCGCAGCACTGGTGTTGTATAGGGATCGACCGATTATCGGCCGGACCGATTATCGGCGCCGATATTTGGCATTTTTACGTATATCGCCATCTGCCTTTTTTTAATCCAACGGGCCGATTTAAAACTGAATTATTTTGGCTCGGATGCAGCTGCGCTTCTCTGTCTCCAGCACTGCCCCGCTCACAGCGCCATCTTGATTACGCAATCCAAGCACATAGACACAAAGCCAATCAGAAGCTGAAACTGTTTGCAAGGTCCTCAAACACGGCGGAGAGATACATTTTCTCGTGTGGAGAAGCTCCAGTGTGGACGAATGTGTCAAAGGTACGTTGGAAACTCCTGAAATTGTAATAAACATCCCAGTCCTCTGCATGTCACAACTACTAGTAACGTTACTATGAGCAGAATACTGTAAAAATGTTATAAACATCAGCGGCAGCTCTGCTGGCTCGTAGTAGCTCCCGACGCGTCTGAATGATTTGAGACAAAGCTGCTGAAAAAAATCGATATGAGAACAGTCCGTTATAGTTGAAGTGTATGTGTGTGAGAAAAAAACTCAAACTAAATTCAGTCTAGTTTTATTGCATGTGTGTCACCACGGGAGTAACTGCAGAGCAGCAAAGTGTTACGCCCCGTTGCCGGGGAAAGAATAAAATAAAAAGGGTGGAAAAACGACACGTTCACAACCAGAGTGTATTCTTCTTCCGACATCAGAAAAACTTCTCTCTCAACACGGGAGCAGGCATGAGTAATCAATTGCTGTGCAACAGATTCGCCACAGACTTAATAAAGAAAATAAAACACAATTGAAGTTCTGGAAATAACTTGTACAAATGATTTTTTATAAAAAGGTAAGTAAAATATTGTAAACAAAAAGTGATATAAAGTGAAGTATTTTTATATATAAATGTCATTACTGTCTCTGTTATCTTCTATGCCTGCCAGGCAAAATCAGCTGAGCACAGAATAGATGATCAATCATCATTTTAACCTTTTTAACTCAAGACACATGGAAACAATGAATTATTCTCTTTTAACTTACATTTTCTAATGAATTATTACAGGAACATATGAAAATTATTAACAATCAGGTCTTATTATTACCATTGCTTATATTCTGTTCTGAACAACATGTTATCACATTCTGCATTATAATCATGACATAGTCTTTTTAACCCGTTAACGTTCCGACCGCCCCCGCCCGCGGGCCGTCAGTCCGAATTTCTGTAGTTTCCAAAACTAAACCGTAATTTACACCGCTCATATGTTACGTGAGGCACTCATGTGGCATATCTTTGGAAAGCTAAGAGTCTTGTGATTCAATCGATGTAAACCATTTCAGGGTATAATCATAACAGCAGCTACAATCAACGCCTTTGTCACACCACAAACAAACAAACAAGCAGTTACGAAATCGACGCAACTCACCTTATGAGCGTTATAAAAAGTCGTCCGATCAAAAATATTCCCACAAAAATGGTCTGGTTAAACTCACAAAGGTCCAATCGATCTAATTCAGTAAAGTATTTAGTCCAAAATGCATTATTATACCAGAAAATATCCACAAAAACGCCACTGGTAGCTGGTCGCTGTTCAGTAACTTCCGGGTAATCTTCGTCATAAAACGCCTTATTCTCTGTCGACATACGTGTGTTTGGTCTTAAAATGGAGGGGGTCGTCTGAACTTTCGATTGACAGCTCATATAGCCATACAGCAGCTTCCCTCTCCTGTCCAGAGCCTTCGATAGCCAATGAGGGCCAACGTTGAAAAGAAGCCATGTCCTACTTTGCTTCATGAAAAACCTCAGCCAATTAGAACCAATCGTGCTGATGACTGACGCATTGAATAGCCAATGAAATACTGAAAACAACGATGTGTCACTTGCAGGGGTGGAGATAAAGCGAAAAAAACAAAAGCGCCGCGTAATGCAAATTACCTGCAGTCAGAGTGTGTGCGTAATAGTGAGGAACAACGGAGCGCGCAGCAGTTTGAGTGATCGGCTAGTTTGAGTTTGGAGTTTAGAGCGTTAGAGCGAAAAAATGGCGAAAAGGACACACAAAACTAGATTTACTGTATACGAAGCAATGGAGGAATGTGCTCGTCGGGACAGTGACGAGTCAGAGATGGAGGTAACAGAGGATGAGAGCGACATCTCATCTGTTGACTCTGACGCAGAGGAGATGTTTGCGATTGGAGAGGACATTGCTTTGGATAAGTAAGTATTTGGATAATATTATGACTTATATTACAGCTTATATTATATTATTACGTATATATTGTATCGTAATTGGTAGATATATTCATATTATTTTACGTATTACTGTATATTTCGACAAACAAGCATCACTTTGAAGAATAGATACAAACTCTCTGTGTGTGGGCGGCGGGGGGGGATAGGGGGTTGGGGGGTGTGATGTGTGTGTGTTTGTTGGGGGTGGGTGTGGAATGTGTGTGTGTTTGTTGGGGGTGGGGTGTGAATGTGTGCCCCTCTACCTCCAAGACCCCCCTGTGTTTCATTGTTGCAAAGCAGTAGAATACAGAAAAGATGGAAAGTTTTGTGATGACTTATTTCTTTATTTTCACATAATAGGCAGCCATCTGAGGATTCAGATGTGAATTGGGAGCCTGACAGCAAGAGAGCAGATAGAGAGGATAGCAGCTCATCAGGGGAGGAACTCCATCCTCCAACTGTCCAGAGAGGTTCTGCCAGCAGCAGGAAGGAAGAGGAAGAGGAAGAGGAAGAGCCGTTGCTGCCAGTACCAGTGAGTTTTCATCTGAAGACAAATGGAATGATGTCGACGAGCCAGACATCACACCCCCACAGCCCACATTCAGACCCACCCATTCACCAGGACCCCGGCTCATACAAACAACGACATACACAGCCCTGCAGCTGTTCCAGTTGTTTTTTACAAACAGTATTCTACAGACAATCACACAAAACACAAATGAATTCGGCTCACTGCACCATTCAACACCCTCCACCCCATGGATTGATATCACACTGCAAGACATGTTCTCATTCATGTCTCTAATTGTGTTCATGGGTGTTGTAAAATGCTCTTCATTTACTGACTACTGGCGAGGTGGCAAACTATACGGCTTCCAATTCCCAAGACAGGTGATGACTGGGAAGAAATTCCTCAGAATCTCCCAGTCCCTTCACCTCAGCAGCCTGGCGGATGATGCTGCTAATGAACAGATGAGAGGCACGGCATCCTTCGATCGGCTCACCAAAATAAAGCCACTCTACAGAGAGATGAGGGATGCCTGCAGGAGGAACTATCATCCTGGCCAGGAAATAGCCATCGATGAGAGGATGGTTGCCTCCAAAGCCCGCATTGGCCTCAAACAATATATGAAGAGCAAGCCTGTTCGTTGGGGGGTATAAACTCTTTGTTCTGGCGGACTCCAGGAACGGTTATACGTGGGACTTTTTTGTGTACGAGGGGAAGTCCCATGGTAACAGCGGCAAGGGGCTCAGTTATGAGTCTGTGATGGAGCTGATGGACACAAGGATGCTGGGGACTGGCTATAAGCTCTTTGTGGACAATTTTTTACACAAGCCCAATCCTTTTCCGTGACCTCCTCCAGAAAAGGATCTGGGCGTGTGGAACCATCAGGCCCAACAGAATTGGCTTCCCCCAGACGAAAGTCAACAGTCTGGGATCAAAATCTCCCCGCGGTAGCATACGGTGGATCAGGAAGGACTCCCTCCTCTTTGTCCAGTGGCGAGACACGAGGGACGTCTTCCTGTGCTCTGCACTCCACACGGCCCATTCAGGTGACACAGTGCAGAGGAGGGTCAAAGGTGCAGATGGGCGTTGGCAGAGGAAGGACATCCCAGTTCCACTAGCTGTGGTGGAGTATAACCGGTATGTGCTGTATATTCAACTGTGTATTCGTTTTGAAATGAAACCATTTTTGTGTTGCACATATTTATGTTTTTGTATATATTTTTTTTCATTGTTGCTCCAGGTGTATGGGCGGAGTGGACCTGTCTGATGCTCTGATCGGGTATTACAAGGTCCTTCACAAGACCAGGAAGTGGTACAAGACCTTCTTCTACCATTTCATGGACATCGCGATCGTGAATGCCTTCCTCCTCCATAAAGACATTGCTAAGGGTAAAGGAGAGATCCCTCTGCACCAGAAGGCGTTCAGGGAGACCCTAGCCGAGCAGCTGGCAGAAGCAGGCTCCTCCACCACAGCCAGACCTGTCCCACCTCCTGCTCCGCACGGAGCACATCACAGGCTAGTTTTCATCAGTGGGCAGAGGACTGCTGGTAGGCTGAAGTGCAGGCAGTGTCATGCAAAAACACCAGTAAAATGCTCCTCATGTGATGTGCCTTTGTGCTTCATTCCCTCCAGAGATTGCTACAATGACTGGCATGCTGCCAGCCTGTAAATGGATAACCAACCATAATTAATTGTTTCATAATTGTAAATATGTGAATAGTTTGCTGTGTTGTTCCTGTGTTTTTATATAAATTGCATTTTTTTCACAACGACACTTGTTTTGACTCTTTTTATATGCAAAATTTTGCTTTATGTTTCAGTAACTTTTTTTCAGCAATATTGATAGTGAATCTGGATGTGGGATAGGATACCTCTAAGTGTCACCTTTCTTTAGAGGCCAAGATTATGACTGTACGATGAAGCGTTCAAAAGTTATGTCCTTTTATCCGAGGTATGTGTCCATGGTTATCCAAGTGCCATTTTGGAGTCTCCAAATGTGCCATTTTTGGAAACGCCTAGACATACTCTTACAAAAACGTGTGTAAAATACTCATTTTTAGTGGTATTGTTATCAAATTTGAACTTGCACCAGGTAAGGCTTCATGCTATGGTCCCATTGTGTTTTCCAGCTAATAAGTCACAGCTGCACTCATCTGCAGACATCTGTTTACAAAAAAAATTCAGGCGGAAATAAAAAACTTAAATTTCTGTGTGTTCAAACTTAGATTACTCAATGCTAGTAGCACTTACAGTGATTCTGACAGTTGTGGGAAAAACTTCAGAGTGTTACCTTTCAAAAGAGACCAAAACCATCCATGTGCTACAAACGGTTCAAGAATAGCTTTCAATTTACTTTGGGTATGCCTTGGATAGGCGTTTTATGCGAATTATACAGGAATGTTAAGGGGTTAATCACCTTTTTGCCATGAATTATTATTATTATTCTCAGCCATTAACTCTTGGTTCAATTTAGCTGTGTTTTTTATCATGTTCATTTTTATCACCATGACAAAAGCACCGTCCGTCTGACAGAAAACAGTCGGACAATAATAACTGCTGAACTACCGAGTTATTTATCACTTTGTGTTGATTGAGAGATCCCAAAAATGTTAGGTGAAGTTGTCTTTGATAGTTTATTTTAGAGGCGGACCGCGAACTTTATAGCACCCCGTCGAAGCGCTGCAGCTGTCTCTCAGACCGCCAGATATGATGTAATTGTTTTCGCACAACAATCAGTTCTTGAAGTGGAATTTTTTCAGTTACACTTATTCATATTTTGTTTGCATGTCTCTGCCTATGTGTGCGTGTGTGAGGCAGGGGGTGGGGGGACTGAAGTAATCGCGAATAACTGTGTAGTATTGTACATGATGGTAGTCTGCAGGACGGCTGTGGCGGTCTGAGGAACAAGTGACTAGAACTCCTGTGTATTTTATTTTAATATGTTAAAGACTTCAGAAAATATAAAACATACATATTTAGGAAAAGTAATGTAATGGCAGACCTGTAAATTCTGTTTGGAGAAAGTTATTCACATAACATCCCTAACCATCTGTGAGACTGCTTTGGTGGTTCTAGTGTTAAAATATAACATTTAATAAAAAAATTGATGAATATCGGCTCAAAATATCGGCTATCGGCCTTCCTGACTACTAATGATCAGTATCGGTATCGGCCCTGAAAAAACCATATCGGTCGATCACTAGTTTGTACAACTTTACCCTTTGTTGCCTTCTTATTTTAAAGTGATTTTTGGTACTCAACCTAGTAACTTGATAATTCACAATATTGACAACATACTTTGAAGGAAGAGTGTTCATTCAGTACAGTATTATGCATCTTTCTTCTCTTGGCTTTGGAAAATGTGGTCCATCTCATCTAACTGCTTTGACTTTTACCAGGCAGCTAATTAACCTGTTTCTTTGCACTTTGTTCAGATGAAAGACATATCAGACTAATGCTGATCTAAAGTGGAACTGTTCATAATAATATTGAAAAATGTCTTTTGTCTTTCTTTCTGCTTCTGTACAGAAGAGATGGAGAGAGCAAAGTTAGCATGAACACAGCAGGGTGATGTAATCAGAAATAGTTTGAAAATCACTGATTCACTCAGTAACATCAGAGTTTGGTATAACACACACACGAACACTCATCATCATCCTCATCATTAGGCTCTGAACAATTAAAGGTGTGAAGGCCATTAGCTGCTCCTAACGACTGTGAGCCTCTCTGCTACAGAGATTTTCACACTTGCACTCATTAGTGTCAGATGGAAACAACAATGCAACTCAAGGTGTTCAATGTAAGACAAAGCAAGTGATTACACTTAAACATGATGCAACCAACCATTAGACTATCAAAGTAAAGAAAACAAACTTTGATATGATGTGGCATTGCTACATGAAAGAATGATGCAATACTTTAGAAACAATTACAGCTGTCTTCCTCTTTAGTTCTGATGTAGAAGCTTTAGACTTAACATTAGTGAAGCATTAATGAGAAGCATTTGCCTGTAACATTTGCTGCATGTCTTCTCTACTTTCTCTCTGTCTGTTATTCCTATCTATCACACTCAATAAAAGCCACAATAACCACAAAAACACCTTAGAAGGAAAAGAAAATCCTGAAAGTCTAGAGAGGGCAAACACTGGCTCAACAAGCAGCAACTGATGTTGATCTGAATAATTCTATCAGCAAATAATGTCCAGTTAAACAGCCCCTGTTTTAAGCAGCTCATCACAAATCAAAAGTAGAATATTCCCAGGATTCCCTGGATCCTTAACACCTAAAGCCAAAATTCTAACTGTAATTTTGTCCAACTTCAGGTAAGGGAAAAACATGCATTTGCAAAAACATCCCTGTTCATACTGGGTGGGATCAAAACAAAGTGATACAAAACTAAATACGTCCATAAAACAGTATGGATTTAGCCTACATAATACAGTTAAGCTGTAATTTATACTTGGACATTAGTCCCATTCCTTGGCTTCTTTACTGTTCTTTGTGTGACAAAACACAACTCTTATACTTGCCAGTCACCAGTTGACTGCCATAACCATCTTAACTGAGTTGAACTAGCTAAAACACCTTCGTGCCTGACAAACACGGGACCGCCAATCGACAAGCTACCGCTAGCTATAGCTCCCGGGCTACCTCGACCCAGAATAGCATTAAGTCTGCCTCAGACCAAGTTTCGGTTATAAACGCCATAGGTGATTTGAGGAACAAATTGATCACCAAAATCGATCAGAGGGCAGAAGCACAGAGTACAGAACTGTGCACTGAAATTGAGGTCCTGCAGAGTGAGTTTGAGAAGGCTAATGAGCTAGCTGAAGCCACAGTTCAACACCAAGGGAATCACCAAAGTGATTTTTGTATGGACTGTACAGATGAGGCTCAGAAGGTCGACGCAAGGTGAAGTAGCTCCTGTGATGCTGTATGTATGCACCTTAACTGTAGCGGATGCAGAGTTTGCTAAAGGATTAAGGGTTATATAAAGGCTTGCAGTAGGTAATTCTTTTGCTCATATACATGTGTATGTATTCACGATAAGTTTTACAATTACACTGTATTATAATAAGAAATGCTAAACCTGATTAGCAAGTAGCTTGTTAGCAACGCTTAGCATATGCTGCAATTCTGTGATGTAAAGTTGCTGAATGTTGTAATTTGTGTTAGTGCTGTGAATAAGCACTGAAGATGAATGAACTCAGACTGTGTTTGTTATGTAAAAGGAAGTAATTAAGGGATATTTATGCATTTGCCAAGGGAGAGGACCAGGATGCACTCTTGGACATTTTTCCTGTGGGCACCTAGGAGAGGTTCCGAATTATTCCCGCTGGCGTCAACGTTTCCAGAGGTCAACGTTGGCGAACGCTCTTGTTGCGGCTATCATCTTCCCATCAACATTTTATCATTCCCTCGTTGGCATTCCCGTTCACCATCCACAACCAAGCATTGCTAAACTGACTGAGCAGGGAGACTGTGAGTAGAAACTGTTGCACGTGCTTGTTTTATTTTGCTTGTTCGCAAGTGAAGCGGTCATTAAGTTTCAGACCTCAATGCTCACGAGCCTCGACTCAGACCTGCACCGTTGACATTGTAATTTTTCTGTCTGAGAATGATGCAGCTTGTGAGAGAGTCTGATTTGACTGTTGGAGTAACTGAAGTCCAAATTTTGTTTTAAATTACAGTGTGTGAATTGTGATTCTTGTAGATGGACTGTGTATAAATTAGATAAAACAGGGGTAATATTTCATATATAATATTTTTAGCAGACCTCCAAAAAATATTGTAAATTCTACTAAGTGGAGGCACCAATCTGAACAATTGATTTGTTTTTAATTTACGACATACTATTAAGGACGGAGAAGATTGATAAATAAGATTCAACAGTTCTATACGGCACCAAAATATAAAAATTACCCAGTCACACGCTGCATGACTGCCCTGTTCCTCGGTAGCTGCCTCTGGCTTGGTTCTATGCGCGCGGCTGTCCGAGATCTGTGGTGTACTTGTGGTTGGTTCTGCTGCCTGGAGATCGAGCCTGTTTCGGCAGTAGAGAGCTCCTTCTATGTCGACCTGATAGGACCGTGGGGCAAGCTTCTGCATACACAAGCCCCTTCTCCAGATGCCTGTCTGGTCGCCAGGCAGTGGCTTCATTCGCACTGCTTGGCCTACTGTATTTCAGGTAGGTCCTTGGCTGAGCTGTCGTAGGTTGCTTTGGCGACCTGTTTCCTATGACGCAGCTTCTCCAGCACTCCAGACACCACACATGGATCTAACAGCTTGCTCGCCACTGGAAGTGCCGTCTTAAGATGCCTTGCCATCAGGTGCTGCGCTGGGCTGCTGTCCATTCCTTCCGTTGGTGTGTTGTGCCACTGCAGGATTGCTTTCCATGCAACCTTTCCCTCACGGTGGGCTTTCTTGCATATGATGTTTGCTATCTTGACTGCTGCTTCAGCTTTGCCATTGGCCTTGGAGTGATGTGGAGAAGAGGTGATGTGTTCAAACTCCCACTGTGCTGCGAACTGTTTAAACTGGAGAGACGTGAACTGAGGGCCATTGTCTGATATTAGACGGTCAGGCTGCCCATGGCGGGCAAACTGTGCCTTGCAGCGTTTGATTGTTGTCTCGTCTGAGAGATCTGGAAGATGGTCAATCTCCCAGAAGTCTGAGTAATAATCAACCATCAGGAGAAAGTCTTTGCCGTTTTGTTGGAAGAGGTCAGTGCTTACAATCTGCCACGGGCGTGTTGGCAGTTCGTGGGACATCATTGACTCTTTCTGCTGGTGGATGGTGTACTCATTACAGACTGTGCATTTGCCTATAAAGTCTAGTATATCGGCTCGCATCCCTGGCCAATACAGCGTATCGCGTGCTTGCCTGTAGCAGGCCTCACCCCCAATGTGGCTTGCATGTACTCTTACTAGCATCTCATGACACAGTCCTTTAGGGATAATGACCCTGTCTCCCCTGAACAGCACACCATTCTGAACACTGAGCTCCTCCTTGTAAGCCCAGTACTCTCTCACCTCTAGCTCAGCGTCTTCTTTGCACTCAGGCCAGCCCTTCAGTGTCACTGTCTTTACTACCTGGAGCTGCTCTTCTCTCTCTGTGTGCTGTCGAATTTGAATAAGTCTTTTGTCTGTGACATCAAGATAGTCAGTCTGGTTGATTGTTTCCACCTCCCTCTGTTCGGTTTACAGACAGCAGACTGTGTGTGTGTGTGTCGATCTTGGATCTTGTGCATGTGTTTGCCACAGTAGCCCTACTGAGGGTGTCACTCACAAACATCTCTGGGCCAGGCTTGTACACAACTGCAAGATTGTAGCCCTGTAGAGACAGCAGCATGCTCTGTAGATGCTTCGGGGCATTCAGCAGTGGCTTGCTGAAGATGGCGACGAGGGACTTATGATCCGTCTCTGCAGTGACATTTTTGCACCCATAAAGATACTATGAAAGCGTTGGCATGCAAATACAATGCTTAGGCATTCTTTTTCGATTTGGGCATAGTTCTGCTCTGTTGGTGTGAGACCCCTCGAGGCGAATGCAACAGGTTGGCCTTCCTGCAACAGCACACAGCCCAGGCCATGCTGGCTAGCATCGCTCTGGATAGTCGCCGCCTTTGTCACGTCGTAGTACCGCAGCGCTGGTGTTGTAGTTACCAGCTGCTTGACCTCCTTCACCGCTGCTTCGTGTTTCGGCAGCCAGTGCCACACTGCATCTTTGTCTGTGAGCCTCCAGGGTGGCTCACAGACCTCTGATAGGCGCGGTAGGAACTTAGCCAGGTACGTAACGAACTCAACAAACCGCTGTACAGCCTTCACATCTGTCGGGAGGGGCATGTCCATCACTGCCTTCACTTTCTCTGGGTCGGCTTTCAGACCCTGTGCAGAGAGGATATGCCCATGAAAGCGAACCTCTGTCACTTTAAACTGGAGCTTCCGTATGCTGAGCCGGAGTTTCACACTTGTCAGCATCGGTCCATGAGAGCGAGCAGCTTTGCATCATGATCACGCCCTGCTTCCTCATCTGAATCCCCGGAGCCCACAATGAGGATGTCATCTGCTATAGGGTACACCCATTTGAGCCCCACCAGGAGCTCGTGCTGTTTCCCTTGGTACACCTTTGGGGCCACAGAGACGCCGAACGGGAGTTTCAGCCAGTGCTTGCGTCCCCAGGGTGTCCAAAAGGTGGTCATGTAGCTGCTTGGTTCATCCAGTCTGCATTGTAGAAAAGCATCTCACACGTCCACCAAGGTGAATGCCCTGGCTTTGGGGAGCTTGTAAAGTATGTCCTCCAGTGTGGGCATGATGTAGTGTGATCGCAGTAGAGCCTGGTTGAGGTGCTTTGGGTCAATGCATATTCGAAGCTTGTCTGGTTTCTGGATGATCACCATGTTACTGATCCAGTCAGTTGGCTTTTTGACTGAGGTGATGTGGCCCTCTGCCTCATATTTTTCCAGTTGAGCCTTCACTGGCGACTGGGGCGTTGCGGGGGGCACTCTGGACTGGCTGGACTGCTGGATTTAACTGAAAGTGCACCACCCCTGGTACGGATTCCACTGGCGCAGTGAAGACATCCTGGTACCTCTCTCGATGAGAGTCTTTCTTCTCAAAAACCCATCCCGGGTGCTACTGTCCACTGCATTTAGGCCTGCTGGGATAGTAAACTCGATAAGTCCAAGGCGCTTGCATGTGGACCCCGAAAGCAGTGGCTGCTGGCCGGTGTTAACTTTCTCAAATTCTAGGGTGTGTTTGCAGTCTCGCACAACACACTCTGTCACAAACAGGCCTATGGAAGTCATCAACTGACCTGAGTAGAGCTTGAGCTTGGTGTTGCTGGGCATGAGTTTTTCTTGAGGTGCAATTCGCATCTTGTCTCTCAGGCTCATGACGTCACATGTGGCTCCTGAGTCTAGCTGGCACTTTTGCTTAGTGCCATTCAGTATGAGAGCAGCAAACCACTTTTTTCGTTTAGGACCAACGGCCCCAATGCATTCAGTCGTGAAGAGATCATCTCCACTGTCTGTTTCTTGGGTAAGTATTGAATTGTCCATGGAGTGAACCTGAGCAGGTGCTTTGGCTCCCTTGGTTTTTCTGCAGACACGAGCAAAGTGGTTGGGTGTACCACAAGCTTTACACACCTTTCCATAGGCAGGACATTGCTCTCGCCCTCTCCCATGATAGGCACCACACTATCTACATGCTGTGACACTGCCTGTGGCCGTGGCGTGTTTTTTTTGCTGCTTCCAATTAGGACGAGGAGTCTTGTTTGATAATTGTCTAGACGCTCCATTGACACTGTCTGTCTGTGGCTTATTTTGCTCCATGGACCGTAGGGTGATTTCTGTCAGCTCTGCATAATTCCAGGGCTTTGGGCAACGTCAGAACTTGCTCTCTCAACAGCCGTCTCCGGGTGGCCTCATTGAGTCTATTGATGGCCTCATCAATAGACTCACCATCCTCTTGTTTGCAACAGCCGAAGACATATCTCTCATATATCACATTTTTGGACTGGTGGAAGTACTCTCCTAATTTATCCAGAACTTTCTGCACATCGTTGCTTTCTGCTTCCGTCAACTGCAGGTTGTGCTTGTAAACATGGCGACATTCTGGCCCCATGAGACTCCTCAACATGGCAGCCTGAACTGCTGATGCCTGTGACAAATCCACCGCTAAACTGTAATCTTCGAATTCAGCCTGAAGATGTCCCAGTTTGTGCTCCAGTCCCCACTGAGCTTCATTGGCATGGGAGGCGGGATCAGGTAATATGCCATCTTGACTGCAGAGTTAATGAAACTAGTCCGCCACGAAAGCCAATCTGCCCGGCAGTGCTAGCAAGACTTTGCTAAACTAATAAAAGATAGAAAAAAAAAAAAAAAAAAACGGCACATGCACAGCTGATGAACTCCAGGCTTATTTGCAGTTTCCAGTACCTGTCAATCCGTCATAATTCTTAACAGCTAAGCCACTTCTGACACCAAGTTTCATGAACGAAGACAAGGGGGTGCTGGCGTTAGGGCTGGGCGATATGGCCTAAAAAAAAAATCTCCGATTTTTTCCCAAAAAATCCCGATTCACGATTTAAATCGATTTTTTTCACCCCCTACCTAAAATCAATTTGTAGATGACAGAGAAATTGTTCAAAACAAGTTTCAATTTTATTTTGTTTAAATTTTCCCTTCTGGGGTTTCAGGTAAATAAACAAGCCACAAAAAAAAAAAGAGATGGCAAGCCCTGCCTGCCATTGTGAACAGTGACAATGTAACTTTTCACTAATCTAGTTTTGAAATGACACAATGCACTTTAAAGTAACTTAAAAAAAATAAGTAAAACATAGCATTATAAGACCCCTTTTTTGAGGTTGACAAAATAAAGTGCAAACAAAACCTGAACATGTTTTGCATAGTAAGGAGGTGCTTGTGTGGTAAACAAAAAGTATTTGGTCACTATTTTGATTCCCTGAATCGTGTTAACTTAACTAAAACATCTGCATCAAATAAAATTTAAAATTAAATTATAGGCCTCCATTGTAAACAACTGTGAAAATGTAACAGTAACATAAACATAACATGAAATAAAATATATGTGACCCTTTTTGACAAAACATTTACAAATGTTTTACAACTTGCTATTCAGTATTCAATTACCTTAACATATTTTGCACAATAAAAAAAGTGCCTGTTAACAAAATTAAACATCACATCACAGCATTATCAACAACATCAAATAGTAGTGCACGGGGTGCTTCTTTGCTGTTTCTAAACATTTTTAGCCAGGAAGATGAGCCTGTCCACTACCTCAGGCTTAAGGCATGCACGGTGGCATGTAACAATGCCCCCTCCCACGCTGAAAACCCTCTCAGAAGGGGCACTTGTAGCTGGGACTGAGAGGTATTTCTTTGCCAAATTACTTAGCCTTGGAAAGTTAGGTTGGTAGCGCTTCCACCAGTCAAGTGGATCTGTGTCTGGGTCAACCTCAGGGGTCAGTAAGTATGTTGTCAGCTCATTCTCTATTTTCACTGCCTCTGGCTGGTGAGGAGACGACAATGGTGGTGCAATCTTCTTGAAGAAGGCAGCTAAAGTCATTTTTTTCTTGGGCAGAGGCTCTTCTTCTTCACACACCTGCACAGCTGGACCAGGCTGATGTGGTGTACTCTCAGCAGGAGCAAGAGACATGAGTTCAGTGACGGCTCTTTTTTTGACTTGTTCCACCTTGGCTGGGTCAATGTAGGTTGTACGAAACCTTGGGTCCATCAGTGAGGAAATGTCCAACAGTTCATCCTGCACAGCATTGCTGTATTTGTCATCAAGGTACTGCATGATGTTTCCTTTTATTGTTGCAGTGAGCTCTGTGTCTTCTGCCTCTCGCTGCAGGAGACTGGTTCTGAACAAATGGAGCACCGGTTTAATGCACGAAACGCTGACATATGACTCGCCAGAGAGTGTGTCAGTAAAGTCTTGGAGTGGTTTTACAGCTTTATTTACGGATTCTAAGACTTCAAGATCTTGCCAAGTGGGTACAAGATGGCGACTTCTCTTGTCCGAACCCAGGACACGGACGATGGCCTTCTCCTGTTCGAGAAACCTTTCAATCATCTTTTGGCGTGAGCCCCATCTGGTCGGGGACTCTGTTACTAGCTGATGAGTGGGTAGTCCCAGCTCAGCCTGCACCTCAGCCATCTCTTTTCTCTTCTTCCAGCTGTAAGAAAAAGCTGACACAGCCTTTTTACAAACCCCAACTGCACGTTCGACTCGTGGGTCCTTCACACCGTTCTCTGTGATAGATAAAGAATAAACAAGCAAAACAAATTTTAGTGGAACATGACCTACATTCACAAACTTGTCTGTCTTCACATATCTGCATTTTATTAAAGCATGCACACAAGCTATTATAGTTTTGTATTTTTCCATTAGTTTCCATTTTTTAGTTTTTCTTTTCAGTTTAGTTTCAGTTAGTTTCCAGAGTCTGTTTCCTTGTTTCAGTTTAGTTTTTTTGTTTTTTTTTCAATTGTTTTTAGTAGTTGCAGTGTTTTTATTATGCACACAAATGTATGCATGTACGTGCGCGCACACACACACACTAGCATGTACTGTGTATACCATTATATTTAATCATGCAGATTTTGTTATAGTATATGCTGGTTTGATACAATGCATCACTTACATCATGCATTAATTAGGCGTTCCATGTATTTTTCAAATTGGGAAATAGATAGTTGATTCTTACCTATAGCACAGTTCAATCTGTGTCCAAAGCACTGCAGGCTGGGCCACTCATTGTCTTTCAGAGCTTTGATCATGTTGGTACCGCTGTCAGTGGTCATACAGGTGAGTCGGTCCTCAGCAAGATTCCACGAGCTCAGAGCGTCTTTTAGTCCCTGGGCAATTATTTCCCCTTTGTGATCCTCGGGAAAGTAAGCTGTTTGGAGGCAGACACTTCGCAGAGTCCAGTTGTCGCTTATGAAGTGCACCGTTAAACTTAGGTAGGGCTGCATCACTCTGCTGGACCACATATCGGTTGTTGCAGAGTAGAACGACACTCCCTCCAGCTCCGTAGCGATCCTTTGGCGTGTGCTGTTATACAGCTGAGGCAAGGCAACGTCAGAAAAATATTTGCGGCCCGGTAGCACGTACCGGGGATCCAAAACTTGGAGCAAGTGAATAAACCCCGGCTTTTCCACAGTGTATATGGGCACCATATCTCTTGCTATATACATTGCGACTGCATCCGTGACAGCGTTCCACCGGGCTCCTTTCTTGTCATATGGAATACAGTTTGTGAACGTTTCCAGGACGGTCGGTTGTTTTTTGGTGGCGGTGCTCGGACCGCCGCGGTCTTGTTCTTTACGTAGTGAGCAACACCTCTCCCACTCGGCAGCATGCTTCTGTTTCAGGTGTTGCAGTAAATTGGTAGTACTGCTACCTTTTGTAGCAACAGCCTTCAAACAGACTTTGCAGCGAGGTGCTGTTTGGTCTGTGTCGGACGCCACGAACCCAAACCAATTCCAAATCACAGAGGATATGTTTCCTTTCTTCGGTGTAAGACTGCTTGCGGCCATGTTGTTTGTGTACCTAGCGCGGGTGGGGAGGGGGGCGCGCACTCCGCGCTCTCTGACCTACGGGAGCCCAGCAGGCAGGCGCTGGTGGCGGATGTTGATGAGAAAATCGATTTTCATTAAAACAAATCGACATTAAGTACAAATTCGAATTAATCGATAAAATCGATTTATCGCCCAGCCCTAGCTGGCGTGCTTGTCTATTCATGTTTAATGCGGCAGGGCGCTGTGTGTACAGAGTAATTTATTTGGGACAACCACAGATGCAGTACTGCATAACAACAGCAGAAGGCAGCATTCGTCCTGTAACAGCTGCAGTTTATGTGCAAAATAAGGAATCGAGTCCCAGCTGACCTGTCCGGGAGAGTTGGCTGGCACGCGCGTTTTCGTGGACGGATGTGGACACTTTCCCACCAAGTCCCCACGTCTCCACTGCATCAACTAGTTTAGCTGTGAGGTTATCAGCTGTGTGTCTACCTGGCATGCTCTGCGTTAACAGGACGGCAGAATTAACTTTCCAGTACTCATCGATATAGTGACATGTAATTGTCACGTAGCTCTCTGTTGTGAGCGCGGTCCAGCAGTCCGTTGTAATAGCCACTAACTTAGTACTTGAAAGTCATGTTTTCAGTTCCTTTTTCCTCACCTCAAAATGAGCCTCTAATCGTCGGGTAATGGTCAGTCTTCACGGAATTTGGTAATTAGGCTCGATATAGCCCATTAACTCCTGGAACCCTTCACCACTGACCACAATGACGGGCAAAATGTCCTTTTCCACCATTGAACAGATTTTTTCTGTTATCTTCTTAAACCGCCATGAGTCACACTTTCTCCTGGCCATCATGGAGGGCAAAATTCGGTGCGATGGTCCTCCATCGTCTGATGCTGGATGCTTGTTTCTTAAGTGGTACTGCATTGTACTCGTACTGCTGGAGTATTTCTGTACCGCATAATTTACAAATGACCTCCTCCCCTTTCTGGTCGAAATTGTCCCACACAGAACTCCTTTTTGCTCTCTTCATCTTCGCTGTAAAGTGGGCTGTGATGGAAAGCACCTGATGGCATGTGTTGCACCTGTGGACATGCCCCCATGAGTTGATTGAATTACGTAGCTTAAAAACAAAATTGACCGTTAGTATTAATCAGTTAGAGCTACTGTTATCGGTTAACGGTTAAACGGTTAACCATGTGCATCCCTAGCTGCAAGCCAAACTAGCTGGAGGACATAGGTTGTAGGTTCAGCAGCTAAGTCATCAAATCCTAGGTCTGGCGGTGGCTCTTCACCCTGGAAGGGTCTAGATATTGTTTTTCCAGGTTGGCCAGGACCCTTCCACATTGGGTAGATGGACTGCTCAGGGGTTAACATGCCAAGAGACTTGATAAATAGCATGAGGCTAGGTTACTATGAGCTTAGCTTAGCTAAAATGGCAAACTTGTGGTAACTGAGGGGAGGTTGGGTTTTCAGACCAGGTCCCAGGAGTTTTTGTGCCTATTTGCCTATTTTTGGATAAACCAGGGTTGGGAAGAGACAGATCCAGATAATACGCCATTGATCAGAGCTCCAAAAAACAAGCTTCAAAACTCCTCTTCAAAAAAAACTATGAATTATGTCATTAAGAGTCTTTTCCAATTCTATGAATGTAGTCTATGGCATCCTGAAATAATTACACAATGGCTTTGAAGATCTGTGCCTTTCCTGTCTTCCCTGCACTAGCAGCTTCCCCAAGTTAAATCCAGGCAAAGTAAACAGAATCACCAATCAAGTAGCCATCAGCATTGATCTGTTTCTTGTTGAGATGAAGGGAACATTTCTAGTGAGGTTCAGCACATTGACATTCTTCCCCACTTTGTCCTTCACATCACACCAACTCTCCCTCGTGGTCTCTCAGCCACTATATCCACATTATGTTGGCTATGAAGGGATAGATGTGTAGCTTCTTCGCTTTGGATCTATGTGATTTACACTCCGCAGCATCTCGATAGTGCATCCTGGTTGTTTGAAAGTAGAACATGACATAAAATGAATGATCTGTGTCACTTGTTTTTGGTTTGTTGCTTTCTTTGCTGGAAGTAGTAGTTTGTGCAAAATAGCTGGTGCTGCCACCTTGTGGATTAAAGTAGCAGCACTCTTGCAGTTCTCAGGCAGGAAGAATTCTTTCTAATTTAGTAGCTTCCAGTTTTTGATTGTGCATAATTTCACCACTGCAAACATTATTGAAGTAATGTTTGTACTAGGGATCGACCGATAATTATTATTGTACATGATGGTAGTCTGCAGGACGGCTGTGGCGGTCTGAGGAACAAGTGACTAGAACTCCTATGTATTTTATTTTAATATGTTAAAGACTTCAGAAAATATAAAACATACATATTTAGGAAAAGTGATGTAATGGCAGACCTGTAAATTCTGTTTGGAGAAAGTTATTCACATAACATCCCTAACCATCTGTGAGACTGCTTTGGTGGTTCTAGTGTTAAAATATAACATTTAATAAAAAAATTGATGAATATCGGCTCAAAATATCGGCTATCGGCCTTCCTGACTACTAATGATCAGTATCGGTATCGGCCCTGAAAAAACCATATCGGTCGATCACTAGTTTGTACAACTTTACCCTTTGTTGCCTTCTTATTTTAAAGTGATTTTTGGTACTCAACCTAGTAACTTGATAATTCACAATATTGACAACATACTTTGAAGGAAGAGTGTTCATTCAGTACAGTATTATGCATCTTTCTTCTCTTGGCTTTGGAAAATGTGGTCCATCTCATCTAACTGCTTTGACTTTTACCAGGCAGCTAATTAACCTGTTTCTTTCTTTGCACTTTGTTCAGATGAAAGACATATCAGACTAATGCTGATCTAAAGTGGAACTGTTCATAATAATATTGAAAAATGTCTTTTGTCTTTCTGCTTCTGTACAGAAGAGATGGAGAGAGCAAAGTTAGCATGAACACAGCAGGGTGATGTAATCAGAAATAGTTTGAAAATCACTGATTCACTCAGTAACATCAGAGTTTGGTATAACACACACGAACACTCATCATCATCCTCATCATTAGGCTCTGAACAATTAAAGGTGTGAAGGCCATTAGCTGCTCCTAACGACTGTGAGCCTCTCTGCTACAGAGATTTTCACACTTGCACTCATTAGTGTCAGATGGAAACAACAATGCAATTCAATGTAAGACAAAGCAAGCGATTACACTTAAACATGATGCAACCAAATTAAGTAGACTAACAAAGGAAAGAAAACAAACTTTGATATGATGTGGCAATGCTACATGAAAGAATGATGCAATACTTTAGAAACAATTACAACTGTCTTCATCTATAGTACTGATATAGAAGCTTTGAGACTTAACATTGGTGAAGCTCATTTCATTATTAATTCATGGACACACATTTGCCCTCAGATTCTCAGTTCAGTTCAAGGTTTTGGAGGTTTTTGGTTTTCAGAAAGTTTTTAGATTGTAGTTTGCAAAAACATCTAAATCCAATCCTGTTTTCATCTGTGTTTTGTTTCTTTCTTTCAACTTGGTTGCTTTTAAAGTGCAGCGACTACTAAGTCAGGTGCTGTTGAATAGCTCAGTGCTTAGAGCTGGTGGCCCATATACAGAGGCTACAGTCACAGGTTTGACCTCTGGTCTCTAACCCCCTTGCTGCGTGTCTTCACCCCTCTCTTTCTGCCCTGGTTTCCTGTTTATCTACACAGTCAATAAATGTTACTAGAATCACAAAAAAACTTTCAAAAATATATATATATAGTGTACTAATTGATAATGGATCAAGTGTGATTTGTGGTCTTGTCAACCACTCAAACCCTTTAAACTACAAACCTCACTCTTTCATACAGCACTCTCTCAGTCCATACAGATCTACATATCTTTTTACCGAGTGCTTTTTCTGGGGTTCAGTCTCTTGTCCAAAGACACTTCAACGTGTGGACTGTGAGGCCAAAAATCGAACCACCAACTTTCAGGTTGGCACACGACTGCCCTACCTCCTTGTTAATGACTTTTAATATCATGTGCAAATGAGCAGGACAAAAAAAACAATTAGTTCTCTGGTTATATACTTTCTGCAGACAATGTTAGCAGACAGATGAAGGTAATTTGTGAAGGAAGAATCTGTACTGCATCACCACGGGACAGTTGTGAATCAGTTTCATTTTAATGGAACATACAGTATCACAAAACAAATCCTTCCCACCAAGAACCACCACCAAGTGACAAACCCCAATTCAACCACCAGGTGGCACCACAGTAAAACACATACCAATTCACATGACAGAGAGACTTCACAAAGGCATTGAGAATACAGTCAAGACTGTAATCCACATGGATACTGAATATTTGGAGAGGCTAAAAACACAGCAGAGCTCATCCTTACTTTTTCCTGACAATGTAAATGCATGGGGCCCCCAGGAACCGCTGGGAGGCCCCCAAGCTATGACGTCAGTCCCAATACACACAATTAAGGGAGAAGTAAATCAAATTTTCAATTACATAAAACATTAAATTGCTGTGTGTGCTGCTATCCAAAATAGTTGACTTTTCTCCCTGCCAGTTTGTGCATTTATAAAGTCAAAATATCTGAGTTTTCACTTACAAAATGAAAGGTTTTTGAAGTCACATTATCTTAATTTTCTCCATGGAATTTTACCATTTTTCCTTATTTAAGGATCTGTTTTCAATATGACAGCACTACATTACAGACATATATACGCACACACACATGCATATATACATGCATATATATTTACACTACCAGTCAAACGTTTGGACACAACTTCTCATTTCATTGTTTTTCGTTTTGTTTTCATGGCTATTTAAATTGTAGATTCTCACTAAAGGCATCAACACTATGAATAAACACATATGGAATAATGGAGGAAACAAAAAAGTTGGAAATATCTCAAACATATTTTTGATTCTTCAAAACAGCCACCCTTTGTTTGATTAGTGCTCTGCACATTCTTGGCATTCTCTCCATGAGCTTCCTGAGGTCGTCACCTGAAATGGTTTTCCAACAGTCTTGAAGGAGTTCCCAGAGATGCTGAGCACTTGTTGGCCCATTTGCGTTCACTCTGTGGTCCATCTCGTCCCAAACTGTCTCAACTGGGTTTAGGTTAGGTGACTGTAGAGGCCAGGTCATCTGGCACAGCGCTCCATCACTCTTCTGGGTCAAATAGAACTTACACAGCCTGGAGGTGTGTTTGGGCTCATTGTCCTGTTGAAAAAATAAACAATGGTCCAACTGAGCACAAACTGGATGGGATGGCATGTCACTGCAGGATGCTGTGGTAGCCATGCTGGTTCAGTGTGCCAACAGTTTTAAAAAAATCCCCAGCATTGTCACTAGCAAAGCACCCCCACACCATCACACCTCCTCCTCCATGCTTCACAGTGGGAGCCATGCATGCAGACAACATCCCTTCACTTTTTCTCTGTTGTACAAAGACACGGCGGGTGGAACCAAAGATCTCAAATTTGGACTCATCAGACCAAAGCACAGATTTCCACTGGTTTATTGTCCATTCCTTGTGTTTCTTGGCCCAAACGAATCTCTTCCGCTTGTTGTTTTTTTCCGTAGTAGGGGTCCCCTAGCAGCTATTTGACCAAAAGGGCCAGATTTGTACAGTCTCCTCTGAACAGTTGATGTAGAAATGTGTCTGCTACCAGAACTCTGTGTGGTATTTATCTGGGCTCTAATCTGAGGTCCTGTTAACTTGTGATTTTTGAGGATGGTGACTGATGAACATATCCTCAGCAGCAGAAGTGACTCTTGGTCTCCTTTTTCTGGGAAAGTCCTCATATGAGCCAGTTTCATCGTAGCGCTTGATGGTTTTTGCAACTGCACTTGTGAGCACATTCAAAGTTTTTGCAATTTTCCAGAAGGACTGACCTTAGGTTCCCTGCGATGGACTGGCGACCTGTCCAGGGTCTACCTCTGCCTTTCGCCCAAAGAGAGCTGGGATAGGCTCCGGCAGATCCCCGTGACCCTGCAGAGGATGAAATGGGCACAGATAATGGATGGATGGATGGACTGACCTTAGGTTCTTAAAGTGATGATGAACATTCAGTTCTCTTGACTTTGCTGATTGGTTCTTGCCATTATATGAATTCTAACAGTTGCCAAATAGGGTTGTCAGTGCATTGGTACTTATATATATAGTAATAAGATTTCTCTGGCCCACAGGAACACAATAACATCTGTGTCAAGTATGGACTCAAGGTCTGAGGGTCAAGAAGGGAGAGATCTTCAAATGTGATTGAGGACGAGCAGGTCTTCCCTGCACTAGTGGCTTCCCCAAGTTAAATTCGGGTTATGTAAAAAGGATCAACGGTCATGTAGCTAACAGTGCTGATCTGTTTCTTGTTAAATTGAAGGGAACATAACCTGGAATTTCAATTAAGGTTCAGCACATCGACATTCTTCCCCACTTTGCCCTTCCCTTCACACCAAATCTCTCCCTCAAGGTCTCTTGGCCACTTTGCCCACATCATGTCAGCTATGAAGGGATAGATGTAGAGCTTCTTCACTTTGGATCTATGCGATTTAAACTCCATGCCATCTCAATAGCTGACCTTGGTTGTTTGAAAGTAGAAAATGACATAAAATGAACGATCTGTATCATTTGTTTCAGTTTGTTTCTTTCTGTGTTGGAAGTGGCCATGTGTGCAAAAAAAAAAAAAAAAACAACAAACAAAAAAAAAAAACAACTCAACATACAATATGTCATGACTGGTGCTGCCACCTTGTGGATTAAAGTAGCAGCACTCTTGCAGTTTTTAGGCAGGAATTTCTTTTTTTTTTTATTTAGTAGCTTCCAGTTTTTTGATTGTGCATAATTTCACCACACTGCAAACATTGATGAAGTAATGTTTGTACGACGTTACCCTTTGTTGCCTTCTTAGTTTATAGTGATTCTTGGTACTCAACCCAGTAGTTTGTTAATTCACAACATTTACAACATACTTTGAAGGAATAGTGTTCATTTAGTACAGTATTATGCATCTTTCTTCTCTTGGCTTTGGAAAATGTGGTTCCTCTTATCTAACTGCTTTGACTTTTACCAGGCAGCTAATTAACCTGTTTCTTTGCACTTTGTTCAGATGGAAGACATATCAGACTAATGCTGCTCTAAAGTGGAACTGTTCATAATAATATTGAAAAATGTCTATTGTCTTTCTGCTTCTGTACAGAAGAGATGGAGAGAGCAAAGTTAGCATGACCACACAGCAGGATGATGTAATCAGAAATAGTTTGAAAATCACTGATTGACTGTCAGTAACTTCAGAGTTTGGTATAACACACACACGAACACTCATCATCATCCTCATCATTAGGCTCTGAACAATTAAAGGTGTGAAGGCCATTAGCTGCTCCTAGCGACTGTGAGCCTCTCTGCTACAGAGATTTTCACACCCGCACTCATTAGTGTCAGATGGAAAACAACAATGCAACTCAAGGTGTTCAGTGTAAGTCAAAGCAAGCGATTACACTTAAACATGATGCAACCAAATTACGTAGATTAACAAAGGAAAGAAAACAAACTTTAATATGATGCAGCATTGCTACATGAAAGAATGATGCAATACTTTAGAAACAATTACAACTGTCTTTCTCTTTAGTTCTGATATAGAAGCTTTGAGACTTAACATTGGTGAAGCTCATTTCATCATTAATTCATGGACACACATTTGCCCTCAGATTCTCAGTTCAGTTCAAGGTTTTGGAGGTTTTTGGTTTTCAGAAAGTTTTTAGATTGTAGTTTGCAAAAACATCTAAATCCAATCCTGTTTTCGTCTGTGTTTTGTTTCTTTTAGCTTGCTTGCTTTTAAAGTCAGGTGCTGTTGAATAGCTCAGTGCTTAGAGCTGGTGGCCCATATACAGAGGCTACAGTCACAGGTTTGACCTCTGGTCTCTAACCCCCTTGCTGCGTGTCTTCACCCCTCTCTTTCTGCCCTGGTTTCCTGTTTATCTACACAGTCAATAAATGTTACTAGAACCACAAAAAAACTTTCAAAAAAATATATATATAGTGTACTAATTGATAATGGATCAAGTGTGATTTGTGGTCTTGTCAACCACTCAAACCCTTTAAACTACAAACCTCACTCTTTCATACAGCACTCTCTCAGTCCATACAGATCTACGTATCTTTTTACCGAGTGCTTTTTCTGAGATTCAGTCTCTTGTCTAAAGACACTTCAACGTGTGGACTGTGAGGCCAAAAATCGAACCACCAACTTTCAGGTTGGCACACGACTGCCCTACCTCCTTGTTAATGACTTTTAATATCATGTGCAAATGAGCAGGACAAAAAAAACAGTTTTCTGATCATACTTTCTGCAGACAATGTTAGCTGACAGATAAGATAAGATAAGATAAGATATTCCTTTATTTGTCCCACAATGGGGAAATTTACATTGTTACAGCAGCTAGTGAAAAATGGTAATAAAGAAGAAAATGGACAAATATTGATAAAAAATAAGACAAAAACAAAAAAAACAAACAAGAACCACAATAGATAATATATAATAAATAATAACTCTGACTTTATTTACAAGGGATATGTTGGTAGTGATTACTATACCAGAAATAAGTTATTGCACATATCAATAAATATGTATATGTATACTGCACACAATAGAATTGGTCACATCGTCCAGGTCGAGGGTATATGGGATGTTGTGTGTGTGTTTGGGGGGTGTATGTTACTGAGATGAAGGTAATTTGTGAAGGAAGAATCTGTACTGCATCACCAGTTGTGGACAGTTGTGAATCAGTTCCATTTTAATGGGACATACAGTATCACAAAAACAATCCTGCCCACCAAGAACCACCACCAAGTGACAAACCCCAATTCAACCACCAGGTGGCACCACGATAAAACACATACCAATTCACATGACAGAGGGACTTCACAAAGGCATTGAGAACACAGTCAACTTACAATTTTCACTTACAAAATTGAAAGTTTTTGAAGTCATATTATCTTATTTTTCTCCATGGAATTGTACCATATTTCCCTATTTAAGGATCTGTTTTTTAATATGGCAGCACTACATTACAGATACATATACGCACACACACATGCATATATACATGCATATATATTTACACTACTAGTCAAACGTTTGGACACACCCTCTCATTTTAATTGTTTTTCTTTGTTTTCATGGCTATTTACATTGTAGATTCTCACTGAAGGCATCAAAACTCTGAATAAACACATATGGAATAATGGAGGAAACAAAAAAGTTTGAAACATCTCAAACATATTTTTGATTCTTCAAAACAGCCACCCTTTGTTTGATTAGTGCTCTGCACATTCTTGGCATTCTCTCCATGAGCTTCCTGAGGTCATCACCTGAAATGGTTTTCCAACAGTCTTGAAGGAGTTCCCAGAGATGCTGAGCACTTGTTGGCCCATTTGCGTTCAGTCTGTGGTCCATCTCGTCCCAAACTGTCTCAACTGGGTTTAGGTTAGGTGACTGTAGAGGCCAGGTCATCTTTCACAGCGCTCCATCACTCTTCTGGGTCAAATAGAACTTACACAGCCTGGACGTGTGTTTGGGCTCATTGTCCTGATGAAAAATAAACAATGGTCCAACTGAGCACAAACTGGATGGGATGGCATGTCGCTGCAGGATGCTGGGGTAGCCATGCTGGTTCAGTGTGCCAACAGTTTTAAATAAATCCCCAGCATTGTCACTAGCAAAGCACCCCACACCATCACACCTCCTCCTCCATGCTTCACAGTGGGAACCATGCATGCAGACACCATCCCTTCACCTTTTATCTGTTGCACAAAGACACGGTGGGTGGAACCAAAGATCTCAAATTTGGACTCATCAGACCAAAGCACAGATTTCCACGGGTCTAATGTCCATTCCTTGTGTTTGACCATCAAGGCCCTGATTTGTGCAGTCTCTCTGAACAGTTGATGTAGAAATGTGTCTGCTACCAGAACTCTGTGTGGCATTTATCAGAACTCTAATCTGAGATCCTGTTAATGTGCGATTTCTAAGTGCGGTGACTTAAATGAACTTATCCTCAGCAGCAGAGGTGACTCTTGGCCTCCAGCCAACTTTCCTTCCAGTCAGCATCAGCCTCCACCAACTTTCAGTTTGGCACACGACTGCCCTATCTCCTTGTTAATGTTTTTTAATATTATGTGCAAATGAGCAGGACAAAAAAAACCAATTTGTTTTCTGGTTATATACCTTCTGCAGACAATGTTAGCAGACAGATGAAGGTAATTTGTGAAGGAAAAATCTGCAATGCATCGCCTCGGGACAGTTGTGAATCATTTCCAGTTTTCTGGAACATACAGTATCACAAAACAAATCCTTCTCACCAAGTGACAAACCCCAATTCAACCACCAGGTGGCACCACAATAAAACACATACCAATTCACATGACAGAGTGACTTCACAAAGGCATTGAAAATACAGTCAATACTGTAATCCACATGGATACTGAATATTTGAAGAGGCTAAAAACACGAGCAGAGCTCATCCTTCCTTTTTCCTTACAATGCAAATGCATGGGACCCCCAGGAACCACTGGGAGGCCCCCAAGCTATGATGTCAGTCCCAATACATACAATTTAGGAAGAACAAAATTATATTTTCAATTAAATAAAAAATAATTTAATTGCTGTGTGTGCTGTGATCTAAAATTGTTGACTTTTCTCTCTGCCAGTTTGTGCGCTTATAAAGTCAAAATATCTGAGTTTTCACTTACAGAATTAAAAGGTTTTAAAGTCACAATATCTTAATTTTCTCCATGGAATTTTACCATATTTCCTTATTTAAAGATCTGTTTTTTAATATGATAGCACTACATTACAGACACATATACACACACACACACACACACATATATATACATGCATATATATTTACACTACCAGTCAGACGTTTGGACACACCTTCTCATTTTAATTAATTGTTTTTCTTTGTTTTCATGGCTATTTACATTGTAGATTTTCACTGAAGGCATCAAAACTCTGAATAAACACATGGTATCATGGAGGAAACAAAAAAGTTTGAAATAACTCAAACATATTTTTGATCCTTATGTTATGAGACAATTCACAATATTGACAACATACTTTGGAGGAATAGTTTTCATTCAGTACAGTATTATGCATCTTTCTTCTCTTGGCTTTGGAAAATGTGGTCCCTCTTATCTAACTACTTTGACTTTTTGGCACACGACTGCCCTACCCCCTTTTTAATGACTTTTAATATCATGTGCAAATGAGCAGGTCAAAAAACCAATTAGTTTTCTGGTTATATAATTTCTGCAGACAACGTTAGCAGACAGATGAAAGTAATTTATTAAGGAAGAATCTGTACTGCATCACCACGGGACAGTTATGAATCAGTTTCATTTTAATGGAACATACAGTATCACAAAACAAATCCTTCCCACCAAGAACCACCACCAAGTGACAAACCCCAATTCAACCACCAGGTGGCACCACAGTAAGACCCATACCAATTCACATGACAGAGAGACTTCACAAAGGCATTGAGAATACAGTCAATACTGTAATCCACATGGTTACTGAATATTTGGAGAGGCTAAAAACACAAGCAGAGCTCATCCTTCCTTTTTCCTGACAATGTAAATGCATGGGGCCCCCAGGAACCACTGGGAGGCCCCCAAGCTATGATGTCAGTCCCAGTACATACAATTAAGGGAGAAGTAAATTATATTTTCAATTAAATAAAAACATTTAATTGCTGTGTGTGCTGTGATCCAAAATACAGTGGTACCTCTGTTTACCAAATTAATTGGTTCTGGAAGTAGTTTTTTTTGTAACCTGAAAATTTTGTAAGTAGAGATGTGTTTTCCATGTAAATGTCCTAATCCGTTCCAAGCCCCCCAAAATTTGTATATACATTTTTTTATAAATCATAAAATGCATCAAAAACATGTAATAAATACATAAAACTATTAGATTACTGCACATAAAAACATAAAATGTGAGTTGTACATAATTAAAAAAAATAAAGAATAAAGTTAAGTATAAAAATTATGTCAACTTACAGTTTTCACTAACAAAATTAAAAGTTTTCGAAGTCACATTATCTTAATTTTCTCCATGGAATTTTACCATTTTTCCTTATTTAAGGATCTGTTTTTTAATATGACAGCACTACATTACAGATACATATTTGCACACACACATGTATATATACATGCATATATATTTACACTACTAGTCAAACGTTTGGACACACCTTCTTATTTTAATTGTTTTTCTTTGTTTTCATGGCTATTTACATTGTAGATTCTCACTGAAGGCATCAAAACTCTGAATAAACACATATGGAATAATGGAGGAAACAAAAAAGTTTGAAACATCTCAAACATATTTTTGATTCTTCAAAACAGCCACCCTTTGTTTGATTAGTGCTCTGCACATTCTTGGCATTCTCTCCATGAGCTTCCTGAGGTCGTCACCTGAAATGGTTTTCCAACAGTCTTGAAGGAGTTCCCAGAGATGCTGAGCACTGGTTGGCCCATTTGCATTCACTCTGTGGTCCATTTCGTCCCAAACTGTCTCAACTGGGTTTAGGTTAGGTGACTGTAGAGGCCAGGTCATCTGGCACAGCGCTCCATCACTCTTCTTCTGGGTCAAATAGAACTTACACAGCCTGGACGTGTGTTTGGGCTCATTGTCCTGATGAAAAATAAACAATGGTCCAACTGAGCACAAACTGGATGGGATGGCATGTCGCTGCAGGATGCTGGGGTAGCCATGCTGGTTCAGTGTGCCAACAGTTTTAAATAAATCCCCAGCATTGTCACTAGCAAAGCACCCCCACACCATCACACCTCCTCCTCCATGCTTCACAGTGGGAACCATGCATGCAGACACCATCCCTTCACCTTTTATCTGTTGCACAAAGACACGGTGGGTGGAACCAAAGATCTCAAATTTGGACTCATCAGACCAAAGCACAGATTTCCACGGGTCCAATGTCCATTCCTTGTGTTTGACCATTAAGGCCCTGATTTGCTCAGTCTCTCTGAACAGTTGATGTAGAAATGTGTCTGCTACCAGAACTCTGTGTGGCATTTATCAGAACTCTAATCTGAGGTTGTGTTAACCTACGATTTCTAAGTGCGGTGACTTCACAAAGGCATTGAGAATACAGTCAATACTGTAATCCACATGGATACTGAATATTTGGAGAGGCTAAAAACACAAGCAGAGCTCATCCTTCCTTTTTCCTGACAATGTAAATGCATGGGGCCCCCAGGAACCACTGGGAGGCCCCCAAGCTATGATTTCAGTCCCAGTACATACAATTAAGGGAGAAGTAAATTATATTTTCAATTAAATAAAAACATTTAATTGCTGTGTGTGCTGTGATCCAAAATACAGTGGTACCTCTGTTTACCAAATTAATTGGTTCTGGAAGTAGTTTTTGTAACCTGAAAATTTCGTAAGTAGAGATGTGTTTTCCATGTAAATGTCCTAATCCGTTCCAAGTCCCCCAAAATAAAAAACATTTTTTTATAAATCATAAAAATGCATCAAAACATGTAATAAATACATAATACTATCTCTTAACCAATGGGTAATGTCTCACTTGCTTTGTCTATTTCTGTATACATTCTATGGGTAGGCACTAGTCTTAGACTCCGTAAACATTTTGCTAAATAATGCACAAAGAATTCTAAACACAGTTTTTTTTGACAGTTGGAGAATTATTGTGCATGGTGGGATAGATGGCTTTTCAAGGTTAATTGTCTACCTCAACGCTGCCACCAACAACAAAGCCACAACTCTTTTTGATGGTTTCATGTCAGCTGTCAGGGAATATGGCGTACCCTCACGAGTCCGGTAAGTTTTTAAATTAAACAGTCTCTAAATTATGCTTCCAGGCGTAATGACATTGGAGACCTTAAAAATTTTTCCATGAACTCTGACCAGAATGTTGTTTTTTTTGGTATGGATCTTTATTTAAGGTCTGACAAAGGTGAAAAATGTGAAGGTTGCTCACTTCATGGTCCAGACAATGGGGCTGAACAGGAGCTCTCACATTACAGGCAGAAGTGTCCATAACCAGCGGTAAGGACAAAAAAGTCAACAAATTAACAGCCTAAACTTCACAATCACAGCTCTTGTTTTAGGCTTTTACTTGTTAGAGCATAATTATTAAGTTCACAGCGCATGGGTTAAGACTTGACTAATACACGATTCCAAAGTTTAGATAACTCAAAGTTGTTGGTCAGTGTTTCAAAAGGGAACAGTTTCCTTGATTTTTGCTCAAATGTATGTCTTCACAGAATCGAACGTCTATAGCGAGATGTGTATGAAAATGTCCTGGACCTTTTCTACATAGTGTTCACCCAGCTGGAGCTTCAGGAGCTGCTCAATCCTGGTGATGAAATTTACTTGTTTGCACTGCACAGATGCTTTCTGCATCACATTCAGCACAGCCTCCAGTCATTCAGAGCAGCATGGAATCAGCATGGACTGAGAACAGCAAACAGACGTTCACTCTTGCAGCTGTGGTTGCTGCACAGAAGGGAGGGGCACAGTTGAACTTTACTATTTGATTAATACTAGATTTTATATTATATTCTATTGTAGGGTTTTTTCAACAGGGGCGGTACCGCCCTCCAGGGGGCGTTCTGAACCTTTAGGGGGGGCGCTGGAAACGTCAGGACTGAGAGGGGGGCGCTCAGGCACAAATGAGGGGCGCCACGCCTTGAGAACTCTATTTCAAACTTCCACGGTTTCCCAAGGTTTTTTTTATAGTTCAAATCTATTTATGTTTTAATAAAATGTTGTTGCTCAGATTTCCTTTAAAAAAATAAAGCTGCTGTCCGAGACCAAAACCCAGAGTCTGCTGCATCCATGACCCGTTAAAATCTCATTTTCTCCCTACGTCACAGACGAGCCGAGCGGGATCGGTCACCATAGTAACGCCCACAGCAGCAGAGAAACCTCTTTCCAACACATTTTGCGGGCTTCATTCAACAACCAATGAAAACATACACAATCAAGACTACATAATCACGTTTAATCACAAACATTTACAGTACAATCAAAAATGGCAAAAAGCAAGAAAAAGTGCCGGCAGTACAATGCTAATTACATAAATTGTGGATTTATTCTGCCACAGAGCAACGTACATCTGCCGATGTGCTGCTATGTGAGCAGGTGTTCTCCAATGAAGCCATGAAACCGTCACAATTACAGGAGCATCTTTCTAAAAAAACATCCAGACAAGGCATCTAAAGACTGGGCTTACTTCCAGTCACTGAGGGATCAGCATTCAAGGCCCCTAAAATCAGCCAATAAGCGCCTGCTGCTCCACTCACAGGTGCGCTGGCTGTCCAAAGCCAACTGCTTGGCCAGGCTGTGTGAGCTTTTCGCCTCAGCCATTGAGTTGTTCGACCAGGCCGACGCAGCTTTGAAGGCCCAGCTGTGGTCTTGTCGCAAGACATTTTCTTCCTGTCCGACTTCTTCGACAAAATGAACATGGTCACTTTGAAGCTCCAGGAGGATGGGTTGACCCTGGTCCACTCAAAGACCACCATCTGCAGCTTTACTGCAAAACTGGAGCTCTACCAGCAGAACCTGGGGAGGCGACAATTAAATCATTTTCTGCAGTTGGCAAAGGTAGGCTTCAGTTATATTATTAGTAAGGCCTGTTCACACAGAAATAAATGTGTAGCTAATTATTACATTTTTATAGTAGCCTAAAGGTCAGATATTTCACCTGTCTCTTCTTCGATGTGGCACTTTCAGTAAATCCTCCTCCTTCATGGCTTCTGTCCTTCTCCTGAATCGGCGCAAAAATAATTATCTATGCTAAAAAGGGGAATCCTACAGAGGAATCCCTATACCACGCATTACGGAACTCCAAGGGAGGGAAAAAAACATAAAGCTGTGCATGAGCTTCTGTGAAATTGCCTGAATGTGCATGAACAGGACTTACCATACATTTTATATGCTCTCATGATAAAATGATAGGCTCTGCTACAATATAGTCATGTTCATTGTTGTTCAGGTGTTGGATGAGCTGACAGACACCTGAACAACAATGAACACGACTATTGTAGCAGAGCCATGTTCTTTGTTGTTCAGGTGTTGGATGAGCTGACAGACAGAGATCTGCTGGTCTATACTGGCCAGTTGAAAGATGTACAGGCCGACATGAAAATTGGGTTCAGAGACATCAAGCTGTTGTGCAATATAACGTATAACATGCTCGTTTAGTCCTGAAAAGAGGTTATTACCAACCGTCTTGAGGGACGGCTGATAATAACCAGAAAGTTAATAAAATGAAACGGGGCACCACCTGATAAATCAGGAAAAAGGACTAAACGGCACAATCAGTCTCAAAATGGCTGTTGTTCTATGCGTGCCAGCCTGTGACCAGGTGTGGCGCTATAAAGCAACAGAGAAGATGTGAGTCCGAGCACAGACCTCTTCAACCAGCCAATGTTACAAAACTGTGCAAAATAACCACAAACAACTTCTCTCATTAGAATGTATCAGGATTTATTAACACAAATATTCAAAGGGACAAACACTTGAATTAAGATCCTGATATCTACTAAGTAAAAGACGACTAAACTAAACATAAGCAAATTAAACATTCAATGGAAACCAGTGTAAACTTATATACAGGTGTGCTGGGAACTATAGGTGTGTGTGTGTGTGTGCGTGTGCGTGTGAGTGAGAGAGAGAGAGAGAGAGAGAGAGAGAGAGAGATGTCTAAGATGGCCGCCGGCTCTCGCGATAGGGCACCAAAGATGGCGGATGGAGTCACGCTGTGGTTCCGCCCTAACCAAGATGGCCGCCGACTCGCGTGATAGGCCGTTACAAGAAGGCCGATGAAGTCACGTGGTGACGTCCTCACAAAGGTGGTTAGTAGGAAAGGCAGTGCAAAAAAGGCAGGGTAAAATCAACAACGCGAGAGTGATTCCTACCACCGATGCCGTGATCGCTCCGAGGATTTCCACAGAAGGGAGAGTGTGGAGCTGACTCCCGCACTCTCCTCCTGACTGCTTATCTGAAATCACGGCACGATCAGCAGTGGTGAGGAAACACTGCGATCGCCTGGGTAAATACCGTAAACACTGTCACAGAAAGCACAGAGATATTAACTAAGCTAGGTAACTCTGGCCCAGACACAAAGTTCCTCTTACGTGGATCGCTCCAGAAGCGATCGGTGGCATTGTAGTGTCCTGGGGGGGTTGATCAGGCTGGGATGGCGGCAGCACCGCTGATCAAGTACGCTCCGCAGGTGGTCGCAAGAGCGGCTCTCCTCCTCTCTCTCTCTCTGTGTGATTAACGTGGGGGTGCGGCGTTGGGCAGGCAACAACAGCCGGGCGTCTGTCCCGGTTCGTCTGAGGGCTTTCACGCGTCCGAGGCGCGCGGGTGATTCCTCCGCGTCGTTTCTTCCGTACGTCGCGGCTCACTCCGTGTGGCGCATCACGATCGGACCAGGCGTGTGATTGTCGTCAGACAACCAGAGGGATCTACTGCAGACAGGTCGCCAGGGAAACAGGCCTTTGGCTATTTACCTTGCTGGTGCGGGCCACAGAGATGAGCACCTTTCCTTAGTGTAGTGGAGGTCAGAGAGTGGAGAAGCAAGAGAGGATCGAATCGCGCTCCCTGTGTTTTAAACGGCCAGTCTGCGATCCGCCTCCGTTTGGGGAACCCCGCTGAGACTAGGGTCTCGCGGCCAGTGAGAGGCCGTGACATCACGTTCACACTTAATTTGAATTCAGTAATAGTCATGACACTTTTAAGTTTCACCTTTGCAAAGAGAGAAATCAGCTGGCAGACCCCGACCTGTCCCCCTTGCTCGTCCGGCTTATTTCTGATTTCTGCAGCTCACAGGCTGGTTTTTATTGACCCATTGGGGTGTTAAACATTCTGTTAGTTAAAGGCAAACTCCCCCATTGTGCCAAAACAGTTCCTCCCTCTAACCTATCACCCTGACACAGCCAGTTGTCTTTTTATTGCCTGCAACTCTATGACTCTAGCTCAGCCCGTGACCTGCAGACCTTTTAACAACTTAATTTTACTCTTAATACGTGTGTCCAAATATGCAAGCACAATTATAATTTCCACAACACCTAGGTGTGAACCTGCAAGGAATGCTGGGGATTTGAGTTTTAAAAGATTTCCTTTGTCTTTCTTTGTCGTAGAAAACCATGCGGTCTCTGATCACATGTGTCGCCCAACAAAGCAGTTGGATGTGCCTAACTGAATGACAGAGGCATGGCAGGTGGATGTAGCCAGGTGTGAGGCAGAAATCCAGGAGAGCCTCATTGATCACCAGAATGACGAAGAGGCAAAAACAACATTCCGCAGCTCTGGGTACCGGATGATGTGGGTGACACAAGGTCAGCGTTTTCCCCCGTTGTGGGAGAGGATCTCCACATACAGACAAAATACCGAAATCATCAGGACCTTGTGAGCTCTGGTGCACTCAGGCTGAAGCTCACGGTCAGTACTCGAGTTGAGGGAGGATGAGGGGGGATGGCATCCCCCTGAAATAAAAACGATCAAAATCATCCCCCCTGTAAAACTGCCATCCCCCCTTTCCATCCCTCCCCTTTTTACAGTAAATGTTGGGAATATAACTTATAATTATTTCATTATTAAAAAGTAGTTCGCATGTTGAGCAAAAGAAATAATAAAATCTGAGGGCACAGGGGCACGCAAACATGCAATGACGCAACATTATTGTTATTTTCAATTGGTTAATTGATGCCTGAGGGAGCGGCACGAGCTGCTGCGCAGAGCGACATCTTGAGGATTAACTGCACTGCAATGTGAGCATGAGGAAACGAGCGGCTGGACAACGAGATGTCAGGGAGTTTTTTTTAAAAAAGACTCAAATGACAGGTGAGCTATAAATCAAGAATCTCAATCACTACTTTTTATTAATCTATACAAAAGTCGCCAGACTCGCCACAGGTTGCACAATAACAACACAGCTAGTTTTCCAAGCTTGCCGTGTAGCCTGCAAACTAGCTGAGATGAACTCATGTTAACGTTCATCTCTCTTGTTAACTAGTTTGCTGAAACACAGGACTTGTCATTCAGTCACGTTAGATTCTGGTTTATGAGCGCGGCAAACGTAAAACAGAAATTTACTGTTAGCGTTAGACGAGAGTTTGTCTCAAATATTTGACCAGAATTAATGATGAAATATTCTTCACACGGCTATATTATTTTCATCAATAGGACTCATCAGGCAACAAAAATAAGTGAAGATGTTAGCTAAAATTCAGATGTTCAAGGCAGGTGACATTAAGGAGTTTTTCCCCCCTCCTGGGGCCTGTTGCTGTGGCCTGTAATTTAATATTACAGTGAATATGATAAATGTGATTTTAACCTATACTGTACTTTCTGTCTATTATCCAAGAGCACGTTCATGTGCTTTTAGCATGACATGTCTGCACATTCTATCAAACCCTATAATGTTGTTTTCTTCACATAGAGGAAAGCCATGGCCAGGAAGCAGGAGGATCAAGAGCAGAAGGTACAGGTTTGATTATTAAACCTTTAGGGTTTAGACCAGGGGTTATTTTAACTGGGGATTCCCTGTAATTGACTTTTTTTCCCCTCACAATAATTGAACAATCTGAAGACTGTTAGTAATCTTTTAATGTAATTAAATAATTGTTAATGTAGAAACTGATAACAAAATTTTCATGACTGTCAAAATGACCAATTGCAAAAAAAGTCTAGTGCAACCTCTAGTTTACACACTTACCCTTTTCAATTCATACGTAGGCCTATTAGTATGTAGCTCATTATTTCAGTGGCTATAAGGCACATTATTCTATTAATCTTCAGTCACTGCTTAGCTAACAATCAGAAAGCAAGAACACGAAAAATTATCGACAAAAAACATGATTACGACAGTCTTTGGAAACTGCTATGAGATACTGAGACTTGAAACTGAGAAACTAAAAACTGTGCACCAGAGGGGAGAAAAGAAAAAGTATTGTAAAATGTTGAGAGAGTTTTTCTGTACTTCTGTACTGTCTTTAATAACACAAAAAAGAGAAAATTGTTATGATTTTGCACTTAAAATAAACTTGGCTTGACTTGATTTGAGAGGATTCAGAAGTCTTATTTACAGTGTTTTGTTTTGATAATGAATTTACACCCCTGCCCCTGCCACTTTTTTTTTTTTAAGTGAAAAACATTGACCATCCCCCCTAAATTTTTTTTACAACTCAACTACTGCTCACGGTGATGTGTCCAGATGTGACACGTCGCCCACCAAGTGCAGGGCTCCCACTAAAAATTAAGAGCAGCAGTCGGTCTCCTTTGTAAATGGTTTTTTCTTTTTTTTTCCTTATTGCCAGGCCATGCCTTGTCAGTAGTCTACTCCTAAAATGACCGTTTGAAATGTTTAGGGCACATTAATTGACGCATGAGTGCTTCCAAGTTTTGATTGGTTAATTCACCACTGTTTGCGTGAAGTATGCATGATGTTGGCATCTTCAATTAGCCTACCCATAAAACAGATTTTCAACAAATTCTGCTGTGGTGGTATTTTTTCTTAGTTTCAAGAATGTATTACCTCCGCCAAGGAGGTTATGTTTTTGCCAGCATTTATCTGTTTGTTTTGTCTGTTTGTTGTTTGTGTACAAGATAACTCAAAAAGTTATGGACGGATTTTGATGAAATTTTCAGGAGTTGTCGGAAATGTGAAAAGGAAGAACTCATTTTGAACTCATTTTCATTTTGGGTGTGATCCGGAAGAAATCCTGGATTCTGGATCACTTTCAAATTCTTGATAATTGTTGCGCTTGGTGGAGGTCTGCGCTCTCCAAGAGATTTTCTAGTTTACAAATGTTGTGATGAATTCAAAAATCCTAAAAGGCGGTGTGGTGTTTGTCTCTGTAGAAAGATCAATTTGATTTAAATTCAGTCTTGCAGTTAGATCTCAGAAATGCAGCTTTACAGTCCAGAAGATCAACTGAAGAGGTTTTGGTCCCAGTGAAACTAAAGTATTATAGTGTTATTTCTATGTTATTTCCATTATTTCTATTTCGGGGGGCGGGGGTGCGTTGAGAGCATCATGGTGGCTGAGGGGGGCGTTTGTTCAAAAAAGGTTGAGAACCACTGGACTAAGGCAATGGTCTGATTCTTTTACGTGTCATGTAAATGTACAGTGTGACAGCTACTCTGGCCTACGACTACTAAACAGCCAATCGAAATGCAGCAAGAAATCGTGTCCAGTCAGACGTTACAGATGGTTGTTTATAGCTACCTAACTAGCTAACAGCTAATAGATGATAATAAAGAACAAGGACTTCCTTATTCATTTCTCCGTGTTTGTTTTGCTTGTACCGGAGTTTCTGTAACTGTGGAAACAGCTGGTGCGGTGGACGCCAATGACATTGCAAATTGACATACGACACACAAAAAATGTATGTTGTCTGTCTGTAAGCAAATAATTAAATATGAATAACTAAAATAAATAAACACGTTTTTTCTTTCCTTTTTTTAAGAATCCACCATTAACTTACGTTAAAAAACCCCGCTCGACCGCTGGGGTGCCATGTTTCATATTAACAAAACAAACCACTCGTTTTACTAAAACTTATGGTAATCAATAAAAACAATGGTGGAGCTCACAACTTGTGCACCTACCAAGGGGACAGCGAGGTCCAACTATTGTACCCGCCGGGTGCACGACCCAAGTCCACAGGGACGTTAGTGACCATAGTAAAATTAAGCTAGAGCCAAACGTGACATGTAATATTAGCTAGTGGGGCCATGTTACATTTTACATTATCATCCTATTGTATTTGAACTCTGTTACATATGCAAGAAAACCAATAATGACAATGATTCAAGGTGATTTAGCTGCATGCGTCTTGCATAGGTCAAGTACGTCACGATGCGCCTGTGCGGATGTGTCAACCCTATTAAAACTTACATGGTATTTCTAAGTTAATGTGCAATAATATGAAACCTTTGAATATTATGTGAAAAAACATCTAATAGAATTTACTCTCCCCACACAGTTTATTTATTACATGAAGTACGTATTCAGATGTACTTAAATATTTCCAGTTCTCACTGATGCTTACAGTTAGAAAGTAAGAGTAGGGACAGTTAACCTAATAAATATGACTACACCACAAAATCATTTTTTTCAGTATAGGTTTTCCAAAGTAAAAATACTTTTTTCAGTGAGTAAATACTGATTGCCATGACTGTTGGACACTAAAATGGTAGAAAGAAAACAGCCCAAACAAATACTTTCTGAGAAGTGTATGCTCCCACATAAAGATCCATTTGAAGGATGCCTGACTGAGAAAGAAAACCCCAAATTTTTATCATTTTAGGTTGAAAAGACTATAGATTCAATCCGCATGGTAGTGCTGGGCGGTATACCGGTTCATACCGAATACCGGTGTTTATTTTTCTTATGATATGAATTTTTCATATACCGTAATACCGGTGAGTATGTACTATAGTGTACACAACGTTGGGAACGCTGCGCGGCGGAACGTAGGTGCTGCAGAACATTGTTTGACAGGGGACTGTTTTGCAGTTGCACTGGAGGCACAACACGCTAAAAATATGGTTAACACCATGTTGTGCCTTTAAAAAAAAAAAAATATCGTGATATACCGTGAAACCGATAAAAATTTTGAAAAATACCGTGATATAAATTTTTGGTCATACCACCCAGCACTACCACATGGTCTAACTTGATAGACAAACATGGCAACAGCATTTAATTATTACATCACAGACTGTTTTTAGAGGGGAGGAGCTCAGTGAATCAGCTTCATAACACAGAGGTTTGGTCACACAGCTGCTAGAGTTTAGCAGCTGCTCGTCTGCTTCTCTCTCTGATGATGGAGAGTCTGGATGGAGCTGAACTCTGCTTTCCACAGCTCCTCAACACCTCCTGCTGGAAGCCCCTGCAGCATCATGCTGAGGCTGTTTCTCTTTACATTCTGCTGTGCTGCATCTCTCTGCTCACTGTGACTCTCAACCTGCTGGTCATCATCTCTATCTCCCACTTCAGGCAGAGAAACACTATTTATATATTCGATGTAGAAAATGTATCATAACAGTCAATTGATAACTGTCTTTCTAACAATTTATGAATGCTTTATTTCTATTATCAATGTATATGATCATTAATAATAACACTTATACACAGTATATTTCTTATTTCACAATGAAGGTGTAACCCACTCCCGGATCATACATAAGCAAATGTTACTAGGTCCGAATAGAGCTCATTCGACACAACTGAAATAGCCAGAATGAATAACAGACCACAATTGCAGTTAATAACCGACTTTAGTTGTTGAAAACAATTATAAAACACATTTACAAAATAGTGAATATGAAAAATAAAAGTAACATAAAATGGCGCCTTCAAAATAAAATAAAACCAGTCTTTGGTAAGTTCAGTGCACTCCTGATCTTTCAAAAAAAGAAGAAGTTCAAGTGTAATCCTCGAATCCAATTCAGTACCAAGTTGGTACCAATTCACTGGTACAGTCCTACCATATGTAGACAGTATATGTGTTGCAGGATAGAAGTTGCATATCCAGAATCATGGCTCAAACTGGGTGGCTCGCCATCAACAAAATGTCCGTTGTGGATCTTCTTCTAGTCAATAAAAAAACCTGACCTGCATACAAAACAGGTTCAGAGTTTACAGTTCCACATTCAAATTAAGTCATGACTGTTCTCTGAAAATTTCTTTTGTTGTACAACATATTCATATTGAAAATATAAACCAACTTTAGACTGTTGGATACATAAAACAGTTCAAAAATTGCTGAATGAACTTCTATATAAAAAATAAAGACTTCTGTAATGTTCGAAATTAACAGAACAATTGTAGAATATTCTGGTAATAAAATGTTATTTTAAACTTCTTCAGTTTAAAATCAGCATTTTAATTAGCCTTTCATTCACACATTAACACTGTATTTTAATAATAAATAATGTCGCAGATTCATTAAGCTCTCTTCTGGACAAAATGACAACCACAATGGAACATTAACATTTCAAATTAACCAATGACTTGCGGCAACCACACAACAACAGCTAAAGTTCTCTCACCGATTTGGACGTGCTTGCTTAACGAGCGATGTCACAGCTCTACGTCTCCACGCAGTGGACAGGACATACCTGCGGCCGGGAAGTTCCAGCACGAGGCCGTTAGCATTTAACAGTTTAACCGATAATGTCATGTAATATGTAAAAGTTGTACCTCACTGATAGACGTCCGACTTCCGTTCGTCAATAAACACGACACCAAGTAATTTAGCTGCTTCAGCTTAATATCTTTTCTCAAACTCAATTATTTCACCAGTCACTCGTTCCTGTGCGTGCTGCCTCGCTGCTGGTCCCGAGAGAAAAGAACGTGAGCGCGTCCGCGCACCGATACCTCTCTAAACAGCAGGACTGAACGTGACACCTAATTGGTTATTGAAACTGCGTGCTTTTCTATTTGATCAGCCGCATAAACTTCAGATGCTGCCTTCAAGTGCAGTTAGATTTTAGACTTCTCAAATAAAACAAGTGGTTTTGTTTCAATTACAATTTAACTTCCATTCAGTTCTCTGTCTTTATTTAACTACTATACACAAAATATGGGAAATGTTATAATTTAGTTAACCAGTGCTTTGCACCTGGGTTACAAAGGCATACATTCAGAATAAGATGATATTTTTTATGTCTTTGACTGATATTTTATTTAATTTTTTCCAGGCAGCTCCACACCCCCACCAACCTCTTCCTCCTCTCTCTGGCTGTCTCAGACTTCCTTGTTGGTCTGCTGGTGATGCCTTTTCAAATCCTCCTGACAGAGGGCTGCTGGGTATTGGGCAGCTTCATGTGTGGACTTTTAATTATGCTTGTTCTGTTCTGACATCTGCCTCAGTAGGAAACATGGTGCTGATATCAGCTGACAGATATGTGGCCATCTGTGACCCTTTGTGTTACCCTACCAAAGTGACTATAGGAAGAGTTCAGATCTGTGTTTGTCTGTGTTGGGCCTGCTCTGTCTTCTATAATGGTGTGATTCTGCAAGATCAACTAAAACACCCTGACAAATATAATTCTTGCTATGGAGAGTGTACAGTTGTTGTTAATTCTTTAATAGGAGCATTTGATGTCGTATTCACCTTCTTTGGTCCCGTCACTGTCATAATAGTCCTGTACATGAGGGTGTTTGTGGTGGCTGTGTCTCAGGCTCGAGCCATGAGGTGTCATGTTGCATCTGTAACTCTCCAGGGTTCAGTTTGTGTCACTGCAAAGAAGTCTGAGAGGAAAGCAGCTACAGCTCTCGGTAGGGCTGGGCGATAAATCGATTTAATCGATTAATTCGAATTTGTACTTAATGTCGATTTGTTTTAATGAAAATCGATTTTCTCATTAACATCCGCCACCAGCGCCTGCCTGCTGGGCTCCCGTAGGTCAGAGAGCGCGGAGTGGCGCGCCCCCCTCGCGTGCCCCCCCCCCCCACCCGCGCTAGGTACACAAACAAGCAAACAGTGCTGATCTTACACCGAAGAAAAGAAACGTATCCTCGGTTATTTGGAATTGGTTCAGGTTCGTGGCGTCAGACACAGAACAAACAGCACCTCGCTGCAAAGTCTGTTTAAAGGCTGTTGCTAGCAAAGGTAGCAGTACTACAATTTACTGCAGCACCTTAAACAGAAGTTAACTGCCGAGTTTGAGAGGTGTTGCTCCCTACGAAAAAAACGACCGCGGCAGCCCAAGCACCGCCACCAGAAAACAACCTACCGTCTTGGAAACGTTGACAAACTGTATCCCGTATGATGAGAAAGGAGCCCGGTGGAAAGCTGTCACGGATGCAGTCGTGATGTATATTGCAAGAGATATGGTGCCCATATACACCGTGGAAAAGCCGGGGTTTATTCACCTGCTCGAAGTTTTGGATCCCAGGTACGTGCTACCAGGCCGCAAATATTTTTCTGACGTTGCCTTGCCTCGTAAATTACAATGGAAGCCTAAAATTAAATTTTTAATTTTATTTGATGCAGATGTTTAAGTTAAGTTAACATGATTCAGGGAATCAAAATAGTGCCCAAATACTTTTTGTTTACCACACAAGCACCTCCTTATTATGCAAAACATGTTCAGGTAACTGAGAGTTTTGTTTGCACTTTATTTTGTCAACCTCAAAAAAGGGGTCTTATAATACTATGTTTTACTTATTTTTTGTGTCATTTCGAAACTAGATTACTGAAAAGTTACATTGTCACTGTTCACAATGGCAGGCAGGGCTTGCCATCTCTTTTTTTTGTGGCTTGTTTATGTAACTGAAACACCAGAAGGGAAAATTTAAACAAAATAAAACTGAAACTTGTTTTGAACAATTTCTTTGTCATCTACAAATTGATTTTAGGTAGGGGGTGAAAAAAATCGATTTAAATCGTGAATCGGGATTTTTTCTGAAAAAATCGGAGATTTTTTTTTTAGGCCATATCGCCCAGCCCTAGCTCTCGGTGTTGTTGTGCTGGTGTTTATAATGTGTTTCTGTCCTTATGTCTATCCTGCAGTTGCAGGCCAGGATTTTTCAACAAATGTCCAGATTACAGTTCTTGGGATCTGGCTATTTTATTGTAACTCTTGTCTAAATCCAGTCATCTATGCTCTGTTCTACCCCTGGTTCAGGAAATCTGTTAAACTCATTGTCACACTTAAGATGCTGCAGTCAGACTCCTGCTATGCCAACATAATGTAGAGATGACAGAGACATTTATAGTCACCCCTTCAGCATTTTATGAAGTCATTATAAAGTCATGTGTTATGTCACACACCGTTGGAACAGCTAAATGAAAAAAAAAGTTCACACAAGAAATATAAACATGCACCAGTTGTTTGAGAAGAACTTATCAAAATCAAAGGTGTTTTTAAACCTTAAAGTCATAGAAAAGGTTCAAAGTCAAGATACCTTTTTTTTCCTCATGGTACACTAGATACAGCAAGACAAACTTCTATAACAAACAAGACAAAAACTATGGACTACCAGCTCTACAGTCAGGCTGTCTGCTCTGTCCAGGTGGTCGTCTCTGCTGACAAAGCTTTCTTCATTGGAAAACATTAAAAAGAAAGTAACAGTTAAAATCAAGAGGCAATATCTGGTAGGGGTGTGACAAGATCTCGTGCCACGAGATCTTGCGAGATTTAAGTTGACGATATTTCTCGTTGTGTTCAAAATCTGTCTCGCGAGATTTGTGAGCTATCCAAACTTTTATTTGTGACCTGTGGCGGCAGTAATGCGCCTTTGCTACGTACAGTCATTGGCTAAGTCTAGCCTGCCAGAACATAAAGAAGGACTAGGAAAAGAAGAGAAGAGCCAGAGGAGTCAAACAGTTTAAAACAGGCTGAGAGGAAGTTGAAAACTACAGAAAAGAGGCTTCAATCTCTCTCATCCTTTGCTGTCTCAGCTTGCCAAAGCGTGCCTTTGTGTCCCTGCTACCTCTGTTCCAGATGAACGCATCTTTTCGCAGGAGGAGACATAGTTAATGCACAAAGATCCCAACTGCTACCTGAGAATGTGGACATGCTAATATTCTTAAAAAAGAACATGGCTGTGTAGTTGCAGCAAGTAGTCAGTGACATACTTAGACTTTATTTGCACTATTTGAACTCTGTGTTGACAGTAGAACTTTGATTTAAGTTTACACATGTTGTTTGCACTTAAATAAAATTAATTTTTTTTTCATTTAACTTTAATAAAGTTTAGTTTTTGTTTCAATTTTTGTTAGTTTCAGTTTATTAAAAGCTCATGCTAAGATTTTTCATGTAAAGATTTATAAAACATTTCAAAATGCATGTGCAACCACTGAAAAAGGCTTGTTTCAGTCATATATAGTTTGTCATTGTAATTTTGTTAAAATCTCGTCTCGTCTCGTTCTCGTGAACCCAATATCGTGTCTCGTCTCGTCTCGTGCGCTGAGTGTATCGTCACACCCCTAATATCTGGTTTTCAGGGTTGAGTTTAACACAAACATAAGAAAAAAATGCAGTTCCCTGACTGAACACTGGGGGTCATTATCACTGACCAACATATTAAAATGTCCATCTTTGCAGCAAAAATAAACATATTTAAAGCCTGGTTCAAAGAAACATTTTTTGTGTTCAATATTTAGGCTTCACGTCTATGACAGTTGTATAGGGTATGAATTGTTATGGAACGCATCAGATAAAATCATGTGAAACACCAAATTGATGCATCATTAGGAGCATGATCTTTTGATTGACAGCTGACTGGTTAATAACTAGCTGTCATGACTGCAGGTACATTGTGATTACCAGTGTTTTGATAGAACCAGACATGATAGAATTTGTCTAAGTTTGTCTTTTTTAATACAATGACTTGCGAAAGTATTCGGCCCCCTTGAACTTTTAAACCTTTTTTCAACATTTTAGGCTTCAAACATAAAGATATAAAATGTACATTTTTTTGTCAAGAATCAACAAGTGGGACACAATCGGGATGTGGAACAAAATTTATTTGATATTTTAAACTTTTTTAGCAAATAAAAAACTGAAAAGTGGGGTGTGCAATATTATTCGGCC